>JAWZYV010018753.1:95000-431524 GCA_038373885.1 Cheiracanthium punctorium
ATGCTTAATCGTAGAATAATATTGAAAATAATTATGGAAATGAGAAATAACTGCATTTTTTTTCTAAATTATGTAGATATATTTTAATTCATAAATGTATTTTAGTATAAAATATAAAAAAAAGAAATCCATAAAAATATAAAAAAAAGAAATCGAGAAAATTTATGGTAATATTTCAAGACAAAAATTACATCTTTGAAAAGTAAACACTTTTCCACAAAATTCCAAAGATATTCAAATTAGAGTACATTTTTTTTTGTTTGAATCTTTATGCTTTTGTTCTAAGGCATTTTCGTATTGAATAAGAAACATTTTTTTTTAATCTTGTAAATACATTAAAATTAAAGTAGCCTTTAAAAATGTGTTCATTTAACTTAGATGCTGAATTTTTTTAAATAATTTTCTTTTAAAATTTTTATAGCTTTTTACGTACATTAATATTTAATTGAAACATAATAAAAAACACTGCAGCCAGAAAACATATTTTTTGTAAAGTAAGTTATTGTTATGAAGAAAGCTAACCTTTTCTTTGAATTCGAAATGATTGTTTGTTCAGCAAAGCTGAAATGCTTTTCGGCGAACAATTTTGTGGCATGCTGAATATCTGAAACTTAATTGTTTTATTTATAGTTACTGGTTTTCTTGTCAACCATCAGGTGTTTCGGCGATTAATATCAGTTTTTATGCATAGCGTTAAAAACTTTCAAATGTAAGTGATGTTTCTTGGTACAAATTTGGCTCATAAAGAAAATACTTCGTTTAGTTTTGTTTCTCCAAATATTTGATTACTCTGTTGAGTAAACTTCGTCTGAAGAGATCATTTATGGAATAAGAACACTAAAAACAATTTGGTGTTTAAAGTTTAACATTAATGAAGAACTTAGTAGATAACGAACTAAAATAAAAATATTTTAGGCCGCTGTGGTACAAAAGATCAGCACTTTCAGCTGCAAAAAATGGCAACTTGCTCTTTTGCAGGAAAACAGGGAACTAAACAATGAAAAGCGTGCAATGGAAAAGTAATTTAAAAAACGAGAAAAAATTAGGGCTGAACCTTTCTACTTAAATTCAGAAAGGTACAAAAATTAATAATAATAATTAATTAGTTTTTTAAATGCTCAATGAATTACAATACACGGAAGAATTAACCATCCAATATTAATAAGAAAATTTAATCTGTAGATTTTAAAATAAAAGACTATTTTATTAATTTAGTATATGCTATCGACGAATCCTTCTCCCCCCCCCCCCAAAAAAAAAAAAATAAATAAATAAATGAGAAAAAAGAAGAGAGAGAGAGAACAGTGCAAAAAGTTGTTTTCCATTACTTATGGATTTATAAATACTATTTAATGAAATCATCATAAATTTGGTGTTTTATTTATTTGAACTAATAGATTTCAAAACATTGTAAAATAAATTCAAATTCCATTCTAATTGTTAGTGTTGGAAACATCAACTAACATATTTAAAATGAAGCCTTATATACGAGCTTATTATTTTCTACAATTTTCGATATTACCTTGTTAAGTGTTACAAATTATGTATCTGAATATTGATACACTTCTCAAACTTACTAAATAATCAACATACTGAAAAAAAAAAATGTTTCTGATAAACGAAACTCCAGAAATTGATTGAGGGAAAAAGAAAACAATAAAAATTTCAAAGTTAAGTAAAAAATTAGTTTATAGAAGCCATCTCGAAATGTTTAAATTTATTATAGAAAGTCAAAGACCATTCGACCAGTATGTAGATCAAAATTTCAAAACAGCAATTTACAAATCGGCTTTTTTTCTACATAAATTAAAACCCAAAGTGCTGCATGTGTTCCGATTTTTTAAGATAATTTCTGTACACTACAAGGCAAAAGTTCTGAAATCGATTTTCAGCTAAAAAATTATTTTTAATATAATCTATTAATTAAGTTTTTCTTATTCCTATCTATATTTCTTTAAAGTATTAGTTCATTGTAAGTAACCTACAAGAGGCTCTAATATGCAGTAAAATAGTCTTCTGTCAAGTAATCAGATTATTTAGTTTCGGAACATGTCAAAATACTTCTGATGTATTGAAATATAACTTTCACCACTGGCTTTGAAATATAACTTTTACCAGTGTAGCTGGGACGTTCATTTTTGCATAGGCCTGTGATCAAAAATCCACGTGCGGAATTAGAAGGTATTAGTGGAAATGTCGTGAATCACACACACACACACAATCGTTAAAAATTCCTTAATGTAACTTCCCATCTGTTGAAAATATTACTAAATCTCAGGATATAGGAAGCATTCATGATAAGATAAAGGCAATGGAAACTGAAGCACCTTCACGGGTGCATCCGTTTATTTTGCTCTTTTCAGGAATTTTTTATTTCACTTCTATAGTTTTGGGGTGAATTAAAATTATACTATCCAAATGTAACATGTTTAATCGTTTTACTATTTCTGTCCTGAAGTATTTTACAGTTTTAGTTGAGAAAGAAGCTGATTTTATGCTGATATGATTCATTTTAATGATTAATATTATTTCCTTAAAAAATGGTTCAAGAAAAGGTCAATTTGAGGCCGCATGCTACCGGCTTGGTCAACCTTTTATAAAGTTACATTTATCAGCTTTCTTGTTGTTGTTGTTGTGCTGCTTTGAACATCTGCTTTGAATACAATAAGCCTATTTTTCAGAAACTGTGGTTTGACAACGAACACAATAAAGATTCTTGGCATTTAAAAATAAATATTTGAAATATAAAGCCATTTTTAAGGGTCTACCGTTTATTCTCTTGATTCTCAAATATTACATTTTATTTATTTGTTTATTTATTTTTGTTTTGCATTTTAAATTCCTTTGGTGTTTAACATGCTCTTTATATCTCAGACAGCTTTTCTCATTAAAATTAGGTGCCTCAGAAAAGAGGTGCCAGAAAAATGTTAACGTAAAACATAAGGATGTAATAATTCAAACAAATACTTCCTAGAAAGCATACATAAATTTATACTTCATGAAGGAAACATTTTGAATCCCTGAAACGTGCTTATTTATTCCCTATTAGCGTTTTATTTTATTCCCTAAAATATTGTTATTTTTGTTGTTGTAACTGTACTTTCGTTGTTTAAAAATCTCTGTGAGAAGTTCCTGTTTAGTTAAATAGTAATGGATCTTTAAACATATATTTTCATTCAGCTTTACTTTAAGGTATCTATCCACTTTCAAAATGTAATTTTCTATTAAAAAATTGGTATTTCAATTTTGCCAAAGTAATAATGTGGTCGATTCTTTTTGTAAAATTATTTAAATTTTGCTTCTGTTATGTGTAGAAGTATAGTTAGAGGCACTCATAGCAAAAAAAAAAAAAAATTGACACTTTCTTGAAATTATGTTCTTTAAGACACAGTTTATCTGAAAACATCAAAACGCAAAACGTATGCATATAATTAAAAGTTTTATTGTGCTCTGTACAATCGCAAATTGTAATTTTAAGACATCTGATGTGAACAGCACAGGATTTCCTTGCGCGTCTATTAAATCAAAAATATTTTCGGTGCACTTCATCTAAATTTATTTTGTTTGAAAGAGATAAAATACAGCAGTAATTCTAAGGTTTAGCGATTTATATCCAAATATTTCCGATACCGCCAAGCTGAGTTCAATTTGAAAGATTTGTTCTGATACTTAATTTCTCTAATTTCTATCTATATTTCTTCAAAGAGTTAGTTGATTGTAAGTAATCTACAAAAGAGTCTCTAATATGAAGTAAAAAAGCCTTCTGTCAAGAAATCAGATTATTTAGCTTCTGAACATGTCAAAACATTCGTGATGTATTGAAATATAACTTTCACCATTTTGGCGATATTTCGCCAAAAGTCGACAAGCTTGAGATAGTTTGCGAGATTTTGGGTATAGGCAAAGTAGTACTTGACCCTTTCAATGAATTGAATGTATCCATACACCTTAATGTATTTAAACTCATTTGGGTGACCCTGTAAATAAATTATCCAGTCGATTGCAATCAAAAAAGAGATGCACAGTTAGGTGTTACGATAGTTCTAAATACAAAATTTCTACATTCTACAGTTAAAAGTTTTAGAAATATGCGAAATACGAAATTATTTTTGGCTCCATATTCGGCGAGATTTCGGTAAATCTCGCCAATGTCGGCGACAAATGGCGAAATTTTGGGCATGGACCAAACAATCACTTACTATCACCAAATTTGACGATATTTCGGTAAAACTGGCCAAGGTCGATGAAAAGGGGTGAGATTTTCGGCATGGACCAAACAATGACTGACTATCGCCAAATTTGACGATATTTTGGTAAAACTGGCCAAGGTCGATGAAAAAGGGTGAGATTTTCGGCATGGTCCAAATGACTGTCGACAAATTTGGCGATATTTCGACAAAACTCGCTAAGCTCGATGACAAATGTCGAGATTTTGGGCATGGAGTAAAAAATGACTACAGATGCAATATACTGAAGATGTCCATAGACATTAATCTATTGAAATTCTTTTGGGTGGTCCTGTAAATAAACACTCCATTAGATTGTAACCAGCAATCGAGATGCCCAACTAGATGTTACAACAATCTTATATATGAAATTTCAACATTCTACGGCTAATAGTTTTTTAGATTTGAAAGTTAAATACATACACACTTGCACTAAAAGTCGCCAAGCTTGGCAACTTTTGGAGTAATTCTTGAGGGAGGCACGTGACCGTGGTCAGACCATTACCTAACTATATGGTAGGACGGTATTGTGCTTGAAATGGATGAATGTCCCTAAAACTGTCATTCACCGAAGGGGCGTAGCCAGGGGGGGGATATCGGGATATATCCCCCCCTCCCGAAATTTTTGGATTAGTAATGAAATTCCGTCTATTTATACACATATAAGTTCATATCCCCCCCCGAAAAATTTTTCAGGCGCATATCCCCCCCCCCGAAAATTTTTCCTGGCTACGCGCCTGATTCACCGTAATGTGTTGAAAATCTTAGCAGAACTATAAATGATAAAGATACTTTTTCATTGTGTAACCCTTAACAGCATATATCACTTCTGAGTCATTTGAAATAGTCTAATACCTCTAAAATACGCTTTAATGAATTTCTGCCCATAGAGCGTATTGAAAATCTTTTGGGCTGCCCTGTAGATAAACTATAAAGTCGAATGGGACCGAAAGGAGAGGTGCACAACTAGGTGTTACAACAATGCTAAATATGAAGTTTCAACATTCTACGTCTAATAGTTTTTGAGATATGCGAGTTTAATGAATTTTGGACCATAGAGCGTAATGTATTTAGAATCTTTTGGGTGGCCCTATAGAGTCAATTGGGACTAAAAGGGAAGGTGCACAACTAGATATTACAACGATCCTGAATATACAGTTTCGACATTCTACTACCAATCGTTCTTCAGATATGTGAGCTACATCCATACGTACGTACAAACAGCATGGAAAAACTGGTGAAAGTAGACTCGCGGTCGGACTTAATATGTTGCACACGCATTCATATGAACGTGCGCTAGGCACGATGAGATGCATCGAAAAAATTCTTAAAAGTAAATTTAGAGGTAGTCATAATCGGGTTTTTCGTCGAAATTGGACCCCCGGAAATTTTTCACGATCACATTACTTCCTTATACTCTATACAAGCAAGAAAGTAATAAATAGACTTCAAGTTATACTAGACTTCAGTCTATGAAAGACATCAAGCACGTAGTTATTTTCAGTCGATGATCGATTCAAGTTTGAAGTTATGTTACTAGTTACAAGTATGTGATAAATCGCTTTGTACGAACGTCATTGAATGCCGTTTGGTGAAGAGGACATCATTTTTCGAAGATGCCAGTTTACATTTCCCCCACTATCACCTGACCGTTACAGCGGAGGATTTCTGATTGCGAATATTTGAAATCTTAAGTCTATTCTTCAATAGAGAAGTTGAAAACTCCGCATTCGTCTCTAAATTTCATAGATTCATCTAGATATGCTTATATGCAATTTTCATGGGCGTTGTGGCGAGCCTCATTTCTGCTACAGCTGTTTGCCAGAAGTGAGCAGTTCACGGCACCGAATTTGTCAGTTAGAGCTATTTGCGTCCTTCCTAGTTCCCCGCCTTAGTTCCGAATCTCATCAAAAGAGAGAGGACTTCTGAACGATCGAACCTTCTAGACATTGCTAGCGACCGCCGAGAGGACATTCAGAACCCTGAATTCATTGTGCCAATATACAACTTGTGCACGGCACGGTGGTCTTCGATGATAAGTCGGAATACAAACCTCTCAGTTACTTATCCGACGACTTTAACCGCTGAGCCACTACGGCTTCATTTATGATACAGTTAATCGTGGTCGCATCAAATACTTTGTTATAAAACAAATACATGTTCTGTACTTTGCTCGGTAAATGTTTTTTAAGTTGCCCCTAAGAAGGGAAAACTTAAGAAACATTTTTTTTTTTTTTCGTAATGCCAGGGGGAAAATTACGTGAACATATTCACACAACATTACTTTTTTAGCACAACTTCTCTCTTTAGAAATATTTTTTTAACTGCACGAATTTATGAAGCACAGCGTTAAAATGACACGTATGACGATTTAATAATTTATCTGGAAACCAATTATTAAAAAAACATTAAAATAAAATTCACATAAAAATTTCATTTCTTACCTCGAAATTGTATGTTTCTAATCGCATGTTGAATAATTTAAAGTATATGTAATCAAACTTTCCCCTCCGCCTCATAAACCTCAGCAACAGAAGAAAATTAAGTGTTGCAATTCAATACTAAAGCAATACATCTATCTCAAAACAAAGAACATTTAAATCCATTTTAAAAATGCTGCATAGAAAACAGAAATTCTAAAGCGAATCAGTGTGCCAGCAGTTAAGGAATATTCGTGTTCCACTTGACACTATAAACACAACGTGCGTCTGTTATCACAATAGCCGCAACCTTAAAACCAATCTCTTAGCGGTCCTTAAAGAAATATGGTTTTTACTTCTGCATATAATAAAACGCGTTTTACTCGATCATAGGGCGATCCTAACACAAGACCAGAACTTGTTTTCTCGTGTCTCTTAACTTATTGCGTGTAAGTGGTTTGAAAACACTTCAGGGACGCAAGTGAAGATCAAGAAGCTCTTCACGTTTGGAAGACGCATAAGATGATGAAGAAATTAATACGTTTTGCCTTTACGGTGTAAAATTTTTCTATGGATACTTAGAAGTTCAAGAGTTAACAGCGGACTCGTGCGTTATTAAATCAGAAATTTTATCCGCTACATACTGTCTCAGAAGCGTTTTTGCAATCCAAATATTGACATTGTATACACTGGGCTTATTGTCTGGACAAAATTAAAGTATTTATTATCGTGTTCATTATAAATTTACTATGGCATAAAAATTGCCATCGGTGTCGAGTCATTTATTTGTTATCACATTTTATAAAATATGAGACAGAATTTGTCGATCTTGAGGAATCTAAGAGTTGGACTTCCATCTCGCTATGTGAATTATTTATGGGATTTTATGGGGGTGGGGGGGGAGGGGGCTTTTTTTATTATAAATCTGAACGTTCATTTAAGTGAAGGAGGGGAGGAAATTCCCGGATACATTTTAAGATTTTTAGAAAGAGTTATATGCTGGCTTTGCATGATGAATAATTTTATATAAAAAGAAAAGAACATTTTTAATTGATTTAAAATAAAGGAATGTATGATAAAACTTAAAAAATGTTATATGTATCACTGCCCTTTAACTAGCCAGGCAGCTCCTAAGCAATTTGTTGTCAGTCGTATAAATACCTTTTTTTAAGCAGATAGCTTGAACAGAGGTTTTTAACACAATATCTCGTTGTCCAAAAGATATTCCTAAAATAGTATTTGAGAAGTAAAACGCAAAAAAGCTCTTCTCTGTATTGCTGATTACAGATCTGTCCTTAAGCAAAACATTTTGTTTTTAATGTAGTATCACCAACGGCTCTTTACCTTATTCCTGAATAAAAGAGAGCCATTTGCGTGTCTAAAATCATCACTGAATTTCTGATCATTTAATGTTGTTTCAAGCAAAATTATTTATATTTGTTTTATTTTCATCTTTTTTTTACTAAACGCTTTCTCCTAAAATATACCTGCAGTATTTTATCGCAAACTTTTATTTCCTTTTAAAACGGCTTTAAATGTGTCTTTTATGCATGTTTGTTTATATCTTCGTGCCAGTGACAGAATCACACGACCTCATTTTAGAACTGACCCATCTTTAGCATTCATATTTTATCGCAATTTGCTTCCAAGAGTAATTTTTAAAGAAAAAAGTCATTCCGGAAGTGCAACGTGCGTATAGACGATGACAGACAGTCGGCGGGTTTATTTAAGTGTCGTGCTAGTATTTTCTAAACTGTGTGTGTGTGTGCTACTAATGGGCAGGCACCATCTATTGAGGGTGTTGAGCTGTAGTTCAATGTCTCGATTCAAGGTGAAGACCGTTGAACGCATGTGTTATAAAGATGGTATGTCATGAACTCATTGTTTGACCTCAAGTAACTCAGAAGTGAAAGGTTAAAATCCGGAGATTGATACAAAAATTAACGCTACGCTGCTTGATTCCAAATCGACTTCGATGGCTTTTCTTATACAGAATAGGAACCGAAGCCTCCTGAACAGTTCTGGAGGCCAATGATGCACATAATCAAATTATTTTTTCTAAGATTTAAAATGTTTGTTTTGGTTGTATTATGTGTTGGTATTTCATTCCAAAATGTATTAAAACAAGTCGCAATGTATATTAAATTTATAAAATAAGATACACAGAAAATAGTAATTTCACTATTATACTTTTAAAATTGAGTGTATTTCTAAAAACTTTTTAGAGCTGAAAATGTCTTATATTTCACCTTGAGATACAAGCATTCTGCTACATATTAATATTGTTTTGACTCAAATCTGAATCAAAACTTAAAAAATTGAACTTAAAACTTTCTGTGGTTGCCTCTATTCTTGAAATCAAAATCATAAATTACAAAAATAATAAAGCATATGAACTAAAATTAAAAAATAAATTTGCAAGAAGTGGATGAAATGTATTAATGATTTTTTAGGCGGTTAGTTTCCCAGTGACGAAATAAGACAATATTTATATAAAACACTATTTTTTATATAAACTTTTATCTCAAAATTGTGACAATATGTAATTAATAAGAAAACATTTTGGACATTCTTTTAATTTTATGACTGGGCGTGGTTGGGTCGTGCAATAGTTACGATTAAAAAAAAATTCTGTAAAAACAATTATCAATTTTCGTAATCTATATACCCTCATTTTCCTATTTACTTGTCTAGAAAGGACAAGTAAATAGAAAAACGGCAACATTACATACCATATTACCCCGAATATAACGCGACTCCGAAATTTTTCATCAAAATAATTAGGAAAATCCCATATTTAGGCCTCGAATTAATCGTGATTCGGGTTTTTTACGGGAAATGATCAGTCAAAAAACATCGCGTTATATTCGGGCTAATACGGTAGGTTTCAATTATAAATCGAAAAAGCTTATAGTGATGTTAGTATGATTTCCATATGTCCCTCTCCCCACTTCTCAATTTTGAGTCTCACTGTCTTCTTTCTTTTATTGCTGATAAGGAGATCTACATCCTTATCAACATTAAAAGAAATATTCCCTTTCCTAAATATGCGTTTACCACTCATAAATAACCTACTGAAAATCTTAACAGTTGAGAGCATTAATGCATCGCTTACAAGTCGTTATTACTTATTTTGTAGATTCTAGCATTTCAACATTTTTTTTTTTTAATCAGATACTAATATAAAGAATTTGTATGCTTTAAAATCTGCTATTGAATTTCAAAATTTAATTTTACATATTAATATACGTGAAAACACCAATAAAATGTTTCGTCTCTCTCTCTCTCTCTCTCTCTCTCCCCCTCCTATTATTATTGTATAAAGGTTTTTGTTCTTCTATGTTAAAATATTAAAGCATGCAACAGTTCATGCATCCTTCAATGTGTCCACCAAACACCCAATTGCTAAAGTTACCTGTACCTTTTTATTCTTTGTCTGATAAACAGACATCAGATTTTATTTCCTTGTAATTCATAACTTGTATAGATGTGATGGCACGCCCATTTTCCTGTTTCTAGTATTGTAGAGGCATCCATATGTCCCTTGTCTTCAATGGTTTCAAAAATCATACTTCACTATAGTTAGTAAAATAACATTGCAATTAACGTTGAGTGAGCTCTACACCGCTGTTTTCTGTTGCAAAATTTTAAAATGCTTCTCAAATCAATTTTTAATGATGATGATCAATTTAGAAAAATGATGAAGTACTTTATTGTATTTGATTTACTAAACTTTATTCCTGTTTTAAGAGACGAATTTTTGTATTAGATTTACTTACAAGAAATTGAATAAGTTATGGGAAAATGTTTGAAATTATCCATTACCATTTTCATTAAAATAAGGCAATTCCCCCGAGAAAAACGTGTTTAAAATAATGTGGATAAATTAAAAATAAACCTTATTCTCAATAAAATGTTAGCAATTATTTCGTTTTCTGTCAAATTTGGTCATTTTAATCCAATAATTTAACTCTGTCGGTGCAGGTTAAACCTGTTAATTTGTTTCCTCAAACAAATCTAAAAAAGTTTACTTTTACTTTTTTCATCATATAGAAGAAGTTAAAAGAACAGTGAGTATGATTAAATAGAATTTGAATTAGCAGTAACACCACATATTAATTGTATGATATATGAAGTAAATAAGCGTGTAGTTTCCAACTTTTTCTTTATAACTGCAACAATGTAAGCTAATAAATATTAATTCACCTCCTTAAAATTAATATTTGTTCAAATATTAATTAGAAAATCAACAAAATTTTTGTTAATTAAAAATATTTTGTTAATTAATTTATTTGTTGACACCAACAAAATTGTTTCATTGAAAAAGCGTCAATCAAATTTTTGTTAAATCAACAAAATTTTGTTCAATTCAACAAAACATTTTTTTCCGTAGAAAGCGGCGTTTTTAAAATAGTGTCAGCTCAGTTAAAGCTAATTAATTTTGTAAGTCAACAAAATTTAAATAATGTTAGATCATTTTCTCTTTCTATATTTTCAAATAAAAATGAGGTAAATCTTACATCTAAAATTCTCTGCGGAGCATGATAAAATTATAAAGTGACAACTTATTTTGACAAATTTTCAAATTATAGCAAAGTTTATACTTGATTACATATATATTTTCAGTTATAGTTTAAGCAAGTTTTGAAAATTTAAAAGGGTTAGCATTTATATGTATCATTTTTTAATAAGTATTATGAATTAAACTAGTTTTTATGAAAGTATTTTAAAACTTTGATCAAATTCTCATTCTGAAATAATTTTATCTGATTTTTTATTTACTTTCTAAAAGTTTTACGATTGTTAAGAAAGAACACAAGTGTCATATTATGTTCGAAGAATTTTTAAAATAAATTCCTATTATTTTTACTTTTAAAACAATGTTAATTAAATTAATGATCTTCAGTAACATTAATTATGTTTATCTTTTAAGGCTGTTCTTTATCTTTTCCTTAAAATTATTTTTTGATAGATATTTTACGTGCGTTGTGAATAACAGGAATAATTGATTTCAGCCAAAACTAAAGATAATCTATTCGAAATTTTTCCATTTAACAGTAATGCGCGGCGTCCTCTTTGTGAGTACATATAACTCTGAAATTTTGACAGTCGGTCGCAAAAATACTCAAGAATTAGTCAATTTTCTAAATTTTGATTTGAGAAGAATAAATTTGATTTCAATAAAATGCTTGAGGGTGACATAGTTACACGAGTACTCTTTATTTTTCAGCACATAACTTCGAGTAAAAACTATGAATTATTTGTAAAAATGATGTGAGATTTTTTTATGAGTACCGACATCTGCTGTAAACTGGAGAATGTCATGGAAATGTATCGATATAGAAAAACAACTGGGCAGGCTTCCCAAATAGTAACAACGCTGAAAAAGTGAAGCCGTTGTCATTGCTCAATTTAACTTCCAAGAATATGAGGGTTCATCGATACGCTAATCATGTGCCACAGAGTCAAAAGGACTGTTAATAACCTGTGATGCTCTATATATTAATTTGTCCTTATTAGAACTAAAATCAATTTAGTTGCAGCATATGAAGTGCTTTGTAACTTTAATCGTCTCAATAACCATAATATATTAGCAATCTAAGCATCTTTAAATATCTTTTTAAGTTTCTTTTTTGAACTGTTAATGTTTTATATAAATCGTAATTTCTTCAACATATTACAAGTGAAAGTTTTATTCAAAATAAATCAGTATCTAACACCGAGTTTAAGTAATTCTTCCCTTTCTTTTACAGATGTATTTACAACGATATGGTTATATGAATGAATCTAGTTCCAATTCTGCATCTCTCATTAGCGGCGATACAGTAACACTAGCTATTAAAGATTTTCAAAGGTTTGCTGGATTAGCAGAAACTGGTAAGTTAAGTAATAATTAATTGTATAACCATAATATAAATTAATTTTTTTAATTTATATTATAGTTATTCTTCCTTCTAAGATATCGATATTAATTCAATTTCTCTCTTCTTAAAACAAAAGATGATATAAAAAATATTTTTTCAGCTCGAAATACAACAACTTATCTTAACTAATTAATTAATTGTTCATTTTTTGTAACCATATTGGATAATCCTTAATATTTCTGTATTTTTATAAATTCATTAATTTAAATATGTAATAATTGATTTAAGTTCTAGCTGCTTGAAGAAGGAATGTGAAAATAAATAATACGCATTCGAACCCAGTTTCTCTCTGTCTTTACATACAGGGTGTTTCTAAATTGCTTTTACAAAATTTTAGGGGAAATAGGGCACATAATAAGGAATCAAAATCACATAGCAATGTGAAAGTCAAAAACGCCGTTTTCACTTACCTGGTAATAATCACTTTATGAAAAGTGTCGAAGTGTTTGTCTAATTTCTTAAGCAAGTTTCGTGCACAGTGGGCTAGTCTCCAAAAATCTCATCCGTGAAATGAAATAGAATTTTTAAACTATGAATTTGAGTCACATGTTTTCTGAGAAAAATACTACTAGTTTTTGTACTAGTCAAAAACTAGTACCACTAGTTTTTGACAAACAGTGGTCGGAAAGTTCACTGTTGTTTCAGCCCCGTTCCAAAGTGAGTATTAACAGCTACATGGAGACGACATTTCCGACCTCACATTGCTATGTGATGCTGATTCCTTATTATATGCCCTATTTCCACTTAAATTTTGTAAAAATAATATAGAATCACCCTGTATAAAGGGTGTTTCAAAATTAGAGGAACGAACTTCTAGGGGAGGTAGATTAAACCAAGACGGTTCTGAATCACATAGCTATGTTGGGTCGGAAAATTCGTCTTCATGTAAGTCAAAGCTATACATAATTTGTGATTTTTTAGATTACAAAAATTACAGTCTTTTTCTACGCATGCTTTGTTCCATTTGATAACTAGCATTGATTGGTTTTCTTGCTTAGAAGAAAAAACTTTATAATCTCTTGATTATTTAAATACATTCTTTCATGAATAATACTTTATGAGCATATCTTGTATTTTTTAAAAATTCCCTATTATTTACATCTTTTATAAAAATTAATTTTTAAATTTCATTAAAACTAAATCGTTTACTTCACTAAAACTCTGTATTAGTTATACGTAATTTTTCAAAAGTTAAAATCTTGCTGCTCCCAACCTTCGTGACATCAAAATGATGTCAGTATCACTTAGGATGTGCGAGTTGAATTTTTTAAATTAAAAAAAAAACGAACTGTAACTTGATAGTGCATGCGACATGTCGGTTGGCTGATTTTCAGATTTTTTTAAAGTATGGCATTTCTCCCTGTATTTGTACAAATTTACAATTCGATTTTTCCACTGTTGTGATTTTTTTTTTTTTTTTTTTTTTTTTTTTTTTTTTTTTACATTTCTTCAGTTAACTTTTTCAAAAATTGCAAGAATTGCGAATGTGTACGCTTGAAAATAAAACTATGACATAGAAGCTACAGCATTTTACTTTTCTACTAAAATTAAAACAATTTATTAAAGTTAAAAACGGGAGGAAAGGCTAAATATTTCAGAAAGATTGTATATTCTGATTTTTAAAGTAGCGCTAATTGTTTTCTACATATTTCTTTTATACAATTATGAAAAAAATTGAAGCCGATCGAACACCCTCTTAAAAAAGTATTCAAGTAAAAGCAAAATTTCCTATTTTAGCTTTGCAAATAATTAATTAGTTTTTCAAAACTCGATAGAAATATAAAAAATTATGGTTACACATAAGCTTATTCATATTGTATGAGAAATAATTTTTAATATTCGAAACCGACGTAGAAAGTTTGACTTTTACTCGAATACGTTTTGAGAGGGTGTACCAACGGCGTGGATTGTATCACTTACGATGTAGAATATACATTTAGAAACACCCTGGCTTTTAAAATAAAAAACAATAATCTATTTTTAAAAATGACACTTTTTTTGAGCATAACATTTTAATCTTTTTTGGGTAAGGGCGGTAAAAATGTTGTGGTACAACTTAGATTTGTCACAGCTCTAAACTTTTATTTATGTGCTAATTTTTATTATTGTTATTTTTGTGATTTTTGAAAACCGTCCTGATTACTGTTAGGTGTTTATGAGGCTTAGCAGCCAAAATTGTAATTTAGAATGCTTGACATTGTGCCAGAGATGATTAGAATAATAATAATAATAATAATAATAATAGCAATAAAAAACATCTTGTGCTAATCATGTTAAATCAAACTTCTACTAATTTTCCATTATTAGTGATTACACAAATAAAGTAATTAAAATAAAAAACAATAATCTATTTTTAAAAAGGACGTTTTTGTCCAATTGTCTAGTTGAGTTAAAATTTTACACAGAACCTTTTTTTTAATGATTGGAATAAGATAAGAGGTTAGGAGCAAAATTTTTAGTAAGTGGAAAAATAACGGCCACGCTACTGTACTATAAAGTAGGAAACATACATTTTATTATTTATCTTAAAATTTTTTATCTTTAAATTGACACTAAATTGATTTTAAATAGCACTTTAAATTGAATCAATTGCTTGATCACTTTAAATTGATCAAACAATTGATTCAATTTAAAGTGCTACAACTACTTTTAGCATTGTTTAAAGAACTTTTTATTTATTTTATTTATTTATTTATTTATATATTTTTGAGGAGAGGCATAATTTCCTGAATGTTACTTCAAAATAGTTATGTATGTATATCAATGTCAGTTAAGCATTGCATGAAATACTACTGTAAATTTAAAAAGAAGATTGTAAACATAAATAATTTAAAATAATATTATTACGAAATTATTATAATTATCTTTTAAACTTTTCTGAACAATATTTTAATAAATTATTCTGTACTGAAAATGTGAAAACAGATTCAAAAATATATAAATACGTTAAAAGTAAAACTGTGACTGTGACTGTGAATCTAGATATACTTTTACTTCGTTCCTTTGGATATCAAAATGTATAGAAATGAAGTGCATTTTTCAAACCTTAAGTTTTTAGATAACATTTTAAAATATTATTTTGTCAATTTACTTTATTATAGAACTAAATTTAATCATTAAAAATATCTATACAGAAAGTAAAAAATAAATTTTCCGGCTTCTTAAAAACATGAAAAACATCAAAAGATTTAATTGAATTCCAAATTAGTTAAATTTTAAAATGTAATAAATTTGGCTAATTAAAAGGTTTTTTGATATATTAATAGAAAAGTTCTAACACAAATTTAGAATTCCAGTTCATTAAAAATATTTAATACACTGATAATTATTAATCATAAAATGGCAATATTGCTTTGAAAGTGTCTACACGTATTTGTTGGTGTTATTTAATAATAATTTTCAGTATGCTCCTTAAAATTTAATAGGGTTGTAGAATCTATTTTCAAAATAGAATTCATTGATATAGTGATTATAAGAAGTTAAAATTCCTTAAATCGCTGCTTGTGTTGTGTAGTGGCCAAAGAAGCTTTTTAATATACTACGGGTGGGGTTCGATTTCCGGCAACATTGGTCCACCTATTTAGTGCCTCCATAATAAATTGACCAACATTTCCGGCATTAATAACGGACAATGCTTATAAACAACTTGTGCCAATCATTAAAAAGAAAAAAGTATTGCACTGATGACAAGTATTGCACTGATAGTTCTTAATATGATGCCGTTTACATTATGTGAATGTTGAAGTATAAGTATATCGCGTTATAAATAGTATTTTTTTTAATCTCTGGGGTACTCTAGCATCATTTTAGTAAGAATTCAACATGTATACGTGCATAATTAATTCCTCCCTCCCCCCCCCCTCCCGTTGCCGAATGTAATTCTTTAAGCAGCCAGTCTGTTTTTATCCTGTTGTAACTTGCTGATAAGCACTATGTTGAGTTCTTGCGTAACCTACCTTTCACAAATCACAAATAATTATAATATTAAAAGCTGCCTAAACGGAAGCACCGCTCTTCGAAAGGACCTGGCATTGAAAAAGTCTTCGCTTTCGTTGCGTGCGTAACCTTCCTAAAAATGTTTCATTCTTAAATTTCTCCTCACATGCACAATAATTGACTTGTGTGCCTATTTGTTTCTTGCAGGGGAATTAGACAACACGACTCTGAACATGATGAACATGCCGAGGTGTGGCGTCAGAGACAAGGTTGGACACAGCGGCTCGGCCCGTCGGAGGAAGCGCTATGCCCTTCAAGGTAAACATCCTTGCGTCACCAATACCTGACGCAGGTATAGGTTAACAGGTTGCAGTAAGGCAGCAAGAAGTCTCCGAGTTTTCCATTGACGCGCTGGGGAACTTGTTCTTTTCATTTTCATTCGTAAAATTTTTGTTTTGAAGTATTAGTTGCCGATCTGAATACAACCGTTTTCTGGGGTTTACTACAATACGTCAGGGTTTGGTTGGCTGTACTTACTTTTATTTTTATCATTTGGGAAATAACACATCTTCTGACTTTTCGTGATTTTATTTGCATGTTCAGATCCTATGGATGATACTACAGTTTTCCTTAAAGTAATTTTCATAACCGCGACAAAATTGCGTTGTCCAATGGCGCCATTATAATATTTTGTAAAATATCCTTGCTTCAACGGATCAGTGCATTCGAAAATATACACATGAAAAGTTTTTTATACTTCCATTGTTTTTAGAAAATATCAATCAAATATAAAATTAAATTAAATTAAAACATATAATGTGAAAGTTTTATGTACATTTAGGTGGATTTTTTGTGTAAATCACAACAATGCTCATCACCAAATTTGACGAATTTCGGCATTTTTTAAAATTAAATTTTTGATGTATAATCCAAACCTCAACTGTTCAAAGTTTAAGCTTTCAAGTTACGTTTCAACTAGAAGGCGTTAAAAGTAAAAGTCAATGTGTAAAACTTTCCATCATAAACAACAGCATAGATCTGTGTTTAAATCCTATTATATATTAATGACTATGTCATTTTATCTCTCACCCGCTTCATTGAAAATTATCCCAAAAAAGCGACATAATTTTATATATATTTAAATACTATTAGTTCACAACAGCTTTAATATATTGTTACAATATTTCGTAAAGCTGTAGAATATGCATCACGTGTATTTTTTACATATATTTAAATAATATTAGTTCACAGCAGCTTTAATCTATTGTTACAATATTTCGTAAGCTGTGGAATATACATCACATGTATTTTTGGTTACAATCATAAAAATTTCAACATTGGGTTACCAGGCGAAATACACGAAAGATGAGAGATAAAATGACATACTCAATTAATATCGTTTTAATATGGCAATAATGAAACTAAAAAATTAGGGGGGGGGGGTCAACCTGACGCGGCTCGAATAGCCGAGTTTTATATGCATATAGTATACATATATGTGTGTGTGTGTGTGTGTGTGTGTGTGTGTGTGTGTGTGTGTGTGTGTGTGTGTGTGTGTGTATGAAAGTAAGGTAAGTTTCTCTTACATGAATTTCGAAGCAAATATTTTCAAATATTTTGATTTGAAATTCAGTTAGGGCACGAGCTGTCAGCTCTATGCCTATGCTAATTACCTTATGTCAATTCATCATGAAGTTTCCACAGACGAATTTATCACTGTCATACCTTTACTACACTGAGAAGGAAACAAATATATTTGAAGGATTCTCGAGATTTTATCAGAGCAAATATTTTCAATTTAAGTTGAATAATGACTTATCCTGGAGTAAAACGCATATGCTGGTAAGGCTATCTCTCATTTTCAATTTCTCACCTATAAAATATTCTAATATCGTCCGAGCAAGAAAGATTTCTAAGGAATATCTCATTACATAAATAAGCACCATAAAGAATACCGTCTTATTTCTAATAAACTGACTATTAATCAGTCTAGTATTAATTTTATAAGCCACACGGATGAAGATTTAAGTGGATGATAAGTGGAAAATACGAACCCATTAAGTTAGAATTCGAGTCCTAAATTTTCAAAAGAACTCAAAAACAACTTCTGGTGTGAAATTCAAAGTCATTTATTTTCAAAATTTATGCAGAAATGTGCATATAATATCCCGACATACAAATCCAAAATCTGAATTTTCGAAATCTAGCTCATAAATATTACATTCACTATTAAATATTGAATATATTCATTAGATTATATGGGTTTTAAGCAGTATATAATATTTTTGAATAAAGAAATTAAAATCTTTTAAATGATAAAAAGCATTTAAAAATATTTTTTTAATTGCACTTCAACGTGGGAAAGAAATGCAAATTTGTATATTTTCTAATGAAACTTTGTTAAAAAATTACCCTGAAACATTTTATTTGAATATTTTCATATTTATAGTTTTAATGCTGTGATTTGTCTAAATGCGACTTAAAACTATTTTGAAAAACTAGTGCTATCTAGTTCCATATGATACTTACTGAAAGCTTTAAAAATCAATACTGGTTTAGCATTTAATTTATCTTATAATGAATGGATTTTTTAATAATTGCTTTTTAATTGATAAACATGTTAAAAAGGAGTTAATCCAGTTTATGTTAAAAATCATTATTTGCCTTTTAAGGAAAACGCAAAAAACATTTAAATTTTATTCTTTATCAAATTTGACGAATTTTTCACATGATATAGATTTTTATTTTGTATGATATTGTTTGTGTTATGAATTTCTACAGTTTTATTTATTAAAGTAAATCTGACAAACAACAAAAAAATAGCAGATACATTTCAAACAATTTAAGCAACATTATTCTTGTTAAATAGAAGATAAAGCCCGTTGTGGACGCAATTACAACGGGCGCTAAAAAAAGCATTTGTCAAAAATATGTCTACACTAGGAAAGTGATTTTGCCGGATATCGGATATCCGAAGCTCCTCTGGTTGCCGGATACGGATATCAGGCCTTATATCCAATCGAATACCCGTCACTAAACATGTATTTAGTCATTAAATGTGTTTTTTATTTTTTTAATATGACATCAGAACAATAAATTGCAAACATTTTCACACATCGTTAAATTATTTTTTAATAATTGACTTATAATTTAGAAACACTAAATATCTTTACGTATATGTACGTAAAAAATGTTACTTAAAATGTAAAAAGTTGAAAGATTCTTTTTATGTGTGCATTACTGGCAGAAGCAAATAAATTTTAATCGTGACAGATTGATTAATGTATCTATAATTGCAGATTATTTTCACAAAAAACTGCATACTGATAAATAAAAAGTAAAGCTCTTTTAAATATTTATAATGAAATTATATGATTTCTTTTGTAGTTTGATACAAGTATGAAACAGAATTTTTCAGAATATGCATTAAATTTCTTTAATCAAAATAATATTTTAAAAAAAGAACTAGCGGCTAAAGATCCTAGACTCGCTACGCTACGCTTGCTTTTCTTATGAGGCATTCAGCCCCTAATAAGGCTTATTCGCAAAAAAAGGCATAATTTCAAGATACAAAACCTAAAGATTGGATCAGATAGAATGTTACCAAACTAAACATTGCTTGGTTCTTGCATGTGTTCCTTGGAACATAAAAATTTAAACTTCACACTATTTTTCATCATGTAAAACCTATGGAACACCTTGCGCATTTGCCAGTCATGGCAATTTTTCATAATTTGGCAACTTACGTATATGTATAGTTAATAATTAGTTCTAAGAAAACAGTACTGCATATGTTTTCTTCGATAGAAACTACGGAAGAGCTAGGATAGCTTGTCACCAATGACGACTTTTCATTATTTGGTGATTGACACATGCTCATAATCTATAATTACTGCTCATGTAAGGTTACCGAGAAAACCGTTATCCATTTATTCATATACATAATCCTTTGCAGATTGGCGTATTTAGCACCACGAAATGTATCATTTCGCCGCGCTGACAAATATCCACGCTGTACTATAATTGATATAATGACATAGCCACTAAATATTTTTATTGGTAGCAAATACCCAAAATGAACCTAACTGGCTTAACTATAATCTGCATTTTAATCATTTTTCATTTTCACGATACTGGGTGTTAACATTTTAGAACTCGCGGTTTAGATTCAACCTGCTTGGAGAGATAGCCTTTTGCCAGATCGTACCCGATGCCAAAATGGCGCTTTTTAAATCGTTACAATTAGTTATTCTGATTTGGAAAAACGAATAATCGGTAATTCTAAACTCCTGTTATCAAAGAGAACTTACTAGTTGAAAATAGTCAACTTTGTGTAAAACAATTTGACTCATTTATTTCACATACTTTTTAATTTGGCGTGAAATTGGTGTAATTCTATTTCCTGTTTGTCAATTTCACGCGATTCAACATACTTGGATTGCTTTGTTGCAAAGGCATGAATGATTTTATGCTGGCGAAACTTGCCAAGCCTGGCAACCATTAGGCTTTTTTATTCAGTTTTTTATTAATATCCAAAAATAATTCGAATTTAGAAATTTAAGTCAGCTTATCGGCTTCCCCGTAAATTTCCGATTCCGTGGACACTTTCGTCGAAACTCAAATCCCTGCGGTTTCGGAGGAGATAGCAGAACAAGCTTTTGACAGCGTCAGCAGAGGCCGTTGCATTTTTTTTTTTTTTTTTTTTTGTAGAATACATGGACTACAAGTTAAAAAACAAAAATAGATCTGTGTAATTGTTTAGCTTCTAAAATATACGAGCATTCTTTCACAGTACAAAAATTTATATGGCACCATAGGGAGAAAGAAATGGGGAGGGGGAGCAAACCCATTTAAAAAGAAATCATTTCAAACATTAGTTTCCAAATTTCAGGACAATTTCACTTTTTTACTCTCGATTTCGACATTCCGACACACACACACAGACACACACAAAAAAGAAAAAAAATTAGTCAAAGTACTTTATGTATGGAGTGATAATCATTCACAATATTGTAGTAGTAACTAGTAAAATACCGTGTTACAACATGGCTGTTTCCACAAGCAGACGTATTGTAGTTTTCATCAATAAATATTTCACAAACACATTTTAAATGTACATATTTTAAGTAGACTTAACTTTAAAAATCAATTGAAACTTGCAGAAAATCGTTCATGAATTTAAATAACTAAATTCAATTAGAAAATAATTTGTAAAATATGAGTTAATTTTTGTAGGTATTGAGACTTCAATAAAGGAATATTCAGTAAATTATTGTCATTTAGAAAAAGAATGAAGATTGAAAATTTCTCCCTGCATCTGTGAATATAAATTTTGAAGACAGAATAATCGGAGTTTTTTGTAAATTTTCGGGTGTGAGTGTAAAATTACATTATTACTGGGATTACCATGAGAGAAATCGCATTTACTGAATGCACATATTTTTCAAATGATACTCTGCACAGTGCTTATAATTAAACTTTCTCTATAAACAGCAGTCGATAGCTGAAAAGGATGAGAAAATCGCCTCCACATTTGCACATGCGCACTACATGAGATGTACTTACGTTTCTTTTTTTAGTTCAGAAAATGTGTGCTAAGTAACACATTGCAGCATGAAAGCAACTCTAAATATTAGCCTAACTAGTTATAAATGTGCTCAAAAACTACTAAAATAATGTTGAAATTTTGTGTTTATTTTCAATGATCCATTTCCAGTGTTAAATTTGTTGTTTTTTCAGTTAAAAATTTATCCCCCTGTTTTATGTATCACTTTATCACAAGAATGTTCAACTATAATTTTCCATCCTGTCCCATGCATATTATCGATAGAACTTTAGTAGTTTATAGCCGGATATCCGGTAGTTATGATTCGGATATCCGACGGTATTTCGGATATTGAAAAAAAGCCGGATACCGGATACTTGACGAATATCCGTTACATCCCTAGTCTACACTCAATATATTTACTCTTCGCCCATTTAAAATAAATAATGTCATATTCAATTTTTATTATATACCGAAATCGAATTTCATGCTCTTCTGCAAACGTGCCGATACTTTCGCATTCGAATGATTTCGTTTTCAGAGAACAGCTGTTTTATGTCAATGCTTCATGCAGATGAAATAATTATATTCGTGGAACAAAATAAATTAAACTGTGTTATATGGAAAAACTATTTTAAACAAATTGAAATCGCAATTTTCCCTTCAAAGATTGGTGACACTGGTTTCAATATGACGTCAAAGTCAATTGCGACAGCTTATTTTGTCACGCAAATGATTAACTTTTTTTTTTTTTACTCTCAGAAATAAAATAAAGCTGAAAGTAGTGAAAAATCGCTTTAAAAATTAGGAATTGGGTAGATTTTCATATTTTTAAAGTAGCGCAGAGGGTTTTCTATATTTTTGTATGTACTTATGAAAAATTTCGCAGATCGTATAAATGGTGTGGATTTTATTGCGCTTTTTGTGCTTAACTTTCTCATCTTTTTGGATTAATGGTAGTAAAAGTTTTATTTTGTAGTGGTTACCCGGAATTGTTAGAGAATGAATGAATCAGTGAAACAGTGAGTCAAGGATCAGCGTAACTATATAGTAGGAAGATTATTTGCTCAATGAAATTTTGCTCTACTTTTAACATGCTGTTACAAGAGGTCATTTCACAAGTCTATTATACGGACACCTACATAATTATCGTGGGCATTAAACTGCATATTTGAATAATGACACTGTTCTAACATGAACCACACCCCTATATTTCAGATGCTTTTCACAAGAACTATGCATCGAGACATTTTTTCTTTTTGCATATGCTAACTGCTTCTTTTATAAACCGGTGATCAGCTCATTTATCCATTATAATCTTAATGTTGTCGTAGTGATAACTCCGATCTCGTCTGCTCCGACTCTTAATGCAAGAAACGGGTTTTTTCCCCCTCTTAAGAACAAAAGAGATGCTCCTCGTGCAACGGCGTAAGAGCTTTAATCAAATGATGCATCATTGATGAATTTCACCAGACTTGTGGTCTTACCTATCTTCTTTTATTTAAAAAAAAAAAAAAAAAAAAATGACCGTTCCCTCCCACAACTCACGTTCGAAGGAACGTGAAACGGATATCCTTCTTTGATGTACAAGAATTATTCACCAAATTGACCACCTTTACCTGATTTTGTTTATATTCGGGGCTTTTTTGCTCCTTTGTAGAGAACATCCCTTCATAGACCTACGCTCTACCGTAAAGTCATTTTTTGTTCTTCACTCACTCACTCACTCTCTCTCTCTCTCTCTCTCTCTCTCTCTCTCTCTCTCTCTCTCTCTCTCTCTCTCTCTCTTTTTCTTTCTTTCTCAAGCCATAATTACTGATGTTGTGTTGTTACTCTGCCTTTACCATAAGGGTCGGCCAAATGAAAATGGCACTACAGGCGTTTTCATAAATAGTTTAATGATATTAATATAAATTCGTGTACAAAAGAAATAGGTAATATAGACGTAACAGATAGGCTAAACAATGTCACACTGCAGGTTGAAACAAATATCCGAGGTCAACGAGATTAGGGATGGACGTGAGACGCGAGAAGGATTCTCGCATTGTCTCGCAGTCTCGCATTGTCTCGCGAGACGAGACGTCGAGACGAGACAGGCAATTTTTTTTGCGAGACGAGACGCGAGACGAGGAAAGAAAATTTTTGCGAGACGAGACGCGAGAACGAGACAGAGTCTTGTCTCGCGCGAGATTTCTCGCGAGAATTCTCGCATTTTTCTTCCGTCTCGCATAAATAAACGATCTGAAAAGCGACAATTTGCTGAAGCCTCTAGCGTTTAACTTGCGTCTCCTTCGGTTTTCGGTCCTGGGTATACTATCAGCACTCTACAATACGCACAAACACGTAACATTTAAAATTAGAACAGACGAGAGATATACAAAACACACAAAAGAGAGGATAAAGAAAGAGGCGGAAAAAAAAAAGAAAACAGAGAAGAGTTGAAAGAAAAATAATAAGTAAATAGGAAAGGCGGTACGGTATGTTCAAATCTGACCACTTTTAGACGGGGCCCGGGGCATTAAGTTTGGGGCCCCCCTTACTATCCCCTTTTTTACGCATTAAGCCCCTTTACTGAGCCCCCTTTTTAAGCATTTTAACCCAGTTTTGACCACTGTTGTACTCGAAAATTGCATTTCAGTTAACTGTAGTTTTTGTACTTTAATCAAATCGTATTTATCACCCCCAAAAAAATATCTCTAACTGGATCTAGTGATAGGCAATTAGGTAATACCTGTATTAAAGAGGAAATTCAGTTTTTTCCCCACAATTACTATTTCAGTACATATGAATTTATAATTTAGATAATCGGGATATATATATGGGCCCCCTTTTTCTTCAGGGGCACCGGACTACCGCCCCCCCCTTGCCCTTGTGATAATCGGGTTTCTGGTATATCAGAGAGAGATTAGAAGTAGAGCAACTTGCATTCGCATTGATGCTTAGTCTGAGTAGGTTGAAATATGGTTGAATATCCTTGGTTGAAATATCCTTGTACCGATATTATCCTCAAACTTTCCCGCACGTTTCGGCGTGCGTAGGGGGGGGGGGCGCCCACCCTGGTGACAACTTTCTAGGGGCGGTTAAATCCCTATCGTTGGCCTATTTTAAATAGATTAAAATGACATTTTTTATTCTTATATATTAATATCGGACGGAAAGAAATGCAAGCAATTTTTTTATAAACTATTTCTCTTTTCGTTTATATTATCATGTTTTCCCTTCCTTCGGCTTGCAAAACTTTTATAAATTTTTTTCCTCCCCATCATTTTATCTTGCAGTTGGGTTCCTATTCTAAAATTATCTTCGCCTGTTAGATGTCTTTTCATTTTTTTTTTTTTTTTTAAATCCACACTGGATATACATTAGGGGGATTATGGTTTAATTTTTCTGTAAGCAGGGCGAACATAACGACTGTAGTACTCTCGCTAAAAATTATTGTGGAAAAGTACAAACGGATAGTCGTCAACAAATTAACTGTTCAGTAATTTAAAATATAAACAAAAAATAAGTCGTCTATTAACCAACTGAGATACTATAATGAAATCTAAAAATGCACACACGGTAATGTTATTGGAAATATTAGGCAAATAATTATAATTATCGTTAATATAATCTTGTTTTCATTAATATAAAAATTACACATATTTTAGAGACTTGAAATTGACGTTAAAGTAAATAGTAGAGATTTAATAAAGACGTACTATATCCGCTTTATTCGTAATATTGCTATTAGGTGTACCGAGAAATAATGTCATTTACAGTAAATTCAAGCAAATAAGTTCTTAATTACCACAAAGCTCTACCTAAACATAGGATTTGTATTTTTTATATTTCAACGCAAGATACGGATTTTATTTTTTATTTTTTTATTTTTTTATTTTTTTGAGAGAGAGTTGTCATCGATCCTTTTTAGAGAACTAATTTCAGAATGAAAATAAATTTATTTTTAGGTATTCGCGGGGCTGTATTTTACATCAAGAATTTTATCGATATTTATTTTTTTTTAGAGGAGGGATTTGTGAAAAGAACGTTCTGGTTGCCTACCCCCCCCCTCCCTCCCTTCCGTTCCACAAGTTACGAATATGGATATTATATTATATATACATATGTATAGATATGCTGGACTTCCATGTGGTTTCTATCACTACAGATTGGTATGTCGATTTTTCAGCGCTTTTTCAATTATTTTGATCAGGGGCGTAGCCAGAAATTTTTCATGGGTGGGGGGGGTTACGACTATTACAACTCATATATATGTATACGTGTGTGTGATAATAGAGTGAAGAATATACATTTTATATGGTAAAAAATTTCTCATGGGGGGTTATGACCCCCCTAACCCCCCCCCCGTGGCTACGCCCCTGATTTTGATATCTTATTGTTTTCCTTTTTTCCTTATTTATAGTACGATAGAGCCTAAAACGTGTGGAGTGAATATCTCTTTTGATATGCCACACAACCGAAATCCTACTATTTTGTTTGTCTTTAATTATAATCTACTGGTTATGGCTCCTGACAATGGTGCCAGTGGTTATAATTCCCGTTCCATTCTCATTTGGCTGAGCATCTATTTTTTTTTCCACTTGTGGTTTGTAATTCTTGCTTCTGCTGTTATATATTTTTTCATGCGGGGTGTTGTCATATTTGCAGAATATTTTGTGTTTTACTTATTAGTTATATATATACAGGGTGATTCTCTACTAGACTGCCGAACTTGGAGGGGCGTAGGGGGTGCAGAGACGGTTAAGAAAAACATAGTAATATATGGGCGGAAACGTCATCTTCATGTGCCTTTTAATAATACCTTTGGAAGAAGTGTTGAAGTGTGCGCCTCATTTCTTAACCAAGTTTCATAAACAATGGCTTTCCTCAGACAATTTCATAGATGTAATGAAAGAAACAATTCTGAAATAACAATTTTTATCAAGTGCAATCAGTGAAAGAGGGATTAGTTTTTGAAAAACCATAGACTTAACAACATTCGACGTCTTTTTTACTTTAAAAACCGAATTTCAGTTTTTCATTTGTTGTCTTCGAAAATCTGTTTTCTTTCTTTTTTGTGTGTGAGTGTGGGGCCCCGACAAAGGGTGGGCAGTCTGCAGGCAGTCGGACACGGCCAGTCCGACCCTGGTTTTGACTCTGCGTTGTGTATGCTTGTTTAGTTAATTAGCCAGATGACAAGAAAACGTGCTACAGGGCCGTCCACAAGGGTTGTGCTGTGGATGCAAGGCACCAGCGCCCCGGATTCATAGGGGCACAAAATTAGCACACATCAAAATCCACAATCCACAATCCACATCAAAATTAGCTTTATACTTCTTATCGTGTCAAAAAAATTAAGGGGGGAATTTCAAAATATTTTATAAATCATATAATTTGACAGTTAGTATTGCTATTCTGCAGCTTCAAAAACTAAAACACCATTTAAAAAGAGTCATTTACTGGTGCTTGACAAAAAACAACTGCTGCTTTGCTTGAAAATTTCCATTCTGACTAACTTTCCAATGCCCATTATCTCTGTCATCTTCACTCAAACCTAGGGAGAAAAAGACTTTCAGTAAAAGAATGGATAAAGACGTTGTTTCTGATTCGGTTCAGGGCAGATGTCATTATCCATTTCCTGGAAAACTCGTGTGTGTGAAAGAGTATGGGCGAAAATCTCCAGTCTTGGTATATACCTCTAAAAGCGGCATTTTACACAGAACAATATCACCACCCCTTGTGGTAAAGTTCGAAAGACTGATGGGCTTTGCAGTAACAAACATGTAAAGCGATTAGTATTGTATAGTCGTTCCTTTTTACTGATAGAGGGGCGACGCATGGGGTGATCGTTAATTGTAGAAATGGGACAGTGCTGCTTCCGAGAAAATTAGGACCACCCACACACCCTTTTTTAACAAGATGTTTTCACTGCCAATAAAGAGACCCAATAATGCCGCCCCAATAAAGAGATCAATGAAGAAAATTTACGATGTTTCAAGAGCTTGCTGTTTGCAATTTCCTTTTCAGGAAATACGATTTTCCTTATCATAAAAGAAAAGAAATAATTGCTTTTCTAAAACTTTTTAAGGGGACAAAGGGACTTTAAAATTGAAAACTATCATTTCTTAATTTTTAGTCTCAAAGTATACGTACAGTTGTTTAAAACAAAGGTGTGCATTTACATTAATACTAAAAATAAAAAATTAAATCTTTTTTTAAAAATTATGGTAATATCTTTAAGGAAAAATGGGCCATAAATATTTTTTTCAAAATATCTCATGTGCATTCCAATTTAATAAAAAGCTGTAATTTTTTTTATAGTAAACTTGTAATGCATGCATGAACATAATTGTACATTAAATTTTCAAACAAACGTTATTTAATAGAGATATAGGAATTTAAATGTAACAGTAGGATGGAATTTGAAAAAAAAAAAAAGCTTCATCTCACGTGAATTTATTTTTTATATAAAGCTTACCTTTTTCCAGGGGCGTAGCCAGGGGGGGGGATATCCGGATATATCCCCACCCCCCCACATTTTTGGATTAGTGATGAAATTCCGTCTATTAGTACACATATAAGTGCATCTCTCCCCCCCCCCAAATTTTCCTGGCTACGCGCCTGCATTTGTCACACATAGAAATGAATGCACAGATATGTTCATACATATATTGCAAATGTATATTAAAAAAACAATATGTCGCTTTTTATTAATTTTGAATGCGCATGGGATATTTTAAATAAAAAAATAGAAGACGTATTTTTTTCTGAAAAAATATCAATTTTCATTTTAAAAATTATTATTATTATTTTTTTTTTTTTTAGTTTCAATATAGATGCAAACTATTATGTTAGACAACTATGATTTTGTGTGAAACAACTATACATAAGATTACAAGTAAAATTTAAAATGGAAAGTTTTGAATATTTAACGTCCCTTGTCCCCTTAAAGATCATGAAATGTTTGCTTTTACAAACAGGAACAAAAATTTTTAAAAATTACATCTCTTTTAAGAAAGATGTATATTTTTTAACACCATTATCGAGGAACATTTTCTTCAAAAAACGTTCCTCGATGCCTGCGTTCTTTGGGGGGGAAGGGGCTCAGATTTCGTGTAGTTATCATTTTGCCGAAAAGACCTTTTGACCCTACTTTTTGACAGTCCCCACTCCGCTCTCCTCCGGAGTGAGGGATCCTGTAAAAATTACTTCTCTGTTATCAGTCTTTCGAAAAATCTGAATAAACGAGTCCCGTCCGAAGCAGAACCCCCCCCCCCTCCACCCTCCAATCTATGCCACCCTCGAAAAACTCCTCCCCGGAAGCTCGTGTCGGTGATCGAAAGTTTATGACCCCTGGACGTGTTGGGGAAATCTTGACCTGTGACCGCCAGCTACATGGTCAGAGCGGTGAAGTAATAGTTTTCAATCCAGTAATCCTTATTATAATACAAAAAAATAGTGGCGTATGTTGGCGCTTATAACGTTTCTAAGTTACGGTATATTTAAAATCTCATTGTTAATGGCGTTATTATTATTTTTTTAAACTGGCAGTTTTTCAGTGAATGTTTTACAATTTAGGGAGGGGGCTGGGACCCCTCGGCACACTCCTTAAGTGCGCCCCTGACTCTAATTATGGATTAGATTGTAATATTAAGATTTAAATAAATATCAGAATGCTGAATGATAAATTATAGATGGAATAAATTGGCATTTTTAAGGAGACTTAAATTTTAGAAAATGTTATTAAAAATAACTTTCTGAAGCTTTCATAAATAATTGTTTTAAAAATCTAAGCTTGCCTCCCAAAAAATATAATTTCAAGTTCAAAACACATTTATTTTGATATCAATAACAATAAAGGAAAAAACTGACTAAAATAAAAAGTTATAGATCCCCCCCCCTTTCAATTAAACTCCCAATTTCCCGAAGAAAATTTTTATTTTGTGCTCGACAAAGCTTCGAAATTTTGCGCTTCTACCCCATCAGGGAGCTTAGCTGTAGGTTTTAAACAGACATTTATACGGAAGAGGGGGTAGAGCCGCCTAAAGATCGCCATTTATTATTGTATCAATAGATAATCTACCTTATTTAGAGGATACTAAAATCTTTTTAGGGAAGCACTCCCACTAAAATTAAGCAACTGTCTTATCCCTTCAATGCAGCGCAAAAAAAGAGCACCCAACATCCAGTTAAATAATATCCTCACATTCATTACAAAACAAATTTATGTCCATCTATAATAATAAAAATCTGGAGTGACTCCACTCGACTTTCCGAACACTTGATACCATGCGTTTAAATAAATTTCATTCAAATCAGTCGGATCTAGTGTTCAGGCATTAGTGCACTTAATTTGATTGCACATGATTTGAGTGTATAGGCCGGAATGTATAAGAATACTTTTTTGTGTCCATATAAAAAACTGTAAGGCGTACACTCGCTAAAATTTATGCAGTATGTAAGACAGTGACCTATAATATGCGCACCTAATTTGATTTCGCCCGCTTTTAAAATAAAAACAAAAAAATTATAAAAATTAGGTAATTTTTGACGAATTTTAATGTAACATAATGTTTAGAATTTAATAACATCAACGCGGACTGTTTACGCCATTATATAAATCAATCACGATATTAGAATTATGTATTTTTTCAACCTATCGATAAGCTTTTAAATGGGGCACCGGATTTCAAATTTTTCAATTTCTACCCAGCATTTTTCAATTTCTACCTTTAATTCTGTCCCCTTACTCACCCTCCAATTTTCTCAAAATGGTTTTATTTTACTTTTTTGCGTATCTTTATACAGCTGTGCTAAAGTGTTTCAAATGCATTTTATAATCAAATCGAGGCAGGGGTTTTGATCAAGAAAAAGCACGAACAAAAATTTCCTAAGTCTGTACTGACTCAAGCAGGTCTTTTACACAAGAAATGATATAAAAATTAGAGAAAATCCGTATTTTTTTATCTCTATTAATACAGAAATACAGCTTAAGAATAATAATTTAAGCTTAAGAATAAAATAATTCATGCATTTTAATTTAACATAACATTTTATGCAATAAAAAGTTTGATAGTGTATCACAGAAACTAAAACTAATACTTCAATTTTTCTTAAAGTAACATCGTCAAGAAAACTTCATAAAATTATTAATTAATTAAACCATTTCTCATTATTAGATTTAAATTATTACAAACTAGTGTTACTCTCAAAAGTCTTCTAAAAATATACGTGTATATATTTTGCGTATGATTAGACATACATATGTGAGTACCTGAAGATAAAATAAGGACTTGTGTGAAGTGGCGTACCCAGGGGGGGGGGTGCAAAGGGACATATGCACCCCCCCAAGATTTCTCAAAATTGAAATATTTCAGGTGGGGGGGGGGGGAAACCCCGATTTTTTCCCAAAAATTTTTTTTCATCATGAAAAGGAAACATGATTCCAACTAAGTGAATTCTTGAAAAATTAATAGAAAGTCTTTGATGATTCTAAAAATGTGCCTTTGTGTTCATGAGGCCGAGGCCAATGGTCAGAATTTGCAGGAGGAGAGAGAAGGGGAGGGTTCATCCCTATAGACTATCTATGTAATATTATATTATTTCTATGGAAGATGTCCCCCCCCCCCCAATTCCGAGCAGTTAGTAATAATCTCTGATTTCCTATTCATAAACGGAGAGAAGTCAGGAAATCTCGTTCAATCCATTTTCTTTTGCTCGAATTGCTAAGTTCATAATTTCATAACTTTAAATTCGTTTCAATCTTTTTTTTCTTGTTATTTTTTTTTTATTCCGAGAATAAGTTAAAGGAATCAGTAGTCGCTTTTAAGTTTTCTTAAATCTGGTGAAAGAAAAATTCCAAACATCAATTTGAAGCAAAAAAAGCGTACATTAAATAACAATTTCAAGCAACAGTAATAAATTTTTGAAAATAAAAATTCAGAAAACACAAAGAAATTTTGAGATAAATAAATATTTTAGTTTCACTGGAAATAACCTCATACCTACAGATGAAAACAAACTACAAATGCTAAGATTTAATGATTATAGAATATCAGCAATTGAAAAAGAAATGACTGGTACAACAGGTTAGATTAACTGCTGTAGAAACTTTATAAGCATGCAACGTTGATATTTTCCCGAATATCCATAAACTTTTAAAAAGATTGGTCAATTTGCCTGTGACAACATGTATCACTGAAGGGTCGTTTTCAACCATGAAATATTAAAAAAACTACTTAAGAAACAATACATTTGAAATGCGTTTAAATGGTCTCTGTTATGCATATATAAAGAATATATTTGTAAGTGAGGAAGCCTTAAATATTTTGCAAAAACAGGTAGAATAAATATAACCTTGTAGAAAATAGTAAGTATGAAATTTTTCATTTTATTATAACCCCTTTTTTTTACTATTCTTTAAATTATGGCTGTTTTCTCGATCATTAAATCTTTTATTGAATTTTCACTGATGTTGGAGTCCGTCGGTTCTGGTAAATACAAATTTTCGTTCTTATGGTATCTTTACTACTTTTTCCTATGATCTCCAATTTTGTAACTTTTAATAACTTGATAAAAATTGTATTAATTCGTGAACAGGTTTGAAAGGGAGAAACAAAAAACGTGTACATGGGTGGTAATTTGGGCCGCCCATGTATTTATTTTGAGGTGCTCATCTTAAGTTTTCTAACACTTGAAAACTTGATTAATTTGAAAGATTTCAGTATGCTATAAAATTGTTTATTATACCGGTGGATGCGATGGGTGGATGGGAGTCAAACCCCTATACGAACCCCTATATGGGGCCCATAATAGCATATTCTTTAAAATTCACCAAGTGGTACATTACTTCTTTCATGGTAATGACGATATGCACCCCCCAAAATCAATTCCTGGGTACGCCACTGTGTGTGAATAGTTGAATTCATTCAATCATGTTTTTTAATAGCCTCACCATGGCACAGTGGTTATGCCACTGACAATGGAGAAGTGTGAAGGTCCCGGTTCGGGTCCCATCACTAACGGTGTCGATCTAACGGTTTGGAGTTTTGGTAGGTTTTCTCCAGATGTAACGTGAATACGCGTTAGAACCCCTTAGAAAGTCCTCCTACGAAGGCACCCCCCCCCTTAGCAGATCGCCCTAAAGTAGTGTTGCCATAATCACACACAACAACATGTTTTAAATAATAGTATTATAATATATGTTATTAGTGCCCAGTACTTTGTAACACTGACAATTTCAGTAACTTCCTATTTTCGTGTTTCGTCGAATATTTTATCACTCTCTAGCAAGACTATCTTAACAGGCAACTTGAAATTAATTGATGGGGAAAAAAAATTCAAAAAAAGGGAGGGGGGGGTCTCTTCAGTTTTTACATTGATTGGTTAGCGAGTTAAAGGGGTATAAAAGTTTCAAATTCACGTCAAAATGTTTGTAATCTTTACCAGTTTCCTAGATTGACCATACAGTAATGACCCGACACAGCATAAATTAGATGATTAATTTTTCAGAAAAAATATAAAAAATTATATTGCAGAACTTAATTTTTTTTTATCGAAGTCGTGGCCAGGTTGTGCTCCGACAGCGAAATTTGATTTTGTTTGACAAAATGAAAGCAATCACTCCTTTTTTTACTCTTTGACACTTTCTAACTTTTCCACTTTTTGGGTCCTTCTGAACTATTTTTCCAGCTACTTGCCAATTAAAAATTTTCTTTTAAACATTTTAATAAGATTTTCACTTAACAAGTCTTAAAAAGCCGCTTTACTAGAACAAACCCACTATTGGATTGGCGAGAAAGTAATGTTTCCTTACATGAAATTTAAAGAAATACATTTTTAAAGAGTTTTTAATTTCAAATTAAAAAAAATATAGATTCATATTTGTTACATTTTAAAGTAAGAATTTTACTAATAATTTTTTGTTTGTTTGTTTATAAAATATGGCTGGAGCACTATATAAAAAATGTCCTAAAATTGAATTGAATGTATTTATAAATACCGTATTTTACAACAAAAAAAGTTTGTCCCTTTTATCTTCGACATCACGCGTTATATTTCAAAAGAGCTTTTTCCAAGCATAAGGTTATGAATTTTAGAAAATGTTCTCTAACCTAGCATCGATATTAAAGAACTCAAGTACATACCAAATTTTGTATTATTACCATCAGTAGTTTCGGCCAGACAAAATATTGATATACAGAAAAACGCAATTACTTTTTTGCCAACCCAATATAAAATTCTCTTTAAGAAACAAGTAAATCTGTTAATTTTATATGAACTTTTTTATTAACAGCTTGTAATAAGTCTAATTTTAATCAATTTGCTAATTTATTGGATATGATAAGTGAATAGCAAGAAATTCATCATGCATGAATTCTGATTGCAGCATGACTGAATGTCATGCTGCAATTCAAGTTGCATGTTCAACTTTATGTTACAAAATCTTTGAATCGCTTTGCTTTTTAAGGTAATTTTTATTTTATTCAAATTTATTCTTTGCAACTTTGATGAATTTATAGTGCTCTGAATTAGAACATTGTCGCAAAGTGAATAGCAAGAAAGCAATGTATAAATTCATCAAAGTTGCAAAGAATAAATTTGAATAAAATAAAAATTTTAAGGTAATTTTTATTTTATTCAAATTTATTCTTTGCAACTTTGATGAATTTATAGTGCTCTGAATTAGAACATTGTCGCAAAGTGAATAGCAAGAAAGCAATGTATAAATTCATCAAAGTTGCAAAGAATAAATTTGAATAAAATAAAAATTACCTTAAAAAGCAAAGCGTTTCAGAGATTTTGTAACATGTTTTCTTTTATATTTATATAAGTTTAATTTGTGTATTTTCTGATTGCAGACAAATAGATCGCGGTTGTCGAGTGTCTTTTACCCTATAGAAAAACAGGGGGAAAAAAAACCCTCCATCCACCCACCATCGTACAAAGAGAAGGGACAACTTAATGACGTTTTCTCACCCTCAAAACACCCAAGGTTATACAAAAACGATCCCATTGACCTCTGTCATGTAGCGGTCACTTCCTCCGTTTATGTGGCCGAACATGAATGTCCTTTTTACGTAAACAAGACTCCTTCCAGACCCCCGGAATAGACCTGAAGAGACACATTAATATTTTACAGACAGCCCCCGTTTCAACCCCGATTTTTAGTGACTGGATTTGTAATCAGTCATTCTCGTTCTTCCGGGTTTTCGGCAAGACGATACCTAAACCTCAGATTTTTCCAGGGGGTCTGATCCGTCCATAGCGTCCCAGCGCTACGGCCTTGTTGCGAAGTTTGTAATTTCCTCTTCAGGCAATACAATTTTTCTTATCTCTAAGGAAAAGAAATAATTGATTTTCCAATACTCTTTAAAGAACATAAAACATAAAATGTTTGCTTTTACGTACAGAAACAAAAATTAAGAAATTTGCATCTCTTTATAAGATTTTTCAAAAAATGTTCCTCGATGACTGTGCTCTTTGGCCTGGGTGAGGTGGCTCAGATTTTTCTAGGGGGGGGGGGGGGGTGGCGGGGAGCTGAGCCGTCCATAGCGCCCACAGCGCAACGGCCCTGCTATTAACATCTGTGAACGTTTTATATATTTTAAAGGATTTTTCAGCGGTAAGTGGAATTTTATGACTACGGTGTTCCATACCTAAATATAAACTTAGTGGTATAAATTTAACACGTCATCTGCTTTTGCTTTACTTCGTGGGTGGATGCTGAAAGAAGCGCATATTTCAATTAGAGGTTTGTTTAAATTGTTCTGTACGATTTAAAAAAGAAATTAGATTAAAATTTTATGCTACTAATAATCACACAAGTTTTCAAAATTATTTATCCGTAAACCGTTATCTTAATGATAATACTGGTCAAAATATCCAAATTAACTTGCTCAACGAACCGGGTTATCTTATACGGCAGTTAAACAGTGACGTCATAAATTTTAAGAAATGCTTGAAAATTGTAAACTCTGCAACTCTAACGTCCTGACACAATTATAGCGATTCTAAATAGCTCCTCGAGATTACAAAGTTTGACGTTTTCAGGAAACAGAACCATGGAGGATTTATAAAATACCGCTATAGTGGATATATGTCTATTTAAATTGGCATCGCTTTGAATATGTGTCACTACGGCCCGTGGTGACAAATATTTCATCCACCACAAAACATTTCATCCACCGTGGTCCATGGTGGATGAAATGTTTTGTGGTGCTAAATACCCCAATCTTACAAAACTATGCATAAATTAAATATATATGGAGAGCTTTCTTAATAGCAACCATTATGTGAAATGATTATTCCTTATGCTAATGCTTAAATTGCAAAGAATCGCCATAGAATAAAAAGGACCTATTTGTGCCAAATAATGTTTCTTGAAATCGAGCCTTAAAAAGGAAGAAGCGAAAATAGATAGTATTAATATGCGTAATAGGTAGTATTAGTAGATTTGTAAGGATAATATGAATAAATCACAATATACCACATTAATAAATATTTCATGAAATTAAAAGTGTTCTGTTTATCCTTTTTCAAGGGTTATCACCAACTGAACGATAAGTAATTCTAATTTGCGTTAATATATCCCGCAGTAATTTCAAAAGAGGAGATTACTTAAATTAAAAAAAAAAAAATATGTTTTGCAGATAGGATTTTAGTAAAATATTCGCTTCTTCCAGTATGAAGAGCGGGTGCGCAACTATTTTAAAACAAACGGTTGTCCATTTCATGTAGTGTCTGAGGTATTTAATGCTACAACTTGAAGAGTATGATGTAGAAATAACACATTTTGAAAGTCGGGAGTTCTCTGCAAATCGCCATGCTTTTCACTTTTCTGATCGCGAATGATACTGACGTAGTTTTTTGAGTCATTACATTGCAGTGATGCCAGGTTAATACTCATGACGCAAACTTTACATCAAGAGTCAAATAATTTTGCTTTTATTTTAGATTCCACATCACTGGAATTAATTGAAATTACACATGTTAGGAAAATTTTCGTTTACTACAATGCGAAGAACGGGCACGCAGCTAGTAAATAAATAAAAATAAATACTATATTTTCGGTGGGACATTATATGTACGGATTAAAGCTGAATTTCTTTTACTTCAAATGCCGATATATGCTGATATAGTTATTAATATATCTACTTACGTGGCTATATGTAAGTAATTGTTATTATTAATATTAATTTTCAATAAAATCCCAATAATAAGTTAGTAAAAAATGGTAACGAAATCGCAGTCCTTAATTTTGCGAGACTCGCGAGACGTCTCGCGTCTCGCGCGAGACGAGACAGCAATTTCTTTGCGAGACGCGAGACGAGACACAGTGTTTGCGAGACGAGGCGAGACGCGAGACGAGACAGAGGTTTACCATTGCGAGACGAGACGAGACAGCCCCGATTCTCGTCTCGCACGTCTCGCGTCCATCCCTAAACGAGATGATATGGATACTCTGCATGAAGAGCTCCGGGGAAAGGGAAAAATCTTTTATGCAGTATTGTAAGCACACTTCCTTTGCTCATAGACATTTCCTCCGTTATTTTGCGATGTTCTCTTGAGAAGGATTCAGCGAATCGTCACTCGTGAAATAGCGGAGAAAATGTCTGTGAGCAAAGTAAGTGGGCACACATTACTATATAAAAGTTTGTTCCGTTCCCCGAAGTTTCTCACTCAGGATATCCATCATCTCGTCGACCTTTGGGACACATATTTCAATCTACAATGCGATTTTGTCTAGCCTACCTGTTATGCCTGTGTTGACTTTGTCAATTGTATAAGAGATATAAATACTACAAAATTATGTATATATTCTCACTCTAAAGAAATGTAATGAGCAAAATTTCTAGAATATTTTATGTTTCTGAAACCGCTTTGCTTCGATTTTTGTCAGCTTGTATGATATACGGGTGTATGATAAGATAAAGAAAACTGTATCTGGGTAAAACTTAAGTTTGTGAATGCTGGACTTGAAAAATTCGACTGATACTGATTTTATAATTTGGGTTGCTAATGAGCTTAGATAAAGTGCACAAACTCAACTCTGTCTGTTTGAAATGACATAAATATTTTTAAATATTCTGATTTGTATGGGCATGACAGTTTCAAAAACAATTTTTCATACACATTTCTATTTCGATGATTGATCAATATTATCATTTGTATTAAATCCAAGCCTTTTTCATACTTTAAAATGTCTTAAGTCTAAAAATGGAATACGGAACAATTACCTTTTCATATTTTATCGTTATATTACTATCCTTGTCCTCTTACATTAAACATAATACTAATTGGAAATTTTTTCAAGTGCCTAGCTTTCTTAGAAATACTAAGAATTAAGAGCTACTATTAGTTAGAGACGGTCACAGATTTTTTTTAATGAGAAACAAAATAAGGAATATTTGTTAATTAAAACTATTCATCTTATAGTAATCCATAATCAGTCTTCTGAAAATCAACAGCAAAGAAGCTTTTTATGTGAGAAATAAATAAATAAGTGCATGGAAAAAAAAAACACGATTGGCCATCTCCTTCTCACATCAGGGTAAGATGGCCATAATAGTACGGGAGAGATGACCAGCGCTACATTTGCCTTTTCTCTTGCCTTTTTCCTGTCATTAAAACTTGTTTAAATTATTTTTCCACATATGAATACGATTGAATATTGGATATTAAATCATTTTATTAAATGTTTTCCAAATGTGAAGATTGTTTAGTAAGCGTTTACTTTGACTCGCGTTATTCCCTGACACCGAGCCAGTGACATTCCTTCACAATTTCTTGAAAATATGTCACTTTGCAAAGGAAATTTGCAACCCATCATAGCCTGCCTGGTTCTTGATTTTATTAAATTTGTGTTTTATCTTTAACTGTTCAAGGAGCTTAAAAGCAATCATTCTCATATTTTTAATTGCATCCTTTTAATGACTGGAAGGTTTTTTTTTTTTTAATCCTCAAGGATTGATATTGGAACGGTCGATCCTTTCTTATCTTTCTTATCCTTGTCAATCTTGTACCTTCTCTCAAATGTTTCTCGAGGCATGCAATAAATGACTAGTGCTTTCTACACAGACATCCATTTCTTATACAACGTATGGCAGATTTCAAACAATCTTCTGCTCAATGGACGTGCATATCAACAGCTTTTCAGCAGTTCTTGAGGTATGTGTAACAAAAAAAAATCAGGTTTAATTAGATGGAAAACAACATAAAATAATACGGCTACCTTAACCTTACCATATACCCATCGCTCCTTCTCTGAACGGGTGATATAGGCATATTTGAAATTAAAATAATTATAAAGCCCATTTTTAGATTAAAGCAAACATAAATATATGCAATCAACTCACGAATATACAAATACACTGCTGGCCATCGTAAATGCAACACCCTGAAGGAAGCATGCAAATAATATGAAATTTACAACATGCATTAGCTGAGGTGAGATATGCAAATGATTAGAATTTCAGCGCAGACGCACATCAAGCGCGCCTGTGGCGCCACCTCAAAGCGCTATTTAAGGCTTGGAGATTTCGACGGTTTCAAGTACAGCAATTGTGTTTTTCTTGCTTTTTTTTCAAAAAAACGATAAATTATGCCTCGTAGGAAACAACGATCATCTTTTGATCAAGTATCCGAGTTTGACAGAGGAAGGATAGTGGCATACCGAGATTGTGGGTTATCTTTCAGGGAAATCGGTCGTCGTATTGGACGAAACCAAACAACTGTGATGCGGATATGTGATCGTTGGGTGCAGGAGGGTATGACGGACAGACGTGATCGACCGCATCGACCTCAGTGCACCACGTCACGTGATGACAGGCAGATTGTACGCATGGCAGTGACGGACCGCTCAGTCACATCACGAACCATATCACAGCAGATTCAGTCTGTAACGCATCATCCAGTGTCTGCGCGTACCATTCGACGTCGTTTACAGCAGAATGGTCTGTCCGCAAGACGTCCGTTGCTTTGTCTACCTCTGACGCGGAACCACAGACGTCTCCGCCGCCAATGGTGCGATGAAAGAAGGATGTGGACGACAGAATGGAATGAAATTCTCTTTACTGACGAGTCACGCTTCTGTATGCAACACCACGACGGTCGGATTCGAGTCTGGAGACACCGTGGAGAGAGGATGCTGAACAGCTGCATTATGCACCGTCACACTGGTCCTGCACCGGGTATTATGGTATGGGGCGGTATCGGATATCTCTCTCGCACTCCTCTAGTACGCATTGCCGGTACTTTAACCAGCCAGCGCTACATCTCCGAGGTGTTGGAGCCAGTTGTCCTTTCTTACCTTCAGGGCTTGCCAACAGCCATATTTCAGCAGGATAATGCACGGCCACACGTGGCATGCATTGTCCAAGGGTTCTTCGTCAATCACCAGATTGAATTGCTTCCCTGGCCGGCGCGCTCTCCGGATCTTTCGCCGATAGAAAACATGTGGTCCATGGTTGCTCAACGACTGACCCAGAGTTCATCCCCAGCTGTCACACCAGATCAACTTTGGCAACGTGTGGAAGCTGCTTGGTCTGCTGTACCCCAAGAACACATTCAAAGTCTCTTTGAATCAATGCCGAGGCGTGTGGCAGCTGTGATCTCCAACAACGGCGGCTACTCTGGGTACTGATTTTGGCAGGAACCACGCTTCATAGAATGCTGTAAATTTAATCATTTGTTACTTGGTCAACATGTTATCTACACAATAAATTTTGTTGTGATATCTCTTGTTTTTCTTGGTGTTGCAATTTGGGTGACCAGCAGTGTACTTAACCTGAAATATAGTGATTTCGAATGATATATGACCCTACTACAAAATTTTAACAGCACTATGTAAAATCAAAGCATATTTTCTTACTTTTTACTAAATTTTCATTCCGGTTAATGTTCACATGTTACTCACGAGTGTCTGCCGTTCTCAGTGAACTGACCGCAACCCAGTTCCAACAAGTGAGTTTATCACATTTCGACTGGCCCTCACTGACGTAAAGCCATCTTTAAAGGAATTACCCTATAGGTGTCGATTATGCAAACTATTTGTTGACGCTAGCCTGTAGCGTCAAAAATATTTCTGCGGTCATGAAAAAGTCGCCATTTTCACATTTGCTAGATGAAAATTTGCAGCGACGACGGTGTGATCATACTGGACATAGTAACGCCAGTTACAGATCATTCATGTCTTTGCTTATTAATCATGCGTCAGTCACATTCCTAACAAAGCTATAAAACTGCTAATATTAAATAATGGCCATGATTATAGGTGTCGATTATGCATACTATTTTTCGACGTAAACCTGTGGAGTCAAATATTCGATCACAAAATGTTAAAATTCGGTAGTCGAACAGTGGAGTGACGACGGTGTGATCTTACTGGATAGTAACGTCCGTTACAGATTATTCATGACTCGCTTAATAATCATATTTCATCTGTTATTTCCAGTAAAAGCTATAAAACTGTTAAAACCGTATCAGATTAAATCAAAAGATTACCTTAATGCGTACGTATTTTACTCTTGCAGGCAGCAAGTGGCGCGTGACCGAGCTTACCTATCGTATCAGCAAGTATCCACGCCGGCTGAAGGACAAGCAGAAAATAGACAAAGAGATCGGCAAGGCATTCAAGGTAAGGACCGCTGTTTCTTCTCTATATCTTCGTCGATTCAGAACAACAAACAGAAGATCTGTAAACAATTGTTTTGGATGATCATTTGTAAAATCAATTTTATTTCCAGCCTTGGGATAAGTTGTCTTCGGCAAGTAAATACCAGTAGATGAATATCCTTCAGAAGTACAGAATGATTGGTTTTAAATTTCCCACGAAATTAATCAAATCTGTAAAATTAGTTAAATTATTATTATCAGATATATAATGATACAATTATCCAATATCAAGCCTATCAAATCTACAGTACAGAAGAAATTAAAAAATGTTATTTTAAATCTCAAATCAAATACTAAATATTTTATTCTCTTACTAGCCGCGTATCCCGGTTTTACTCAGGTGTCTTAGGTGTTTGGGTATAATATGCCAAAAACCGTTGTCAGATTATGTCAATCACTGATGCACTGATCTGTTTTGTTTTTAATAAATGCACATATTTCTAATATCAAAGCATTTTTCTCATTTCTAATCGTACATAATTTTGCTGTTTAGGCTATGTTTACTTTAGCATTTTATGTCAATTTTTAAATATTTAATTTTTTAAATAAATTTTTGTATTAGTTATCGATTAATGATATAAAATGTTCAACAAAATTAAGGAAATAAGGGAATTCATTACCCAAAATTGTGAATAAGTTTTTACGTTACTACTGTGCTGATATCGCTTCCTTTGCTGTAGTGCCAACTGTCGATACCTGCATGAAAATCACGGAAATCCGTTCCAAACTTCATCCAATTACGCTTTAATCGACGGAAAATTTTGGTCAAGATCACATAAGCAGTCTCAAAAGAACTAGTGAACATCGCCCAACCTTATCTTCATTTATTGTTCTGCAACGACATGCCGGATCACTACCATCTCGCTTCAGTACTATTTACGCCATGGCCACTATTATTATGACAAATTTTGTCAAGATCTAAAGAGCCAGAGGCGGCCCGAGGGGCGCGCAGGGCGCCAGGCGAAGCGCTAGAGCGGGGCCTCTTCTCTATCATGTCTTATGAGATAGCAATAAAATGGCCCAGGTGCGGGGCCTCTATAAGCGCGGGGCCTTAGGCGATCGCCTACATTCGCACCCCCCTTGGGCCGGCCCTGAAAGAGCGGTCTCGAAAATATTAGCAAATGAATGGAAATTTTTTTTCAGTGATTACTCTTCAACGACGTAACCGATGGCTACCATATTGCTTCATTAACCATCTACACCATGGCTAGATGGCTATCATTATGCCAAATTTGGTAGTCTCGAGAGCAGTGAGGAGGAATTTTACAAAGCTCAAATTTTATCATAAAGCCTCGCTTTGCCTTTGGCTACACTCAGCAATAATTAAGTTTTAGTTAATTTACCCGAATTCGGCATTAAAAAATGAAAAGAAAAAAAGAGAAAAGAAGAATAATCAATATTAGACATGCCTTTATTCTTCCTTCTTCTTTGTTTTATGTTGTTTGTCCTTTATTTTGGAACAATTTGTGTTTTTAATTTTAGTACTATTGAGATTATTGGTATTTTCCAATCGAAACTAGTCGGAGATCTCAGACCTTGAAGAATAATCAACAAATTTGATTTCATTTCATGAAGTGTCAAATGAAATGAAAAGATAACGCAGTTTCTTAAAACAAGTTATAACAAATGAAAATTTTAAATTTATAAATCCTTGAAACTTCCCTCTTTCCTACCCCTCCCCCTCCTCCTCGTAATCATCGGCGAAGGAATTGCGGAAGAGCGCCAATCACCGTATTTATTCCTGCAACATAACGTCATACCTGAAACTGCCGAAGAGTCGAAATCATTAAATTATGCACAATCGAATCTTTTGGCATTGACCCCGAATACCATCGTTCAAACGAAAGTACATATTTAAGATCATTATCTTGATTTTGGTCAATATTTTTTTCTGAAAATTGTTCATCCTTTTGTAGAGCCCATGATGCAAGACGATATTTCAATCGATTACATAATTTCAGTAAAATTATTCTGTTTAGTACTTTTTCTTTTTATGTCTTGACATATCTCTGTTTTATCATCATTTTTATTTTTTCATATCGTACGAGTGAATGAAAACAATGAATAGTCTTATTTTATGGCGGGAAGGATAGTTTCTCATTATTCTTACAAAATAATGTTTTCAGCTGAGTAATATTTTGCTTACATGTATAAATTTTTTATAGAAACTCTACAATTAGTTTTCTCTTACGCGAATTTATTTCGATTATATAGTTCAACCTGAATAAAAGAACTTTATCAGTTGAGTAAGAAGAACTAAATCCTTATACATCTATATTTCATTTTATTTTATACAAAAATATGAATAAATAAAATATTAATGCTTTTTTTGTCTGTATAAAATTTTGTCTATATAAAACATCCAAAGGGTACTCCCCTCCACGAGGAGCGATTTATGTATACTGCTTACATTTCTCGGTAGCTTTCGTCCCGAGAATTCAAATTAGAATCCTCTGAAGTCAGTTGGGATATCTTTTAGAAGTTTGATTTGTTTTCTCAACAATGCACAAGACTCCATTGGCGCAACTGGGTAGTGCCTACCTCAACCTAGAAAAATTAGATTTTCTATTGCAAGGAAAAGAGATGCTCCCTTTATTGAGGCTACAGCCCATCCATACCTAAAACGTCTACCCAGTTGGCCCATTCAAGAAAAACCAAAAAAATCTACCCAGTTATGCCACTTCTAAAACATCGGGCTACAGAATAATTTAATCCATGCCTATGTTTATTCCGTTGTACGAAATCCGCATTCAGAAACAACATTGGAAAATTTCTGAACTGAAATGACCAGCTGTCGACGCATCCCCGATTGATCATTGCAGGAACTACTTGAATTGAACTACTTGTGATCAATGGAAAATGAAAAGCCCAAAACATGTTCAATGATTCTTCTTGGGGGATACGTTGAGGGCCTTGAAGGTATTTTCACTTACGTATGAATGCTCTGATTGAACTCTTGATACTCTCACGTAATTAAGTTCTAGTCTATTAATTTTGCCCTGAATAAGATGACCGTGACATCACAAATCAAATGTTTAATTCCTCAAGAATGTATTTATTTTTCTATCGTTCGACTGCCATTTCAAGAGCATCCGCAAATTATTATCACATGTAGACATGTCAGGAAAGTTCTGTCAGCACAGCTTATTATTAAAAATTCATAAGTAAAATTGAAATGAAATATACAGTGTGTTCTGAAAGTTCCCATACTCCAACTTAACGAACTTTTAATTTTATCGTCTGCTTATCATCGCAATTCTTAGTTTCATCGCTTGGTTCTTTTCGCATTCTAAGGTGTGTTCAGAAGATAGTCACTTTTCAGTAATTCTCGAGTAAATCTCAAGTAAAACTACTCGGGGAGATTGGCACCGTGGACAGTATTGGGTAGTTAATATGAAAAAAAAAAAAACATGGCAGCACGTATTTACTAGCGGAGTGACGTCAAATGAAGTTAGTATATCTACTTATATAATACGCTAACGTATGCGATACTAAAATCGATTATATTTCTACGCTGCGAACGGCAAGAGCTAAATGTAAGCATTAGTGCAATAACAATAACGCATATGCAAAAATCCAAATTAACAGTTCAATGACGTCAAATGGAGCAAGCATACGTCACGCAGTAGCTAGATTGCAAAATAACAATAATGGATACCCAAAAATGCAAGATCTTTCGGACTTTTTCTCAGCTTTAAAATATCGAATTCACAATACTCGGGCATTAATTGACCATCTAAAAAATGTCACCATGCATTAGGCTAAAGCTCATTTTATCCATTTGTTGTTTCAACATCGGTTTTTATGATGACACCCAAAATGTGTAGCAACCCTAACCTAAATAAATTTAATGACAAATACTTTAAAAAAAAGAAAACCTGATTTTCATTGAAATGAGTCCAGAAATTTAGTCAACACTGCACTGAGTATAAAGAACAGTAAAGTATGGGACGGCTAGTTCAGACAAATTTTAAATGTGACTTATTCTAAAAGTATTCAGTTTTTATCGGCCAATGCATCTGATACAGCGGTGGGATACATGCAATCTGTCTGTGAGAAATTACCTGGTGCTAGTCTTGAATGTTTTAAATCTACTACTAATGGCTGCCGCTGTTGCAATTCTCAGTTTTTCGATTAGACACGATTGTCTTCGTATCCAATTGCATCTTTTTAACCTTGTGGATTCATCTACATGTTTTTCTACACTCCTTAACAACTCATGTCAGCTATTCTAAAGTACCAACCGTCCCGTCCCATATTTTGTGGCTTTGTTCCCTATTTAAAAGCAGTCTTGTATTGCTCCGAATTTTCATCCCTGTGATCATCGCCAAAAAATAGCTGTTCTGTGTTAAAAATTTCGATTTTAAAGGCTACGAAGTTTCATTCTTTTTTTATTTAAAAAGAACAGCGAAAAATGAAATCTGTGCACGTAAATATGTGTGAGTGTGATTGGTAATGTTGTAATCTACTGAATATAGATTTACATTAAAAATTCGAAATTTAAGCGATGTTATTTTCATAAATTTTAACATTCCCCTGATTACGTGAGTGTCCCCGTATTTGAACTTCTGAAAGATGGTCACTTTAGCTACTCATACAGATAAACGTCCCATACCGAGCAATTTTACTTACAGCGTTAAAAAATATTGGAGAGCTCGAAGGCAAGGGTTTAGTACCCAACAGGTTGTCGGTTGTTGAGTAAATAAATCAGTCTGCTAGTCAGACATCTTGAGTTGTGTGGCGTTTCAGCTTATTTAGATATCTCATATTTCTAGGTGTGGAGTGACGTCACCAGCTTGAAATTCATCAACTCGGACAAAGGCCGAGTCCACATCGACATTCGCTTTGAAGAAGGGGAGCACGGAGACGGAGAGAGGTTTGATGGACCTGGAAGGACACTGGCTCACGCTTTCTTCCCACAATATGGCGGTGATGCCCATTTTGACGACGATGAGAAATGGACAATCAATCAGTACCATGGTAAATATTTGTACCTGCATTTACTTTAGTTAACTGTCATGTACTATAAGGAGTTTTAATGTTCCTAGAACTGGCTAGAACATTTTGATGAAGCTATGTTTTCCGCCATCGAATCCCTTTTGAGTTGGGCTTGTCAAAATTCGGGAAAACTCTGCAGTGGAGATGCATAATGAGTGCTACTCCTCAAAATGAGTTCGCTCGTCACTTTGACGTGCACGTCATAGATTCTTTATTACTGTTTCATGGCAGACAATCTCAAAAATTCTGCAGTATTTCTTAACTCCTTTACTGCCATATTATGCAACCCCCCTCCCCTATTCAAAGGAATAGGCGCATGTAGGGCGAAAGCTTCTTCAAATTGAAGATATTGCCTGTCAAAAAATTTAGAGTATTTACAAAACTATCAATAAATGACCGAGAGAATTATTTGAGATGAGGTATATATACGTCCTGGGCAGTTAAAACATCGACTGCGCAAAGTATATTCATACGCCCGGGGCAGTTAAGAGGTTAAACATTTTTGCTGTCTGCTGAAGACAGTTTGAAACTTGCAAGATAACCATTACTCATTCAAGATTTGAAAAGTACAAGTGCGAGTCAGCTAATAAAACTGCAGGTTACATTGACAACTTAGAACAGTACAGAAACAACTGCAACTTAATTTTCCACTTTCCGTTTCTTACTGAAATAAGCTAACTTCATTTGACAGGGAGAGTTATTATTTATTTTTTTTCTAACTGTTTCTTTTTTATCTTTGGCAGGTACCAATTTATTCCAGGTGGCGGCACACGAATTCGGACATTCCCTCGGACTTTCTCACTCGGATGTGAAGGCTTCCCTTATGGCACCATTCTATCGGGGTTATGATCCCTCTTTTACGCTGGACGAAGACGACATCCTGGCTATCCAAGCGTTGTACGGTACGTCTATCTATGCTTCATTGGATCTTTACTATTTTACTTGCGCAATTTCAGAAACATTTCTTTGGATGCTTGTTTTAGGGTCAGTGAAATTTCCTATAACTACACAGTGCATTCCCTTAACGCGTTGATAAGTATTTTAACAAAACATTATCTCAATGGTGTTTCACGCCCTAGTTATTTACACTCATCAATTGACATTTTGATCTATGAAATACGGATTTTAATTCATCTTAAATTATTCAGTTTCATATTACACATTATTCTTTAAAGGAAATAAAACAGTGGTTTGAAAGTCGGTTTAATACATTGTTTGACTCTATTGAGGACTGACATGCGCATTCAATGCAATATATACTACTGGCCAAAAGTATTGAAAGTTTGAGAAATCTAACCATCGTTTCAAGAATAAGCCCAGAAAAAGTGGGCAGGAAATTTGCCAGATTTAAATATTTTTGAGAATCTATGTAGTACAATTGGAAAGAATACATCTAAAAATTCCCTAAAGACAAAATGAGACCCTTAGGAACCCATAATTTAAGTTGGCACGATGAAACACCGAAAGAAGTGTTGTAAAACATTGTGGATTCCATATCTAAAAGAATGGCTGTTGTGATCTAAGTCAACGCTTCTCAGCAAGATAATAAATGATTTTTAGTTCAATTGCATTTATTTATTATCCTCTTTTTGCAGAACTTGAAATTAATTAATTATTTAATTTTATTCCGGCGAGCCAAAATGGATTATGATTTCTATAATAACTTATATATTTTTTATGCTTTTTTTTAATAAATTAAATAATTATTTTTGTTCTTTAACTTAATGCTATCTTGTCTCTGAAGTAATTAATTTAATATGTTGGCATTAAAAAATATCAATTATATTGATTTTTCTTTTTGACGGGGAAGAGGGGGCTTAATCTTGAAAAGGGTTAGAGTTCTGAAACTTGCAATACTTTTGGCCAGTAGTGTATATACAAATACAATGCAATATATCTCTTCATATACGTTCTAATGTAGTATTTATATTAGTAATCTCTGCAGATATTTCAGGTGGTGCAAAACTTTTTTTTATTTACGAAGACATCAGATTTTTGGGGGGTCACTATATCACATGGAGAATATTCATAAGATGAATTTTCTGTCGTTTGAAGGATTTTCGGGTTTTCATGTGTAAGACGAAGGAAACAAAACATCGTGGAATTGGCCTGAAAATGTTTAACTGAGAAAAATAGTTTCATTGCAATGGTATTCCTAAAGAGTGTTTAGTATCATTCTTTTTTATTACTGCGGTCCAAGTAAAAGTCGTTTTCTAGATTAAGAACGGATGGTCTCAAAAAGCCGAAAGTATTGCCCCCTGAACTGACTTTCAACCCACTATAAATTAATAACCCCTTATCTCACTGCTTTTTTACCAGTCTCTGAACGGTTACTACCGATAAACATACTAAAAACGAAGTACATAAAAATATTTCTTTCTGCTAATTAAACCTTATCTTTCACTTTTACAAATACGTCTTTTGAACGACCAATTAGCGTTATGTATGATTTATAATTTAAATCATAGTATCTACTTCTTCATTCGAGTAATATTTTTCATTCTGTGTATGTGTGTTTGCGTACGCAGTTATTATTGTTGTTGTTAATTTTACAAGGAATTTATTATTCATAACAGTTCGTATATTTTTTCTAAGGACGATTATGTATTATTCACAGTATGCATTTACCTATTAAGTGCAATTTTAGAGGTATCAATAACTCATTTCGATATGTTCAATTGACCTTGTAAACATAAACAAGTCATCAAGACGTTTGGAATAATTGATCGATAAAAAATCTTCTTTCTAACACAATAATCCAACTTTTAAAGTCATGCATGAGTTAAAAAACTGATTGTAAGTAATGGAAGATCCAAAAATTTTTCTTTGCATAAAAACTCCGTTAATGACATCTGAGTCATTGTTTTACAGATCTTTGAAAGCTTCAGAATATTCGAGGTCAAATATCATAAACAGGTTCATGGTAATTCGATTCAATACATATCTGATTTATACGCTACCCGACAACGAGGAAAAAGGTCTATCGTCCTTCCTTACTTCAGATTTCCCTGTATGCTGGTTTGTTTGTGCACTTTTCGGATTAGCGTTACGTCTCGGGCATTATTAATTATCTAATTCATACAGAAAAAGAACTTTTCCTCGTTATTGCTAAATTCCATTTCAATCTCTGCTCTCACAGGGTCATCGAAAAAGAGTTTTGGTATTAAAAGAAAGTTTTATCGTATTGACTAATACAGTCTGTGTGTGTGCTTGTATGTATGTGCATGTAAAATACCTTGATTGTAACTGAAAATATATTGAGACGGAAATAAATTTTTTAAACAATAAAAAATGTAATTAAATTTTCGTAATTTTTAATTTTTTGCAAAATTTCACCCTACATTTAGCTAAATGTTATCGATTGTACGAATTAAATGACAAAGAAATGACATTGAAAAATGCCTTTTTTTATTTTATTCAAGACTTTCTTGGCTGTAGATTCATTCAACTCTTTGTACTCAACTGAGAGTAATCAATTGCGAGAAGACTTCTTTCTTTCTATTCAAAAGAAAAAAGTTGTTCTTTTTTTTTACATATTATTAACGTAATATTAGAAAATACATTTTGTTGCAAAGAAAATGAAGTTGTCGATCAAATTGAAAAAATGTATTCAAAACATTTCTCAAAATTAATTAAACAAAACTAGCAGAAATTTAGTCATGTAAATTGTTAATTAGTGAATTTTTTTATTAAATTCTTTGAAGAAGATTTATTCTTGTGCTTAAGGATCGATAATTTTTTTAATCTTAAAATACTCTAGTGTGCTTTTCTATATAAACGTGAAAGTTGATCTGGCTTTCAAAGAAGTTAGCAAGGTTTATAATTTTTATACGCACTATTTTGATTTGTATGAGAAACAGAATTTTTTTAAGTGATATTCTGTCATGTTTTCTTTTTAAAATATTGAATACAAAAACTACATTTCTGTAGTTTAATTGATTAATTTTTAAAAGGTCGACCAAGAAAAGACACACCTTCATCACCTACTCCTGGAACGAAACCTCGTACAAATCCTGACGTCAGTGGAGCTCCGGACCTTTGCCAGGATTCATCTTTTGATGCCGCAACTAAAACAGAGGATGGTCGTACCTATGTTTTCAAAGGTCAGTGAGAGCCCATTATGTTTCTATTTCATATTTTTTTTTAAACTTACGTCTCGTAATATATATTTCACTCTTGAAAAATACATCAAAGCAAACAATAAAATTAAAATCCAGTTATTTATGCGCTGTATGTGAGCACTGTATTCTTACTTTTCAAAATACATGCATGCATGCTTAATTCAAATTTTTACGAGTTTCTTCCTTTAAAGCGAACACAATTCTAGCGGCATGAGAGGGAAAGACGAACAACTCCTGTACCGCGCAAGGCTGCTTTTCAGAATTTTTTAGTATTTGTTGCTCGAAAAATTATATCTGATTTTATTTGTTTCTACTCTCTTTTACTTAAAGTATGTTCAAATAAGGTAAATGAAACTATTTATATCAATTTTATTTTGCTTATCTTGATTAGATTTTCAGATTTTGCGAAAATCGTTTCAAACTGCGTAAATTTGTGTTCGATCATCACGTTAAAACGACTCAAGCGAATGGTATGAAATTGTGTGTCATGATAGGTGGTCACTCAACTTAAAACATAGGTGCCGATTTTTAAAAAAAAATCTTGATTAGATTTTGAGATTTTGCGAAAATCGTTATAAATTGCGTAAATTTCGTGTTCGAGCATCACGTAAAAACGACTGAAGCGATTGAAATGAAATTTGGTATCGATATAGGTGGTTACTCAACTTAAAACATAGGCGTCGAATTTTTAAAAAATCTTGATTGGATTTTGAGATTTTGCGAAAATCCTTTCAAACTGCGTAAATTTGTGTTCGAGCATCACGAAATAACGACTAATACAAACGATACGAAATTTGATGATATGATAGGTAGTTGCTAATCTTAATTTATAGGCGTTGAATTTTTAAAATATTTTGATTACATTTTGAGATTTTGTGAAAATCGTTTTAAAATGCTGAAATTTTGTTCCAGCATCACGAAATAGACTCCAGGGAATAAAACGAAATATGGTGAGATGATAGGTTGTCACTCAACTTAAATTCTAGGCTGCCAATTTTTCAAAAATGTTGATTAGATTTTGAGATTTTGCGAAAATTATTTCAATATGCGGAAATATTCGTTCGCGCATCACATAATTGCGACTAAAGCGAATGAAATGATATTACTTAGTTACTCTGTAACCTGCAATATTTTAACAATACATAAAAATTATAACTTCGTTTTCTTTACTTTTGGCAGTATACTACACCCATTCTGTGTACTCCTACAATGCTGACGAAAGTTCTTGCTTTTTGGAAATTTGCATTCAGCTAGTTAATTATAAAAACTTTTATAAAATGCTCTGCTTTAAAAAAAATCGATGCTTATTAGCTGCAAGATATACAGCCAACACAAAGGAACATTAAATGGGTTTCTTACATTGCGTTCATTTCATGCATCGTACATTAATGAATTTAGAATGATTTTTTTTACTTCATTTTACTTATTTGCTCTGCATATTTGTTTTGTAAATTATTATTTTCTTTTTTTTTTGGAAGCACAAATAAAAGAAATGTAAGACGAAATAACCTAGCAATAAGTATAAAAGTAGTACTACTTTTCTCAAATTTAACATAATGGTAGCCAAATGGCTTTTTAACCACAGTATACTTAAAATGCTATGGAATGTGGTAATTGAATACAGGATAAATTAAAGAACATTCATATTTAATACATTATTTTTAGACTATTTTATTGCTATAGAATCCCGACTGAGTTTCTTATCGAGAGATAACATGGAAAGCTCTTTGCTTTCTCACCAAGAAACTTTTCTCTTCTCAATAAGACTTCATTTAAAAAAGAAGAAGAAGCAGCATTATATTCTATTGTTGAATTCTTTAAAAAAATAGTATAATTTAAACAGAGATATGCGTAATAACATATAATATATACAGCACAATATAATCCGTTATATCACAAATAATGATGACTTTTAAGCATTTTAAGTGGTCTGTAAGTCTGAACAGCATATTTTGACTGTAATTTTGCATAGACACACTTCAGAATAATTTTTAAATTTCATTTATAGCTTCTGTTCAAGACTTTCAAGCTGTTTGCTTTTAAATTTGCTTATGAGTAGTAACATTCCAACAATTTATCTGAATCCATCCCAAAACTTTCTTTGTAAATGGTTTTTTTACATGTTCTCCTAATAGATTACGGCCTGCTATTTTGCTCTGAATAGTCCTTCAATTTATGAACAGAATGAAAATGAACTATTGGATCCTGCATCGTCTTAAAAACAACTTTTGCTGTGTGTTTTTAGTAAAATACTTTATTACTTACTGAAGTTTTTTATCTGTAGGTGAATATTACTGGGAAATTCTGCAAACGGGAATAGCCGATGGGTATCCAAGGAAGATATCTAACGATTGGTCTGGACTTCCCGGAAATTTAGATGCGGCGTTAACGTGGACCAATGGAAAAACATTTTTCTTTAAGGTATTAGAATTTTCTGAATTAATTCATGTTCAGCTGCGGGAAAAAAAAAGTCCCACTTGTACTTTTTTCGGCCGTCGTTCGTTGTACAGCAAAGTTACAGATACCAATCGTTTACGATTGAGATACACTTTAATTTGCTATGCATAAAAATTGCATAAGGGGCCATCTACATATTAAAATTCGCACCAACTTTTTTTTCTCAATAGTAACCCCTAGATTTCACTTCATATTTAAAAAATTTAGCTCATTTTAACCCCGGATACCCATTTTCAAGATATTTAAACTGAAATTGGATGAGTTATGAGCTTCCAAAATCCCCCTCCCCATATGTTAAAGTATTTTTTCATACATCAATTCATATCTCATATAATATTGATAGTAAGAAGCTGATTTTTATTCGTACTATTAGAACTAAACGACCCAAACATAATTTAATGTTATTATGATTTTTAATAAAATATTAATATTAAATATTTCTATTATGAATTATTAAATTAATATTCAAAAAAATTATGAATAGCGACCTAGTCAAATTTCGATGGAAATAGATGCAGAAAGTAATATTACATGGCTGTGCAAAATTTCAAATTTTTACTTTCATTAGTTTAATTTATATTAAATAAAATATGTTATTTTCACGAGTTAAGGGACCATATATAAATTTATTAAGTGACAATTTTTTGAAAATTGCATAAAATAAACCTAAATTAGATTTATTTTGTGCAAAAACACAGTAAAAGATACCGGTATTAAAAAATATCAAATTCTGAAACAACTAAATTAGAGGATTTTACAGTTTGATGGTGATTCTATTAAGCGTCTATTGTTGCGTCCGCTACCATATTCCCACAAATAAAATATTTTCCAGCTATAGAATTAGATTCAGTAGATGTATGTCTTCCAATACAACATCCTATTTCTGAAAAACAAACATCCTCAACTTTCCAGGCATGAATGTGACCTTTTTTAATATTAGGTCTTTGGACGTCCCCATACTTTATCAAACATTCAAAGAACCATTCAAAATCACGTTTTTCTGTCTAAATCTTCAACTGACTATAAATTAAAATACCGCCAAAAGTCTTAAGAATATTGCACATTGCAGACAATAGTATTGCATGAAGAAAGTGAAATAACAAACACAGTGATAATATTGGGCTGGCAAAAAAGTAATTGCGTTTTTTACAGGAAATTCAAACAAATAAATTTTCAATCATGAAAGTAATATTCATGCTTGTAGTCAGAAGAGCAGAGAGCAGCCTCTAACTCCTGCCAACATTTCAGCTGTAAGAGAAACATCAAGGGAAATACTGAATAACAATTTCAAAATTAGAAAGATTTTCAAAATCGTGAGCAGTCGTTTTGCATTTTTCCCTAAAATCATGTGTACGGACCAAGGAAATTATGAACTCACGGGTCATTTGGACCACACACTAAACATTCTAATTTCTACCCTTGATAGTCTCAGTACAAAAAACTTTGACAGATGGAAACAATATTTTTCTTGAAAATAATATTTATTTCTTTTGACTCTCGCGAGCGAAATTAATGAAAGGCGAAAAGCTCGGAACCTACAAAGAGCGTTTTTCAATTTGCAGAAAGTCCCTTAAAAACGTGCAAAAATTAATTCGCAATATCTCCGAAAATTATCGTAGAAAATTGATGAAAATTTATATTTAGGGTAATCTGAAGGTTTTCTTTCGTTTAATAAAGTCAAAATACGGTGTTGCCATTGAGAAAAACGAAGTTGATGCAGAATTAAATATGAAGACGGCCCCTTATGCAAATTAAATTAATAGTATATTAAAGTATGCTTCATTTGCAAACGAATGGTATATATAACTTTGCTGTACGACGAACGACGGTGAAATAAAGAGCAAGTGGGACTTTCTTTCCGCAGCTGTACATGCTTTATAATTTTAAAATCACTTTATACCAATACATCTAAATAACATTAAACGATAGTTTTAGAAACGTTTTCCACATTTTTTCATTTAATATTTCTCTTCTAAAAACGAAATCCTTACTTTTTTTTACAATAATGTACTACAAATAAGACAAAAATTCTACAGGACAGGCCAAAATAAAGAGGGGAGAGATTTTTTGAATCATAAATTTAAAAAAAAAAAAATTAAATATCAAAGTATAACAGCTTAAAATATTTTGCATTTTAACTAAGCTTTATTATTAAACATTATCACAACTTTAATGAGTTTTATTTTCTCTCTCCCATTAAATCCATGTTAACTCATTAATTCATGCGCCACAATGTTCGAATGGATAAGTCACTTAAAATGGTAAAAGTGCTGAAGTTTGAAGGTCCTAGATTCGCGGCCCCATCGCGCGGCTGTCGATCTAACGGTCTGGAGTTTTGGTCGGTTTTCTCTAGATGTAACGTGAATACGCGTCAGAACCCCTTAAAAATGTTCTCCGACCAAGGCACATCACACAAGCATAGCGTTACCATAACAGCTCAAACAAACAATCATTATCTCATATGCAGTCTTAAAAACTATTTTATTTTTCAAAAGATTATATATATTTCACATGTTCTCGTTTATTCCATCTATGCTGTCTTTAATCATTTATTTTCAGATTCACCAACTCAATTTTTTTAGCTTATATAGTCAGCATATCTCAATCTAAAATAATTTATAATTTAACAGCTTTGATTTCTATCGGCATATTTTTAGAAAATTTGATTTTAACAAGAACACGCCTAAAGATAAACAATGACCCTTTGTCATAAAAACCTTGCATTTTTACTTTTTTCCTTCTCTTTAGTACTGGAAGCTTTCCAGTGTAGCTGTATACAATAGATGTATCTCTTTACCTCCGAGGCATAAGTGTGTTTGTTTTGCTCCAAGCTTTTGTTGGTGTTTTGTTGCATGTTTTTGAATGCATTTCGGATTATCTTATAGGCGTAATTAATATATTTCTAAATATGTTTTACAGAAAAATCAATACTGGAGATTTCGCAATAAGAAAATGGACAGTGGGTATCCCAAGGATATATCTGTTGGCTTTGAAGGAATACCAAACAATATTGATGCTGCTTTTGTGTGGTCTGGAAACGGAAAGACATATTTCTTTAAAGGTATGTAAATTGTTTAAGACTTATTTTTGTAGTTTTTAAAGCCACCTCTTTTTAGTATTTTTCCGAAAAGTTAACCCTTTGGAGCGCAACCATTTCCCAATGTCGAAAATGTGCATCCGTTGCCATTGCACGATATAACTACCAGAAAGATGGCGGTCGATCGAATCGCCCGCCTATGCATGTCACAGAGCTAAAGAACATTTTTGACACCGCCGGCTTTGTGACGCAGCGCAGCCGGCTGTGTCAAAAATATTTTCGTCAAAAACTTTTTCGACATTAGGCAGCCTATCTAGATGACCTCCTTAAAAGGTTAAAAAGTGTTTCCTGTGAGACCAAACATTCGTTTGTCCGTGCTCTTATTGCTTTAATTATCCATAGATTTCTATTAAATTTATATACGTTACTGCTATGTACTGTGCCATGTACCCACACAGCCCACATCTGTCCGTCCAGAAGTCCGATGTCCTCTGGATAACATCAAATGTACCTCTATTAAAGATTTCAGGTTTAATCTCTCTATCGACCAAAAAACAAATATAATATTCCAATATATTTCTGCGCTTTTTCACATAATTCACATCTTCTAGAAATGCAACAGATATCCATTTTTGGGCTAATTTTGATCCCTCCGATATTCTGGATGTGTAACAGATATCCAGGATATTGGAGTGATCTCAAATTGCGCAGAAATGGATGTCTGTCACATTTGGTACACATGCGTACCAGAACACTGGTACACATGCACCCAGAAAAACTTGTAGCTTTTTCTGGGAAGATTACAGGGTATTTATGAACTAAACCTATCTCCAAAGATCAATTTTCTTCTAATGTTGGCCTTATATTAAAGTAGTTTAACAGGTTGTTTTTCCAGTCTGAAAGAAAAAGACTTTCATGAAAGCACAGATATATATTTTATTTTATGAAACTCTGACATTGGTTCTATACAATCATATTACACAAGATCTCTTTTTAAAAAATATACACTCAATTATTTTCTGTATACATGTAAAATAACATTTATACTGAAGATTAAATTTCTTTTTTTCTTTTTTTTTAGGGGATAGTTATTGGAGGTTCGATAGCAGAAGTGAACCACCTGTGAGTTCCCGGTATCCGCAACCGATCAGCAATTGGGATGGTCTACCAAATAATATTGAAGCAGCACTCCAATGGAGTAATCAAAAAACCTACTTTTTTAAGGGCAGAGTTTACTACAGATTCAATGACAGACTTTTTACGGTAAGTGTTGTTGATGTTTTTACAAATATTGCACCTATTGAGCATGGTGCTCTTCATTGTTTCTAAAATTTATGCAAGCTTCTTCCATCGTTTTTGCTTTTTTAATACTGGTTTAGCATAAACAGATTTTAAAAAAAAAGATATTTTGAAAATGACTCTTTAAATTAAAATTTTAAAGACTGCTGATTAATTGATAAAGGCAGCTTGTTGATTAGGAAGAAGATTGAATTTGCTTAGAAAAAGAGCGCCAGTCCCATAACAAGAAGCTTTGGATAGTTTAGTAGTGAACATTTTATGTTTTACGTCTTCCCTTGTAAATTTTACACACACATTTTAAGAATGCGCTTCTTGTGCGATAGAGTCTCCTGATATATTTTTGTTTAATGTATTATTTTCTGCCATAGTGACATTTCTATTCAGCAAATAAGAAATCTGTAAACCGCTCAACGACGATTTTTAGATGTATATTAAGACAGTGGTTTGAAGATTGATTTGCAAAACTGCAAGAGGGCTATCTGCCTAAAGGGGGATGCCTGTGGCAGAGGATTTTTTAAAGGGTTCTAAAGCGTATTCATGCTGCATTTGGAGGCAACTGCCAAACACTCTAGACCGTTAGAACGACACCCGCTCGGTAGGACAGAACCCTGGACCTTCACACCTTTACACTTCGGTCATCTACTATTTTCGGTATCTTATCCACTTGGTCATGGTCGGCCCCTCATATAATGAATCAGTAAGAGAGATATTACTGGTGTAAACGTAATTTTCAGTTTTCTGCATTTTCTTGCTGCAAAGAAAAAAAAATCTTGTGTTGTCAATAAAAGTTTGAAACTGCAATTAAAAGGTCCGCTCCGTCTCGGTCTGCTCGCAGTTGAGATTTTTAGCGAAACGGGAAAAAGAGGTCTCACAAAATCAATTTCAGGATTCAAAATAGCATTTGTTTTTTACTAATTCTTGTGCATATAAATATTTGAAGTATTGATCAAGTCATTGATAATTCTTTTTGAGATCTGCTTATAATTACGTTCGATTAACATAATCTGAATTTTATAGGTTGACAAGGCAGATCCCGCATACCCCCGTTCAACATCTGTGTGGTGGTTCGACTGCCAGTCAGCAAGCAGTGAAGACTTGCACAAGGCTTCATTGTCCGGTAGCGAAAAAAAACCAGTTTACGTTGGTCCTCCAGATACCGATTATCATGACCCGTCTACATCGTCTCCGTCAGGTGACTATGTCGACGAAGAGACCGTAGATGGATCTGAAAAGCAAGACGTGGAACTACAAAATGGCGAAGAGGGCACGCAAGTTCCAAGGCAGGAAGCTTTGGACAGCTCTGCAAACTTTATCAGCAGCGCAAGTCTTTGTGCGTCTCTTATTGTAGTTTTCGTTACACAAATCTTCAGGTTACGGTTCTTGTGATTTTGGTGTCTTCAAGCTATAAGTATTCCTGACATGTTTTTGTTCCATGTATTATTTTGTGCCATGACAAATAATTGAAACTTCCAAGTTAGGAAACAAATACAAAAGAAAAAAAAAAAAACTACGGGAGGAACAATTGCTCTTTCGGTAGTTTGGTGAATGCGTTCTAACGTTCGACACAGGACATATTTATTCGAACACGTCAAACTTTCCTGAAGAGGCTCTAAACCATGTTAAGGCTCGGTACTTTCTGTGGAAAAGGGTATTTCCGTTGCTATGACAAGCAAGCTTTCGGAACTCTGTAAATTTAATCTCGCGGTACTCTTAACTACTTCGCCTGCAAGCCTTATATGTAAGAGGTGTCTGGTTACATCGCTCATTTGCTGACTTAAGAACTAGAGTAAAATAAATTCGTTGAAAAGAATTGTGATTAAAGAAAGGTTAGAAGTGTTCTTAGAAGCACATGTAAAAAATTCGCTGCTCCAACGAAACATAATTTTCGTGCACTTCTAAAAATATTTGATTTTTGAATATGATAAAGATGATGTCCCGGCATCTATAAAATTATCGTCCCTTACCAGAATTAGACACGAAAAGTTTATGTAATATAACCTGTTTTAAATAGAAATGCAAGCGACCGAAACATAATTCCTAGCTAAAGCCAGCTATCCGTTGAAAAATGCTCAACTAAAGATTTTGAAATTCACGAAACCAGACTTTTTTTTTTCTTTTTTTACGAATTTCGACGCTTTATAAAAAGTCCGTTTAATGCAGGTTTTAGTGTATTATGCTAGTAACTTCTTATCATAACAATATTTTATACTTCGTAAACGTGCCAACGAATTATTAACTGGAGCGTAAGTGTGTAAAACTATACTTATTGCATAATGAAGTGTTTCTCTGATCTCTTTTGTATGCTTTTTTGTTATGAAAACTTATTTTTCTATTGTATGAACTAGATAGCAGTCAAATCTATATAACTTTGCTTGAAATTTTTAGCAATTTAATTTGAATCTCAAAATCGAATAATATATTTCATTTGTTCTTTTGTATTTTCATAACACTTGGATTCCGTGTTGTTTTACGTTAGAAAACGTATACAAGCATCATTTTTTAAACTTCATTGTACATTATTTTTTACATCATCTGTTACATGCATCGCACTAAATGTGTACTAGGTCACGTGCAAAACCTTTCGTTTCTTGAGATATGCATGTACTTCACTTGTTGCATTTTAGGTTCGACTGCGGTATTTTTAGTCACGTAATATTTTAAATAGACGTAATTATCCAAAGGATCATAACCATTACATTGCGATTATAATTGTGATGAATTCATTGGCTGAGTTTACCAAAATTAATATATCAGAGAAAATAATCAGCCTAATAAAGAATATTTTTATTCTTGTTGCTGGCAACCACATATTTTCCCGCCCAGGTGGCGAAAACTTTACACTTGTTATTTATTTTACTGTTTTCCTTTTTCTATTTATAGCAAATGTCCCAAATTTTGATGTTTAGGGAGAGTAAAATTTGATCTAATTTCAGTAGGAATACATACACTTTAAAATTTTTTCAAACGTTCTTCCAACAAACATATTTTTCTAATAAATTAATTTATGAGTAATATTTTTCTTGCGTGTAAAAATAAGGAAAATCTAATGTAAATATGTCGTTTAGTCATATTTTTTGTATTTTTTTCTTTGTATTATTCCTTTTTTTCCCTTCGTTATGGAGATTAAAAAGTATTTGTACATCTATTCAGTAAAATTCAACCTGATACTTATCAGTATTTTGCATGTCGCATCAGTGATTTCATTCCATTACGTTCTTGTAATTTATTAAATGCACTAATATGCAGCAAAATCTCTTTGCAGCACCCTTTCTCATAATACATGAGAAATGAAGAAGATATATAGAGTAACCTACAGTGAATTTACGGGTTAAAAACGCATTTTTTTGCATCACATTTAAGTCTGATTCTTCATTTCAGCAGTTTGTTCCAAATTTATCCTTCAAAGTTGACGATGGAGATGCGTCCTCCTACCAAGCCTTTTTCACTAGGCCAGTATGCGAATTAACCCTCTGAGATTCTGAGAAATGAAATTCTGTTCACTATAGGTTTTTGTTGCAATACATCTACAATTTTCGGTACTAAAATGAACGTAAATCATACGTTATTTCATAACTAGCATAAATTACGACTCTGAAAGTACTACTAAGAATTTGTTTTCTCTTAAATACGGTTATTTTTGTCCAAAGATATTATTTTGTATGATATCAAAGTGTGTTAATTTCAGCCATGTTGTACTTTAATTATAATTTGCATTGAGATTTTGCTTTTACTTAATGTATATCAAACTGCTGTATATGAATTCACATTCAATTCAGATATATATTAATTATCAATTATCAATTAATTATCAAAATTAAAGGTACTACGCAAAATAAATTTTTAAATTTTTACTTGTTGGATATAAATTTCCTGATACTAAAAGTGTTCTGGTTTTCAAAAATAACTACTTTAAATATTAACTTACTTATATTAAAAATTATATTGTTGAAAATCATTTATTAATCTTTGTATATATAAATTATTCATGTCTTGTTTAATGAATCATTTTCAATAAAACTTTTGAAATGGTTATTTGAAATCTTTGTGTTCAAGTGTTCAAGTTAAATGTGAAGAAAAGGAATTCTTCACATTTTAAACTTCTAAAACATTTTCATTTCTTACATTTTCCAACAATCTTGGAAAGCGTTTATGACTTACTTCATGTCTATGTTTGGCTCAAGGTTTAAGTATTTAAATAGATTATTTTGATCAACCTAACAGAAAAAAAATTAATTGATGCTTGGTGTACTAACATTTTCTACTTCATGTAATACATAAATATATTGTGATATATATATATATTTTTTTTCTCCGAATGCTTCCGCCAAAATCCTCTCGTTTCATTTTAGCATTTTGACAAGTCTTTTCACATTATGTGAAAAATGTTACAGTACGTAACATTTTTCCCATAATGTGAAAAGACTTGTCAAAATGCTAAAATGAAACGAGAGGATTTTGGCGGAAGCATTCGGAGAAAAAATATATATATATATATATCACAATATATTTGGGTATTACATGAAGTAGAAAATGTTAGTACACCAAGCATCAATTAATTTTTTTTTCTGTTAGGTTGATCAAAATAATCTATTTAAATACTGTGTGATAGAGAGAGGGGGGTTAGAAAGGCGCCCTTAAAAGTACATACTTTTATGTGTGGTGTAAAGTTCACAAGATTTAAGATGCGGTCGAATTTTTAATATAACTCGAAAAGACTTGGCAAAATGCTATAATGGAACGAGAGAGCTTTAGCTTTTTTATGGAAACACTAAGAAAAAAATCTGGAGTGACTCCACTCGACTTTCCGAACACTTACGATTAAGATCATTACTAACCATTTAAATAAATTTTAATAGATGAATAATTCAAACATATATACCAAATTGAAGCTCAATCGAATGCGCCGTTTAAACGCTAGCGCACTTTCAAGAATTTCTCCCCATATGCCATAATGTAAAAGAAATCTTTGTCATAGCCCTGTACTAAGTCCTCTACACATCAAAATCCATACCGGTCTTACGATGGTAGTTTATAACATGTATATCCAATTTGAACTCAATCGAATGTTCCGTTTAAGCGCTAGTGCACTTTCAAGAATTTCCCCCCATAGGCCATAATGTAAAAGAAATCTTTTACCACCAAGTCTTATAACCACCAAAATCAATACCGGTCTTGCGACGGTGATTTATAGTATACATATATATACACAATTTGAGCTCAATCGAATGCCCCGTTTAAGAGCTATCATGTTCACTCACATACACACACACATATACATACATACATCTCGTAAAAATAGTATAAATTAATTCAGAAGACCTCAAAACGTGTAAATGCACCAAAATCTCGAAGTCGATTTTTTTCATGAATACAATACTTTCCTTACATGGTACATGTTCGGAAAGTAAAAAAGGTCTTGCAGTGGTCGTGATAGCGTTTTTTTTTTATCTTTTGGGCTTATTAGTTAATTTGCTAAATTTTTTATTCTTCTTCTTTTCTCATTTTAGCCTTTTTTGCTAAAGAATTTTTAAACTGAGATTAAAGGCTGGCCTGCCCCTGCTCCTGTAAATATGCACAAATCGCCAAGAAATTTACTTGTGTTCTTTTATAAGAAGTATCTTGTAATCTGTATATAAAATGGTGTATTTAGCATGAATAATTCTTTTACTGAACCACACAAATAAACTCCAATGCATTAAGGTCAATTCCCAATCATTGTTTAAAGTGCATTTCAGGAACATTTATGCATTTTAAAATACTTTACGTATAGTTTTTTACCACAAAATACGAAGGAGTTAACAATTGACAGAAAACAAGGCGCTGAAGTTTTTGGGTTTAATTACTGCTGTTAGAATTTAATCTAGAAATATTTTTTTTGAACCTATAAAATAGGTAACAGTTGTACATCCATGATTTCTCAGAGGAAAAAAGAAACTGAACCTCGGTAAAGCGCAATAATTATATTAATTTTGGTTGTAACAGGAAGATCTTTAAAATGCACAGAAGAACTATCCATACTAAATACGCCATTTTCAATAAAGTATATTGTATATGTAGCAAAATATATAAATTTCGTCGTGATCGATGGATAATTGCGTTAGTGAGGCTCAGGCTCATTGCCAGGAATTGTACCTATTTAGGGGAAGGGGATTAATGTTCTTTGAATTATATAACTTACGGACATCTAAATAGTCATCATCTAACATATCACACAACATCGTTAAAAAGTGTTAAATTTTTTTAATTTTCATGACTAAATAAAAAGTCATAATCCTGATTTTTAATCAGCTAACTACTCTAGTGCACGAGCTAAAAATATCTCTGAACTTAGCATGTGTGCTGGAGAGGACAATGAACTATTAATACCAGTTTGCGTTTGAAGCGAAATAATTGATAAAAGCGTTGAACTAGGGTTTATTTAAATCATTAAACTAATGTAAATGAGCAGAAAGATTTAAAAGCTGATAGAATTATTGTTTCTTACTTTTTCGAAAATGGTTGAGAGGAACATGTGTTTAAATTACCTATTCTTTATAGTAGAATTAATTCCAGCTTAGTCGTTTTATTTTTGTCTAGACATTTTATTACAATTGAGACTTTTTTTTCAGCAAATACAATGTTTTCTAATGAATGTCTCGAACAGTTTATTCTCGGAAGAACTAGAAATACAATTAAGTAGAGCCATTCCGCCATAATTTTAATAATCTCATCTCCCTGTAAAACAACTTTTTCCTTTAATAGAGTGCTAGAGTGGGGAAGCTAGTATTGTCGCATAGAGATGAGACGGGCTCAGCCCGAGCCCGGGCCCGAACCGGGCTCGGGCTCTGTAATTCACAATTGCGTTCGGGTTCGGGCGGGCTCGGGCTCTTGAAAAATTTTTATTTTATTGAACATACTCCTTGAAACAGATTTTTAAAAAGTGATTCATATGGAAAATAAAAGTACTTATAAAAAAATAGCGGCACGGGTGCCTAGAAGGCACGTGAAGCTCTTTGGGTATCTCAGAACGGCGGCTTATATTGCTTAGTTAGTCATGAGATCGGATATTATTTCATAAACATAGCTATAAAGAATTAGAAAGTGCATTAAAAATTTGCAACTATATTTGTCTTTAATTTGCACAAACGGCAAAAATTATTGAATTTTATTGAATTTCATTTATCTTTAGCTGAAATTTCGGGCTCGGGCGGGCTCGGATTAAAAGTCTGCGGGCTCGGGCTTCAAAAAATGATCCCGAACTCATCTCTATTGTCGCAGTCTCTCAAACTGTATTAAAAGGTTAGCGGAATTTTTAGTTTTCATTTAACTAATAAATAAAAAAGCCTTGCTTATGAAATATTCGCGTGCTCTAAATTTTGATTAGAAATTTCCTCAACAAACGTTTCTGCAATCATATTTCCATTTTGCTCAAAATAAACTTTATTCTATATACGCCATTATTATTAATTTTGCATGAATTCAAATATACAGAGATAACTGTGTACACAAGCTTCGGGTGGAAGAACTGCCTATCCTTCTTCATCTCCGTGTCATACGATTCTATGCAAGTACAAAAAATTCTGTTTTAACTGCTAACTTTAGAATAAATTTAATAGTTAAAATAAACTGACACGGAAAGCTACATAAAGCAAAAGGAAAGAAAATGCAAAATAACACCATAAACGCTACTTGAACAGCTGTTTCGATCGGAAACTTTTCGATCTTCGTCAGTGAAGATAATTTACAAACTGAAAGCCTGGAACAGGGGACTGAAAAGAAAGTAAACAAAAAACACAAGCGACGAACAAGATGCCACTTGGAGGAAATAAAACAGCAAGAATCCAGGGAAGACAAGCGAAAGAGGGTAGTTGAAAAATAAAATATAGGAAAAATAGAATATAGGAAAAATAAACAATATACAGAACAACCAAAGAACAGCAACCACATCAAAACAATAAATAAATAAAAACACTTTATATATATATATATATATATATATATATATATATATATATATATATATATATATATATATATATATATATATAAACAAGACAACACAATGAATTTTTTTTATTAAACAGAAAGAAAATAAGTAAATACACTCAATATCAACAAAGTAAAAATAAAAATAAATAAATAGAGTGTAAGAGAGAGAGAGAAAGGAAAAGAAAGAAAAAAAGAGGCGGAAGCAGGAAGAAAGAAAGAACCTCACAACAACTGCTTCCAAGCTGAATGAATAAAAGGAATGGAAAAACTATCTTTCACAAGCCGCTTCAAGTGCTGTATAACGGAAGAACCTTCCAAAAAATCAAGATGGGACAAAGACTGAAGAGTGCACAAGATCTTAGCATTAGAAAATTGAAAACGATGATTAGAATTCCAACAATATGAGGCAGCAGGAGATTTGGAAAGATCCTGCTTAAAAACATTTTTGTTTTGTTTGGTTGTTGTGGTTGTTGTTCTTTTGTTGTTCTGTTTATTGTTCTTAAGCATGTTCCTGTTTTGTGCCATTCCCCCCCCCTTTATATTTGTTTATTTTTCCTATTTCTGTTTGTTTCCTATATTTTTTTTTTTTATCTACCCTCTTTCCTCCCTTTTTCTTATCCTCGCGAGATTTAGATTTTTTACTTTCTCCAATTGGCAACTTGTTCGTCACTTGTGTTTTCTATTTACTTTCTTTTCAGCTCCATGTTCCAGGCTTCTAGTCTGTGAATCAGTAGCGGATCCGGGGGAGGGGGGCTAAGGGGCTTCATTCCCCCCAAAATGAAATTACTTTACACTAGATAGAATGACATTTACAGTATTATTTACTGTCGGTTTTGGTGTGTTTTGTTAATTTGTTCACTAAATTATTTTACACAATAATTATCATTTTTCCTAATGATATCGCATTTTGCCGTATTGCTTTAGACAACAGAAATACACTGTGAAACAAAAGGCTCTCATTACGACTAGGCTGAGATAGATCATTGAAAAAAGACCTCTGACATTCAAAGTAGTTTTCACCAGAGGCTATATTTCACTATCCAAACTTTACTCACCTACCCCTAGGGAGCCTAGGAATTCGTTTTGCCGGAGAATTCAAAGAAGACTACGTAAAATTTATTAATTTTTCTTCCTATTAGTGAAGAAGAATAAAGATTATACATAAGTTTCTAGTACGCAGTTTAGATCACAGTTAAAACAGTTAAAATTGAGGTAATCCTTTTGTAAATAGTAGTTAAAAATTCTTAAGCATGGAAATTGCTTTGCAAAATGATTCGAGGTGCTATCTGTTTAGGGAAATATAGTAGGTTTAAGATAGTAGGTTTAAGTGTTCTTTTTTTTTTTTTTAACTAGTTCATGACTTGTATAGGTTGATCCCTTGTAACAGTATACAGTGCAGCTTGTGAAGAGACGTTTGAGTCTCTAGCACTAGCGAATTTCTTTAAAAGCTATTCGAAAGTTTTATGTTTTGGAAGGAACGCAGTAATAATAATTATAAGCGATCAGAGGGAGGGGAAATGCCCCACACACACACATTTTGTCTAAAAATTCTTTGATTTGAGACATTTATTTCAAATTTCAGCGAAATTTCGCTTTTTTACTCTTGAATTCCAATTGTGCCCCCCTCCTCCCCAAAATTTTTGCTGTACGCTCATGATAATAATAATAGCTATAGCCAACACATTAAAGCATTTTACCTCTTGTAAATGGTGAAATTAATTACATATTTCTCTTTCTCTACTACTTTTCAATTAGAAATCAATTTAGAATGGTATGGCTTAAAATGATGGGGCTATACGACTTTCACACTACATATTTTAACTGTTTGTAAGATGTAGTAGTACTTTTATGAAATCTTAAATTTTCTCTGCTAGCAAATCTCTTTTAATATTTAAAAGTAAAATAAAAAACAGATACCGTGGGTAAAATCTTTTTTAATTTTTGCGAAAAATAAAAATAAGATATTACGTTTTTGTTGTTCCTTGGCAAAATCTAAACTCGTCATGTGGTTTACAACAGCTTTAATAACAAACTAATTATCATAAAGAATAAAAAAAAATCAGTGTTTCTCTACAAACTGTAACGCCCACTTTTATAAACAATGAAACAAAATGCCTCAAGCAACTCTTTAAAAAATATATTTCCTGAGAATAAAATATGCATAGCAAAATGAATATAGATAGATAATATAAAATAATGTATATTTAAAATTTTTCTTGAATGCTTCATAAACTATATAAGTTAGTTTACCGTTCGTAAAAGTGCACAATGCAGCTTCTGAGGAGGCATTCCGAATTTTTTTTAAAAATCCATTTAAAAGTGACATTTTTCAAATGTCCTTATGTGTCTCAAATGGAAATGTCTCAAATGACCTTAATTTAGATTAGACCATTTTTTAAGGGCAAACTTAAAAGAAATATTCTAGAGGGGGCAAGTTCGCACTTGTAACATTTTCAGTTCCGATTTTGCTTTGTGACGCACTTTTGTTTACATCATAATACAATATACTAAATCTCTAGGAGGGGGGAGGAGGCAAGTACTCCCCTTATCAAGGCCGTATCCAAGAGGTTCGGACCCTCATAAAAAGGTATCCGAGTGTAAGTCAAATTTTCTCTATCGGTTTCGTAATTATTGTTTTTCATGAAAGTGCATCATGCAATAAATAACAATAGGTTCAGATTGATGTTTCTTTTGTGTGCGGCTTTTAAAAAGCTAATTAGTTTTTCACAAAACTAAGAATACTCGTTTTTCACCCGAACACCCTTTGAGTGCGTGTAATACAGTATAAAAACTTAATTAAAATTAATTACATAATTAAAAATTAATTAAAAACTGATAATTAATAAAGTAAATTATAAATAATTTAGTAAACCCATTTGTGTCTGGATATTTTTGCGACTTTCTTCGCTTTTTACTGATAACAGAAAAAATAGATAAATTTCTGATGTCAACTTCTTGAACAAGGGATGATTTCTTTTAAAATCATTATGCAAAAAAATTGAAATATCAACATACTACTTGGTCATGTTAAAATATTTTGTAGAGTTGAGGCTCAATACTCATGAATAAAGGCTAGGAAAAATAAATAACGTTTTCGACTAATAGCGAAAATGCCGTCCCAAAAAAGGGACGCTAGGCATAAATGGGTTAAGTGATTCTAAATTTTATGATTGAAATACTTTTTCCCTCTGTAGCCCCCCCCCCTTAATGTATTCCTAGATCCGCCACGGGGTTCGAGTATTTTATTTTATCAGAAATTCGCACACCTTTCCCGAAATTCGATTACATAATACTATAGGTAGGCAGAAAAATAAAATATACAGGCGACATGTAAAAAAATCGTGCCAAATGTCGCCAAACTTGGATACTAACCCCAAATTATTGAATACTCAGTAAGTTTGTCCCCCCCCCCCGCCTTTAGCCAATCCTAGATCGGCCACTGGCCATGCCCCCCCCCCCTGGTCCTATATTACCAGTATGATTGACGTACTGTTATAATGCATAAGTAGTTTAACTCTAAAATATAGCATCTATCTGGGGCAGGACCATTCACTTCCCCCCTCCTACAAATAATCATATGGGCATCCATGAGTTAAAGTAAAGTGAAATCTTTAGGCTGAAATTTTTTTGTCAAAGGAAGGGTTTGAAGCAGTGGCGGCCCGTGGTCAAAAATGTTAGTGCAGCCGGAAGCATATGAGCCCCACCCCACCCCCCTTTCCTCCGGAGAGGATTGGAAAATCTTTGTTATTGAATTCGAAAGCTGGCGGATTAAGCCCTCACCGAGGAAAAAAAAAAAAAAAAAAAAAAGAAAAGAAATTACATAAAAAATGCCAGAGATCCTATTTTACTTTCATAAAATGGACATAAATTTCAACCAGCCGCTCTTATCCTCAAAATTGCATTAATCCGTGTCTGATTCGAAGTTTCCTTAGAATTTTCTTTTGTAACGATAACTTGAGAAGAAAAAAAAAAAAAAAAAAAAAGAAAGAAAACTTACTTATTTTTTATAAGTCAAATCAATCCTCCTTTCTTTTAAACATGCGAATCGGTCAGTGATGTCCCCATAAAAAGGCGTTGTTTTAATTCAGATATCAATAATTTTAAAAGCTCTTTAAAATTTCCCATGTTTAAAGAATTTTCTCGCTCGCCATGTCTAAATGCCAGTTCTTGCTTACTTAAAAACAATATTGCTTTGATGGGTAATTGTCCGTTCATAAGCGTCTATTCAGGCTTACCTTATTGATAAATTCAGCAATATAAAGTCCAGAGTTTTCCAAACATATATTCTCCTTACCCCCTCCCTCACTTCTCGTCCGAGCCAATCAGTTAGTCGAGTTCTCAAGTTCAGCCGCCGTTAGAAAATCTTCCATCGGCTGTATCAGCTGCATACTCCCTATGCCGGAGAGGCTGCTGACGTAGTCGTTGTCATGGCAACGGTGCTGCCAATTTTCTTTTCAGCGCTCTGGGCTGAACCAAAGATTTTCCCAATTGAATTGCGGGAAGATTTAAGTGCTTTTTTTCTGAATGAGCGATCCGGCCACAATACGTTTTTTCTGTTTTATTTTTTTCGGAGATTTTTTTAATTTACCGTAGGAATTCCACAATTCTAATCTGAATTTAGGAAAATTAGTAGAATAAATTATTTTAAAGTATGTGCTGATAATTTCAAGTGCAGCCCGGCTGTACTTGCTGTATCCCACGAGCCGCCACTGGTTTGAAGCTGAACCCACAACAGCTCCCTCCCCTCTTTTTTAGCGTACGCCACTGGCTTTTCTACTTAAAAATTACTTTATTTTCACAACAAAATTACAGGAATACAAAATATGTTTACTGCACTATGCATCAAGAGTCGCGATAGTGCTGCCATCTACTCTATGCTATTGCTATTAAGTAAACTTTTGCTGCTATCTAAAGTAGAGCTCTTTATCGTTTTAGCCTATGCCCAAACGTAAATTATACCAACTATTCACTTTTTGAATCCATCGCGCAAGACAGCATACATACGCTAGAAAAGAATTAAATTTTATATAAATTTTCAAACCTTTATATTAACGTTTTAAAAAATTATTTAATTTTATAAATTTTATAATTTAGTGCATAACAAACACAATTTAAAGAAAGAATATCAAAATTTTTAGTACTATTAAAAATTTTTACCGGCTATAGTAAAATTAACTGTCAATCAAATTTTACTGTAAGAATAGACTACCGTCTTTCAGAACCATTGCCAAGAGTTTTTTTTTAGTGGGGGAAGATATCGATAAACTGCCAAGTCAAATATCGGTTTTTACCAACTTACCAATTTTTTTATCAACATTATTACTACTTTTTTACTTTCGGATTTTAACTTTTTACTTTTACAACTGGATTTGCATAATTTTGCCATGTGTACCAGAAACAAAAAGTAAATCATCGTTTTCGTTAAAATTTTTTCACCAATTTTGCCAATTAGGTATCTAAATTTGCCAAGTTTAATATAATTTTGCGAATGATAGGAGGGGAAGACTTCCCCCCCCCTACGCTCCTTTATCAAGCTCCCTTATCAACCCTGCCTAAGGTGCTATTAAAATATAATATATATATATATATATATACAGTCAGTGCATATTTCAAGAGCTTTAAAAACAAACTAATGATGTTAGAATTTGAAAATTAATGCTGTTTCTTTACTAACTGGCATTGAGACATTGCTTAGACTTTTACTATGAAGAATGGAGTGGGGGGTGGGGGGGGAGAGGTCCTTAAACTGCCTTGTCAAATATCGGTTTTTACAAATTTATTTAAAAATTTTGTCAAAACCATATCATAGTTTTTAGTTTAAAATTTTGCTTCTAAGTTTGTAATTTTGCTGACCCTACTGGTTTTTTTATTGAAGGAAAGAGAGATTTACCAGTTTCCGAAATAGTTTGAAAATTCTTTCTGGTCTACCACAATTAGAATATATAACATAACTTGTGACTAAAAAACAAAAATGATATTCCCTGTAACTTATTATAGGCTTTTGTAAAGTCTATCAAAAATCAAAAGTGACTTATAGTTTTGTTCAAAAATTTTTTATCAAGTTTCCCAAATAGGTTCCTAATTTTGCTCAGAGTACCAAAATGTGAGAATGTTAGGGGAGGAGCATAAGCGTAAAGTTTTCAAAATTATTGGGGGGGGCGGGCCCCACAACCACATATATTCACGTCAGTGGAGTAGCCAAGGGGGGGGGGTTATACCCCCCATGAGGAATTTTTTGCCATACAAAATGTATATGCCTCACTCCCTTATCATACACCCGTACCGTATACATATATGTGAGTCGCAGAAGTCGTACCCCCCCCCCCTTCCCCTTAAAAAATTTCTGGCTACGCCACTGATTTATGTACATATAACTTACTCTTAACTGCCAACTAGTACGGAATAGAATTAACCACTTTTTCTACATGATTTTTCGGCTTAAAATATAGCAAAATTTTTGTGCTGCGCGCTCGAGCTGGTTACTATTTTGAAAAAAATAATTTTAAAATAGACTGTTTACAAAAAGTGGTTAATTATATTCCGTAGTAGTTGGCAGCTATGACTTACTATGTGTAAGTGTAAATTATTGGAGGCGCTCGAGCTCTATGGGTCCATAGAATTCTACACCTATGTAAGGTAAGTATCCATGTTAGTATCTTTCTACCATGTTATAAGTTAAAAATAGAAGCAAAGAAAACGTTTTTTAAACGTTTGTAAATGGCGTGAAATACTTTTTTTTATGTTAGTATAAATTAGTTTTCTGTATTTAGTGGTAAATTATTGGGTGGGCTCAGCCCCTATTCACAATTTATTGGGTGGGCTCAGCCCCTATTCACAATTTATTGGGGGGGCTCGAGCCCCACGGGCCCATATAACTCTACGCCTATGGGGAGGAGGCTCCCCACCCAGCCTTAGAAAACTTCCTATATGTACTTTTACTGACGGGAATTCTATCATAGCTGGAAAGTTTCTTCAGAACCAAAATGAGTCGAGACGTCACCTTAGAATCCAAATTTAAAGTAAAATTTCATGTAGACGAATTTATCAGTGATACAATGCCGTAATTACCTATTGGCGGATACAGCGGTCGCAGGGGCCCCGAGATCAGGGGGTCCTTTGAATGTTTAGACAAAGACTATCTCGGACTGCTGAAAAAGGAACATATTAAACTTAATCAATAGGCAAATAAGTTTAAACATCGACAATTGTATTTCTTCATACGTCATTCTAAACAAGACATCGAGATTGAAACTAGGCAGTCTTAACTTATTGCTTGTGATCAGAGCTTAATTTCTAGCCAAAAAAAAAAGTGACAGACCCCTAATATTTTCTAGATCTCATGTTTATACTCAGTGGCGTAATGTAACCCCCCCTCCTCGAACCCTGGAATTTTGCAATATTTCCCCAAACAGGTAACACTTTGACCCATTTTTGAAGGCTGTTTTTGTGCTTATGCATTTTTCATGAAAGTTGCATGAAACATACAGGTTTACTGCTAGTATTAATCCATATTACATTTATTAGTTTTATCGAGTGTTTAAAATCTCGGGTTTGTTTTTAAAGCTGCTCAAAAGTCCTGTGATGCTTATCGCTTTTGAAAATGCGAAGTATCACTTGAATCACGCGAAGCGTCATTTAAATAAAAGATCGCATTGTTTGGTATTAAAACGGGACCTTTGCTGTTCGCAGCAAAGCTGCGATAAAACTGCTAAGTTTCCGTATTACATCAGGATAATTCATTTCCCATTTCAATTTTTTCTTCTGCTGCAAAAATTCGAAAGACCATTTTTAAAGTCAACTGATTCAAAAGTAAACATTTAAAGCAGGTATGGGCAACCTTTGAAAAGTTGCGGGGCAAATTTTAGGATATTAGCGAAGTCGCGGCCGTATAATTGGGATTTATATGGGATTCTGAATGGTTTATATGATTTTTATACATTGATATGTTCCGCAGGCCGGATCAAAAGCCGTGGTGGGCCAGAGTTTGCCCATATGTGATCTAAAGAAACGCTATGAAACACGTCAGTGCTCTGTGCATCTCATTCTTGCAGTTCCGTTGAATTTTTTCCAGCTGTTCAGTCAACCCTTCAAAAATGTTATGCTTCGTCAATTAATGTCAATGGATGTGTCGTATGTATTTTTGAGCACGACGGAAATAAGAGATCAATAGTCTCAATATCGTTAGTAAAATTTAGGAGGCGCAATTAGAGAAGTCAGTACTGGATTCCAAGTAAATCGACTAGGTAGGATGACTATTAGATTTAATCAGGATAAAGGGCTTACTAACATAAAGGAATTAAACTGTTTCTTTTGTAGCTCAAAACATCTGTAAGCAGCAGTGAAATAAAATAAACAGTTTTTCAGTAATCTTTTTTTAAATCTAAAACAAAGCTATTCTAAAATTGAATATTTAATAAAACCTAAAGTATGAAAAAAACATTATCTTTTTATCACATTAATTTTACTAAAATAACGAAGGCCGAAATGATATTTTTACTTTTGAATACTTTCTCTCAGAGGTCAAAGATTACTGATACTCTTCGAATACTGAAACGTTATCAGATTGCGAGTTTCAATTTTCTCCTTTCAAGATATTTTTAGTTATCAGGGAGTAAACAATAAGAAAGAAAGTAAAAAAGAAGAAAATGGCGCAACTGGATCATTTTTGTACCATTACCTTGTACATTGCGGGAGGAAAAACAGTGAACACAAGCGATACTCTGAGTTTTAACTGTCCAGTTTGTTTGTTTGTTTGTGGGGTTACGGCCGATTAGCTATGAGTGAGCTTTAGGCCGAGGGGTGGGGTACCCTCCATGGAGGTCTTCCTAAGGGGTCCTAACCCGTATTTAAGCTAAGAGGAAACCACGGAAAACTCAAACGGTTAGGTCGGCGGAGGCGACTTGGTTTCGAACCAGGCACCTTCCGTCTCCCAGTTCAGAGCGCTATTTAACTGTCCCAGAAGAAAGCAGATTAGCATATCTAGTTTTCTACTAGTTGATAAAACTGGGGCTATCTAGATGTGCAACTTTTAATTCAATTTGAAATTTCCAATACAATTCTAATTTCCTTTCCTCAATAATAAAAATTGAGTGAGCTTTCATTTAGAAAGCATTAATGCATTAATGTTTAGCTACGCAATAAAAAATCTTAAGGCGAGAACGTAAAATAAGGGGGCCTTACCTTAAGCATAAATGATTCATCAACCCGTGACTTCCCCATAGAGCAAACATAAGTGATAGAGAGCGTTTCGGTTAACCTAAATTGAGGCCCTTGTCACAGCACCTTACGTGTGGCAAGATCTCACGAGCATAATTCTTGCGCGTCCAACTCTCGTTAGTTTTCTATGGATCATTTATAACCAGAGCGTTAATATCCGTTTTCATCGTTATATATATTTTTAAATGGTACATAGCAGATCTGCATATGAATGAAATTCATAATTTGTGAAAGGTTCTAGAATAGAATTTCACGAGAGAGTGGGTTTTTTTATGTTTTTAAAACATGCCCAGGCAGCAAAAGAGTTCGGTAAAAAGTTGGCCGACTGTCTATTTCATCGACTCGTACTCGGGAATTTTTGTTCGGCGTCCATTTAACGTCCGCTGAAGCTATACGGCCGACGTGTAATTCATTCCGCAGCTCCCTGACCTCGGGAGAAAACTCAACCAACTTCCTCCATATACTGCTCGGTCTCAGGTATTTTTGATCCGTTGAACCGAGGTCGGGATCGGACTTCGAAAGGACTATTCAGAGATGGCGTTGTCTGTGGGAAAGGGGGATGAAAGGAGATGCTTCTTCCTAGTACAACATCGCTACCCCTCCCCCTCCCCTCACGTCGATTTGAATTTCACCCGCTCCTATCTCTTTTATATTCCATCCAATAAGAAGCCCCCTTTTCATTCTGCCTGGCAGTATTTTTTTCGGGAGCGTTCAGTTAGCTTCGTTTGACACAGTGCAGTGTTGCGATGCAAAATGTTGGGTGGCATATTCAAAAGTTTAACGGCTTACACAAGATAACATACCAACAAAAACACACTCAATTTAAAAAGGTTAGTAAATTATTTCTGTGTTTGTTCACTTAAAACAAATGTATTTTTGTTACTTGTTGAAATTTCTGCTGAACAGAAAATAAAATTGCATGCATAATATAATTGGATCTGATGTCGAAGTAAGCAATTTATGATTTACAGCAACTTTGCAACCTTTTTTAAAAGAATAAAACATCGAATATTTTGAAAAATTAATAAAATACTGAAAATATATATTTTCCATTACATATTTTCCAAAACCTATTTCTTTTTATAACATTGAAATTAAACGTGAGCATTGCAAATGAACTAGTTTGATTTCTTCATTCTTTAACTAGCATTTTGAGCATTTTAAAAGTCCTTATATAACTCTGTATGATTAGCACAAATACTTCCCCATGTTCTTCTTTGTATTGCATTTAATATAAGTCTCATTATAAATTTAATTATGTAATCGCTGAATTTCCTTGAAATAAACTGGGACATTTTGAATTTATCCAAGAAGAATTTTCTCTTGTAAATACACAAAATATCACAATATATATTTTAATTTATGTGACACTATAATTATGTAATTAAATAAATGGATAACGATTTATTTATGTTTAGCACAAGTTTCAACGTTTTAACACAGAAATAATTTACTCATCTGATTTCTAAAATATTATTAGACTAGATCGTGGTGCGCAAACTATTTTCATCTGCGACCCCCTAATTTGTGTAAAATTTTGTCGCGACCCCCTATTTTGAGTATAATTTTGTCGCGACCCCTGGATAGACAGTAGACATTTTCTTTAATTGAAAACGAAGTTACATTGAAATTCTTTCTGGGAGTTGATCTTACAGGGTGTTTTTAAAAGAGTGTCGTGACGTCATCGATTGAAATAACGTGTTTTTAAAATAGCGCACCAAACTTATAAACCACAATAAAAATGTTATAAAAGTTCTAACATCATAAAAATCAAGTAATGAATCAACACATAATTTTAGTAAACAATGCTTTATTTATGCATATGGATATAAATATTTTTTAATGAAAAATACTTTAAAAAAACTTTACATCATAAAAAGTCAATGTGAAATATGTGCTTGCAAAGAGCTCATGATTGTTTCTATGTTCGGATCTGTTTTGGAAATCGCAAGTCGTAAGTCATCCTCTGGATCCAATCGAGATCGATGTTTTGTTTTAATGGAAAATAATTTTGATTAATTTTTTTTTTCATGATCACTATGCATGATCAACTTGCAGATCACTATACATGATAACGTGATTTTGAAGCCCCGTGATAGCGATCGCGAATATCGCGCTCGTAAAATAATAATTATCAGTTTCTTCTCTTGTATTATTTCAGTTCTTTGAAATGAATAATTGCAGGTTTTTCATAAATTTGAATCTCTTTGTATTTGGCGTCCCCCAAAAATTATGTCGCGACCCCCGGTTTGCGCACCGCTGGACTAGATTCATCACTAAATATTAGATATTTATTTCTTATTTAATAGGAAAATATTTTAAGAGAGCTAGATATGTCTTAAATTCTATAAAAATGAAAGGACGAATAAAAATTATATTAGCTAAATTGTGAAATTTAGAATACTACATTAGGTGTTGATGGGTGTTAAAAGTTACTGTATTTTGAAAATATAACTATTAATTAACATCTTTATTTGAAGAAATTAATTATCCGAATTAAGAACCACTTTTTTCATCAATTTGAAGTGGAAAATTTATATGGTATAGCTCATTAAAAACGTCCCTAAAGTAATAGATACAATCTCGACTGAATCAGGATAAGAAAGCAAATTGTCGGGGAATCCTCGGGAAATCGCCCGGAGACGCACAGAATCCCTCCGGAGTAGGTCCAGGGACACTCCAGGGACCGTCACCCGACCTGACATACCCACCTTCAACGGAAGTCCTGCGCCGAGGTCGAACGGGTGAAATTGGGGTCCCGTGAAGACAGTTGGTCGAGATGAGGTTGGTTGGATGAGGCTGGGGATTTCTTGCTGCTTGGGTGCTTTTTATAAATGAAGAATATTCCAATGTAGCCACACCCACTAAGCTTTGGCGATATTTTTTACTCCAAGAGGACTTGTAATGCATATATTGACAGTAAATTTCGCTTATAATTTACACTTATCACTCGCCAAATGAGGCGATAAAACACAAGTCTAGCTTCTCTACGCATTTCCGTGTTTTAAGTCATACGGTTCATCCTCTCCTCACATTTCCAATGGGTTTTGAATGGCGATACTTTACTCTGGAATTCTCTCCCTGTTCTTTTCGATTAAATCTCCATTCAACGGAACCTTTTAACATCAAATGAAAGAAAAATTGAACCATGCTAATTCAGATATAAAATTTAATCTTTTTAGCAATTTCGTCTAGTAAACAGTTTGCAAACAAAGGCTGATCCAAGGAGAAAGGAAGAACCAGGAGCATGTGTCTCACACGAATTAAATTTACACTAGCAATGCGCCGAATACTGATATTGCCGAACACCGGATATCGGACATCCGGCACTCAGTGGCGGCTCATGACCAGTTTCAGTGGTGGGGCCCGGAAAAAAACAGTAGTGCCAATTAAAAGCGGGGAAAATCTATATACACTTAGACCAACCTATCCCTCTCCCCTCCTCCGTGCACACAGTTAAGTATTTAAAATTTTTCAACTGGCAAATGATGATCAAAATTATTACACAATTTTTGCTATATTTACCTATTTATGTTACTATTGAAAAGTTTACTCCATTACTAATCAAAAGGCCATGTTTCAATTTTATTTAGTATTTATGTCTTTTACAGCTGCTTGCTCGTAATTTTTAAATGATTTATTTATTTCAAAATCATTATCTATATAAATAAAGCAATGTGTAAGCTGTCCGTTAGTCCGTTAGTTTGTCTGTGTCTCTCATAGCTCGCAGACGAGTGATCGTAGACCTACCAAATTTTGTACGGAAATTCTCCAGCACGGGACCCGACACACCTCGAAGCGATTTTTTCGAAATTCGAATTAGTTTAGGAGATATTGATAAAAAACCCCGTCAAAAACACCAATTTTTGCTTTCCTCAATACCGCAATTGTAACCCCTGCAGTGAAAAAGTGAGAAATAAGCATAGAGGTTGCCATGTTTGGCGAATTTATTAAATGATTTAGACTCTTGAATTTAAAATAAAATAATAATTTTTTGTTTCTTTTTAGAATATTTGTAAGGCTGTTTTTTAATTAAAATATCGTGTGCATGTGAAATCAGAGCAGGAATAAAATCTTTTAAACTCAAATTAAAAATAGGATTTGGAAATTTTCAGAGACAAAAATGTGCAACTTTTTAATTTGGCGAAAAATAAAATGGTTGATATGCGATTTTCAGATGATTCTAACGCAATTTAATGAGAGGGTACTTTTTAAAACATAAATAAAAATGAAATTCTGTTTGTCAGTTTGTCAATTTGGGTAGTATACAAATCCACAAAAATGGACCTATCAGCCTGAAATTTTGCACAGATATGTAAAATAATATAGAATAAATGATAATCCTCTTTAAAACTTTGAAAATCCACCCGTTCCCGGAATTTTTTATGTTTTCCACGCAGAAAGCTTTCCGTAATTGTAACCCCTGTAGTGAAAAAAGTGTGAAATAAGCATCGTGGTTGCCGTGTGTGGCGATTTTGCCGAATAAAATGTTTTAAATTCCTAAAGTAAAAATAAAAGAATAATAATGATTTTTTTAGTTTATATTTGTAAGGTTAATATTTTTAATTAAAATATCGTGTGCACATAAGAAATAAGAGCAGGAATGAAATGTTTTATACGCAAAACAATGAGGATTGAAGATTTCCGAGACTAATAAATAAATTTTTTTAGTTTGGCGAAAAATAAAATGGCTGACAGGCCGATTTTGAGAAAGTGAGTTCTAGCGATTTTCACAGTTTTAGGCTTGGCGCAATTTACTGAGAGCTTAAGGAAATAGCATTTTTGAAAACAAGTGTACACGTTTTATTAGAATACAGCATTAAATTTTAATTATCCGTGCAGAAATAATGCAGTTATTAGGGTATTTCAAGCGATCTAGCTTCAGAAATCTCGCCAATTGAGTACATCGATTTAACTTGGGGGAATTCCACCAAATTTCAGAAAATTGAAGTCCTCGCATCGAGGTAACGATGAATAAAACACGTTATAGTTGATAATTTTAAAAATATGCCTTCTTTACTGTTTGGCGGTCGAACCATTTCCCATTTTGATTGCTGCTAAGTCAATGCTTCGAATGATTCCCTGAAAAACTCTTGCAAAATGGTGTATTGGCACTTTGACGAGGCTTACATTTGAAACTGGATTTTATTTGAGACTGGTATGTATAATAACACTGGTTATAGATTAAAAATGAATGTTGGTATGTGTGTATGAGGTTGAAAAACTCCAGCACCGTTTCACCGATCACCATGAAATTTGGTTCACCTAAGTCTTTTATCATGGAGAAGGTTTTTATGCTATCCGTTTGCTATGCGAATATCGTCCAACCAATTTCGATGAAATTTGGTACACGCGAATATTAGAACACGGAGAATATTTTTCACTATCCATTTTGCTGTAACATGCCGCTAAATGGCGCTGCAACGCATCAACTTCTATACCGTTCGACCGATCGGCATAAAATTTTTTATACTTACACGTTTGAGCACGAAGAATATATTCTAACTGTGTTCCTTTTGATGTTACTCACCACTAGATGGCACTGCAATGCATTATTATTTTAACTCGCCACTAGATGACGCTGCAGCAGACCAAATTCTTGATCATTCAAATGGTCGCTATGAAAATCAGTATACATAGCTATTTAAACAATGAGAATATTTTGACGTTATCCATTTTGCTATAATTCGCCACTTGACGGCGCTGTAGCAAATCATTACTTTAAGTAACCACTAGATGGCCCTGCAGTGTATCAATTCTTGACTGTGCAACTGACACTATGAAAATAGGTATACTTAGATATTTGAACACGGGGAAGAGTTTGGCGCTGTCCATTTTCCTATAACTTGACACTAGATGTCACATCAACACATGAACTTCAGGACTATCCACCCAATCGTCATGAAAATTCATATACATCGATATCTGAATGCGAAGAATATTTTCGCCGTATACGTTTTGCTAAAACTCGCCAGTAGATTGCACTACGCCTCGACTACGCATCGACTTCTGCACCGTACAAACGATTGCCTTGAAATTCGGTATGCATGATTATGAACACAATATAACGTGATATCCATTTTGCTATATCTCTTTATTACAATAAATAGTAAACACAACGAATCGTAATATCCAAAAGTCCATTCATTCCCGTGCGAAGAACGGGTACTTCAGCTAGTTAACACATAAAATACATTTACACATCGCATTTCGTAAATCAAAAACACAAAACAGAAAACTATCTGAGTGCACTTCACAAATACGATCACGCACATAAAAAATGATTTCTTTCTGAACGGAAAATTTCGTCAATAGTTACCGATTGGCGAAATTTCTCCGTACAGTCGTTCAGATTACCACGCGAGGGCCCGAAGATCTGGGCTCCGAAGAGAGCGCCAAATGCCAAATAATACTGTTTGCAAGCCAAATTAAGAGCGCTTCAATATCGCTTTTGCACTCAATGTCAAGTACGTCAACCCGGTAAACGGAGAAAGGACGCCAAATTCAGAGCGAACAAGTCCATGGCACATTTATGGTTTAGCTAGGGAAAAACCGTTACTGCCTATATTTTAAGTGCTTTTTTTAATGGATAGTATTAAAATAGACTAACCAGACCCTTGGACCACCCACTTAAGTATAGACTTTAAAAAGTGCATTCCTTACCAATAATGTTACACGTTTGTCTTTATTTGAAGAATGAATCCAGGAATAAACAAAATATAGAAAGAAATCTAAGTGCAAAAATGAAAGAACAGAGCTGGATCAAGGACGTATTAAAGGGAGGGGGTCGGAGAGGGCGACCGCCCTCCCAAGAAAAAAGAAATTTATGTAAACAATCATATTTTACTTCTTTAAAATGGATGAGTATGTGAAGGGGCCTATCGGCCCCGATCATGTCAGGGGCAGTTGCTATAACAAATCGAATGAATTTTTCAAGGAAGTTGTAATCAAACTTTTCAAAATGACTCAATGTACAGGAAATATTTGTGGAAATTTCTGAGGATTTTCTCTGGAAAGCGAGTTGAGCTTCTTTGCACAAAGACAAGACGGTCGGGGAATCCGTGAAGCCATAACCCCAGGCAAACTGAAAACAAAGAGGTTTTCTGATACTCTTGCTCCACAAAGAAACTCACAAAATACTTGATCAAATTTAAGATTATTATAGCCAGCAAAAATATTTGAAAGTATTGCAATAATGAATGTTTTATCCGAATTTTTTATTTTTTTATCGATTTTTTTATTTAAAAAAGATACAATCCTCTTAATGAGATTTTTTTAAACAAAATATTTATATCATTTCTTTCGAGGCTAGGTTGAAAAGTAATGTACACATGTTTGTAAAACACGGACGAAATGGCCTTTAGAAGTGCTCTAAGCGTTATGTGGAAGTAAGTCCCCCTTTGTTCACATGTACAGTTTAAAAGCGTTCAGTTCATGCAGCGTATTTTGAATAGCGGAAGTTGCGCTAGATCTGCGCTCAGTTGTACTTCTTATGAAATGCCCATTAAATAAATAAAGTTAACAGAAGTAAAACATATGTAACCTAGTATTAGTAAAGACTTTCCAAGTTATGGAATAATTTTTACAAGTATGTATTCTTAAAGGGGTGGGGGGACTGTGTTTAAACTCAAAGTTTAAAATACATTTTGTTTTCGACGAAGGTTCTAAAAATTTTTTAGAAACAATTTTCATTGTATGTATGGAAACTTGTCAAATTGTATGGGAAAGGGATTTGGGATGTCAGGAACATGGGAACATGTCACATTTAGGATGTTCCAAACCCCTTTCCCTCTCAAAAAAAATGCTTCCTGGATACGTCACTGAACTAAGGGCCCCTTGGTAACATTTTCTGAAGGCCCTGCGCTGTCTTAATCCGGCACTGGCTATATAGCCCAGGCAAATAAGACCAAAATAAGACCGTGCTGCCCGAAAAATATGGCAGAGCTGGAGATGATTTTAATCCACCGTCGGCATCCCAAGTAAGGGCTGGGTGGATTTTGCGAAGTAAATTTAGGTGGGCTTACTTTGAGGAGCCAAAAAACCGCAAAATTTTGGCACTTTTTTCAGTTTTTCGCATATACCTTGAAAACGGTGCATCGTACCGAAAAGTGATTCTTTACAAAATTAAAGAGCATAAAATTCCGCGTCTAATGAGTCCTTAAAAGTTAAATTCGGTTCGGCGGTTTAGCCATAATCGATTGTCAAAAATGGGTAATTTTTGCCAACTTGGCGGAAAAGGGGGTTTAACGCCTGTAATTCAAAAAACGGATAGCCCAAATGAATTTAAGCAAAGAACTACCACATAGGTCAAGTTATTCAAACTTATATATACATATGTTTTGCATAATATCTAATATATAAAATTCTTCTGTCACGGTGTTAGTCACCATACTCCTCCGAAACGGCTCGATCGATTTTAATAAAATTTTATAAATATATTCGTTAGGTCTGGGAATAGGTTTTTAACTATGTCTCATACCCTTAAGTCATAAGGGCAGTCCACCCCAAAATTTTTAGCTCCAGAGTGCTATTCATTTCAATCATATTCATTGGTTTTTTGTGTAGACATTAGCGTGTTGAGTCACTTTTCAAATGTATTTGCCAGATAATGTGGAGAGGCGGGGGGCGTTAATAAAATGTTGAAAGTCGCACAAGGTTTGCAATTTTTGATAATGGATCGCTAAATGTGGTGCAAAACGTGATAATTTATTATAAATATATTTCAAGTATAGTTAGAAAACGCCTGGCGTATATTGTAAAACAGTTTTATTAGGCGATTTTAATATAGATTTCTATTCCGGAGAAGTGCTTTGTGGAACAAGAAAGGAAAAATCGGTACACTCATGGATTATGATGCTTATTCCAAACACTATTTAAAATGTCTTTGCGGTATAGTTGGAATATGCTTGGCGAAGATTGTAAAACGGTTTCAGTAGTGTACGGTAGCGTGCAAAAAACAGATGGGGACACAATTATAGGACGAACAGGACGACTTATTTCACTGTCACAAACATATCCATAAAAACACAGGGTTACATTCACATTACATTATATTCGCGGTGTTAGGTGTGTGCTACAACCACAAGAGTCCGTTTTAAACTCGCGGTACATCTCCATGCATTCTTCAACACCGTCGCTGACTCTGCGCCTTCTCGAACTGAGAACAAAACAACTTCTGACGTATGGCGCCATCGCATGGAGAAGGGTCTGCTCGACGTCATAACAGTCTATACTCCTCCCCTCACGGAGGAAAACTTTTCACGAGTTTCGAGGGAAAAGTTTTTACCTGAAAATCTTCAAAGTTTGTCAGTCCTCAAAGTTTGTTAAAAATAATTAATTAAGGCCGACAAATCCTATTTCAGTGCCAGTTCAGTGCCATTCAAAGAACAGTGCATTTCCCCAAACAAAAAATTTAATTATAACTACATATAAAAAAGTTACATAAACTTCACTGATAATCAGAAGATATGACCAAATAATACAATTATTTACAATATTAGTAGAAATATAAATTCAAACAAAACAGATAATAACATAATTTCTGAATTGCATTTAATTTAGGGGAGACGACTTAAGCTGTCAGCATTTTGATGAAGTTTGCCCTTTTTATGAACAACTTCATAATTGTATGGCTGTAAAGTTAGGGCCCATCTTAAAAGTCGCGGATTTGTCCCGCTGTTTTTCCCTAACCACACTAAAGGATTATGATCCGTCTGAATAATGAATTTGTGCTGTCCATCGAGATAACACTTCAACTTTTGTACAGCATAAATTATTGCTGCACATTCCTTTTCAATAGTACTATAATTTTGTTCGGCGGAAGAAAACTTTCTACTTAAGTACATTATTGGATGTTCGTCGTCATTTTCTACTTGTGATAGGACAACACCAATTCCATAATTGGAGGCGTCGCACTGTACGAGGAACGGTTTTGTAAAATTTGGACTGTGCAACACTGGTCTTTCCGTTAACCTTCTTTTAAGTTCATCGAATGCAGTTTGACATGCTTCCGTCCATCTTATAGCTGACATGCGACTTTTTCCTTTTAGAAGGTCGGTCAATGGTGCTGAAATCACGGAAAATTCGGGAATGTACCTTCGATAATATCCAGCCAGTCCTAGAAATGACCGAATGTGTGTTTTCGTAGAAGGAGTAGGGAAGTCTCTTATGGCTTGGACTTTAACTTCCCTTGGTCTTCGTTGTCCTTGACCAACTACATGACCTAAGTACTTCACGGTCGCTTTTGCAAACTGACATTTTGATGGTTTTATATGCAACTTAGCTGTCTTCATCTTTTCGAATACAATTTTTAAATGCGATATATGCTCTTCCCACGTAGGAGAAAATATGGCGACATCATCGAGATATGGCACGGAAAATTCTTCGCAAGTTTTTAACAGTCCAGCCATCAACCGGCTGAAATCATATGGAGCATTTTTTTAGTCCAAACGGTAACCGTAACGGTTTGAAAATACCAAAGCTGGTACAGAAAGCAGCATAACGCTGAGCTCGTGCCGTTAATGGGATTTGCCAATAACCTCTGGTCAAATCCAGTATAGTTATATAATTTGCATTCGATACCTTTTCCACTAGTTGCTCTATATTTGGTAGTGGAAAATACTGCGTTTTAGTGACGTTGTTCAATTTCCTATAGTCAATGCAGGGTCGGGATCTTTCCCGGGACTTGACACTAAGATGAGCGGGATGAAAAGTCGGATTCGCCTTCCTCAATTATTCCGAGAGTCAGCATCTTTTCTACTTCTTTCTTTAAAATTTCACTTTGTCTAGGCGACAACCGGTATGGCTTTGTACAAATTGGTTTCTCGGATTCCAATTCAATATCATGTTTAGTAAGGTTCGTACATCCTGGCTCATTTGAGAAAATGCCAGAATACTCAGATATTAGAAGTCTCAGAGCTTCACGTTCACTTTCAGAAAGTCGGGAGTTTGACTCTATGTTTTGGAAAAGTTCAGACTCTTCATTTTTACAGGAGTTCAGCTGCAAACATGGCATTTCTTCTTCATCAGCGTCTGGTTCTTCCGTATATAACAAATTTATATTTTCTGGTCTTTGATAATAAGGTTTCAGCATATTGATATGATACACATGATTTTTTTCTTTGTCTGGAAATTTAACAACATAGTTTGTTTCAGATAATTGTTGGATAATTTGTCCAGGACCTACCCACTGCACGGACAATTTATTCGGCTTTGAAGGAGCCACCACAAGTACTAGCTCTCCCTTTCAAACTTGCGTCCTGTAGCCTTTCGATCATACCATAGTTTTTGTTTTTCTTTTACGTTTTCCATTTGCTGAATTGCAAGATCTTGGCATCTCTTCACACGATTCATAAGTTCAAAGACATATTCAACTACACTACTTTCTGTCTCTTCTTCACCTTTCAACTTTTCGTAGAGAATGGGAGTTCTTAAGTTTTTTCCGTGAACCAATTCAGCTGGAGAAAATCCGGTACTATCATGAGTTACCGTTCGAAGAGCGAAAAGAGCCTGGGGTAAGATATTTTCCCAGTCTGGTCCAGATTCGAAACATAGGACTCGGAGAATTCTTTTTAGAGTTCTGTGCATTCTCTCCACTGGATTACTTTGGGGGTGATAAACGGAGCTTCGCACCACCTTTATTCCAAACCTTTCTAGAAATTCCGATGTAAGTGCACTCACGAAAGATGATCCCTGGTCGGTCTGCAATTCTTTAGGGAATCCCATGCGACTAAAAATCTGAAGTAGCACATTTACAACAGTGGTCGAACAGAGATTTTCCACAGGGGATTGCATCCGGATATTTAGAAGACATGCAAATTGCAGTTATAATGTATCTGTTTCCTGAGGGTGTCACGGGCAAAGGCCCACAAGCATCAACATTTATTTTCGTAAAAATTTCTGTGATAACTGGTACGATCTTTAAAGGAGCCTTCTTCTTTTCTTGAGGTTTTCCAGCTCTTTGGCAACTGTCACAAGCCTTCACGAAATTCTCAACATCTCGGTAACAGTTGGGCCAGTAGAAACTTTTAAAGAGTGCATCTTTAGTTTTTGTTGTTCCAAGATGAGCCGCTGTTCCTTCATGACAAATTTTCATTAACTGTTCACGATACTCCTCTGGAACTACCAGCAGTCGTCTTTCAGTTCCATGTTTGTCTTCCTTCTTATAAAATAACAGTTCATTATTTAATTCAAATTTACTATTTTCCTTAACTGTAGCTAATTCCATTAGAGACTTTAATTCTGCGCTTCTACTTTGGGCGGACCTGAATTCTTCAGGTGTGATCTTCAAAAGATTAGGAGTGTCAACAAAAGGCTCCGGTGATGGTAATATACTTTTTTCTTCTCAGTGATTTCGGTTAGGTCAATGATCTCTTGACAACTTTCATTCGAGATTTCTTGCGATTTCTCTTCTTCCTTTCGTAATTCTTTTTTCTTCTTAGAACGTGTTTGAACTGCGTTTATCATATGCATTTTCACATCTTTATTTTTCTTCATACTGTCGATCAATGCAGCTGTCTTATTTCCTAACAAATATTTACTTTCTTCCCATTTATACGGTTGTACTGCTGCTTTCGTTACAACATGCCCAAAACTACCTTCTAATTCTATTTCGGCTAATGGTAGACATGTAGCAGTCTCAATCAATGGTGATCTCACCCACACATATTCACCTGTAAACATATAAGGCTTCACCAACTTAGGGCAAACCAAATCTAATGTGGCTCCAGTATCGCGGAGTATGGAAACTTCTGCACCATTTACTCTACCTAAGGTGGTATAAGGAGCCATCAGGTGATCTACATCTCCGTCAGCGGTATCGTTTGCAGCCACTACTTCTTTCAGTTTTGGACACTGAGGTCTAAGGTGATTATAAGAACCACACTCGTAGCATCGCGGCTGTTTTCTCTGCTCAAATTCCCTTTCTTTGTTCTTCTGTGGCTCGTATTTCGTTTGATTCTTATACCTCTTGTCTTCAACCCTTAATTTTCCGTCTAACTTCCTAGAGTAGTCTGTGTTTTTCGATGATTGTCGATATCCGGTTCTTTTGAAACTATCTTTGATATTTTCATATTCGTCTATTTTATCTGCCAAGTCAAAAGGAGAAACCATTTTCATCCAGTCTTCCAGGAAATGATCTTTTATTTCTTGGGGCGTAAGTCTCTTCAACTGTTCTGTAACCATTAATTCTTTCAGTTGTTCAAGCGTAGTAATTTTTAATTCAGAAGTCCATTCTTCGAAATAGCTATTTAACTCGTGAGCATAATTCCGCCATGTTTTTTCAAAACTCTTCTGATGCCTATAAAATAACTGTTTCAACCTTTCAGCATTTAATTTGTACCGCTTCAGTATCAACTCCTTAACATAGTCGTACTCTTTAACCTTTTCTACGGGTTCTCGAGCCAACATATTCGTTACTTCAATCGGCAAAACACTAAGTAAATACGCAACCCAATCTTCTTTCGAAACTCTAGCCATTTCTGCACGACGCTCAAAATTTATTAGATAGAGTCCTATTTCATCTTTCTTTTCATCGAATTTTGGGTTAATTTTCAATAATTCTACTTTAGGACCCGTCTCACTGCCACTTGAGAAGTTGGTACACAACGTACGCGAATCGCCTGTAGAAGCACTCAATTCTAACCGTTTCATTTCTAATGCAAATTCTCTATCTTTCTCTTCTTTAAGTCTCTCTTCTTTATGTTCAATTCTCTCTTTGTCTTCACGTTCAATTCTCTCCCTTTCTTCACGTTCAGCTTTTTCCCTTTCTTCAGATTTAATTCTATCACTTATTATCAAATTCACAAATTCTTTTACAAATTCTTCATCATAGTTCTTGCTATTTAATATCAAATTCTTTAAATCGATCATTTTAAGATCATCAGTAACCTCCTCCCCTAACTCTTGAGCAATTGTTCTTAATTCCTCTTTACGCGCCTTCGCGAGATAGGCCATTTTAATAGTTTGATTTTTTTTCAAGAAATTCCTCAGCAACGATACGAATAGAATTAGGGAAAAGTTAATGCTAATTCTAACCAAATTAATTTTCTGGATCTTCAGATGACCCACAAAAAATTTTAGTAATAAACAAGCACAAAATAATCAATTTTAAACTTTTCTAAAAAAACCACTTAATGTCTTAAAAACTTTAAATTGCAACCATGAAAATGTTTATCATCTTTAAATTTGCCAAAATCGTATAACTTATACCGACAAAATCATAAACATTAGTAAACCAATTAAACACATAAATAGTAATAAATGAACAATGTACAATATAATTATTTAATTTTACTTAATTAATATTTTACTAATGATACTACTTAAATCAAAAGCAAACTACACCCATCTACAAATTACTTTACGAAGTTTACTTCCGTTTCTAAAAAAAAATGATAACAGAATTAAACACTCTTATAATATTCCCTGAGGATTTCAATTATTTTCTTCGAAAGCTGCTTAAGAAACCAAAACTGTTTTTCTTTTCAAATGAAATCAAACAATATAATGCGATCAAACCATAAAGAATTTTTTTTTAAAAATTATTCAACACAAAATTCAAAACAAAGACAAACTGGGTATGAGAAAATATATTCTTTTAAACAAAACACAACCTTCATAATATTTTCTGAGAACAAAATTTTCTAATTGAAATAAGTAATTTCAGTAAATACCTCTCTTTTTTTCTTATGAGAGCGAAAATTAGTCTTAAATCTGAATACACAGAATAAAACTATTTAAAAGTGTTCTCAAACTAATCACATTTACTTAATGAAAACAGAAGGTAATTCCTATGTAAATAGCAACTCTTAATGAATCATATAATCAAGATTAATCAAAATGGTATATTCACAATAAAATAATAATTGTTTTCTTAACTCAAAATGTTCAAAAAAAAATATTTTCATCTCACACTCTGCTTAGCTTTCAGGAAAACCAATACACTTATTTTAAACGATAATACAACCACTAAAACAAGTAATTATAGCATAAACACTCTTTTACTCAAATCGAAACCAAAATACATATACTTGTCTTAAACGATAATACAACCGCTAAAACAAATAATTAAATACTATTAACCCTATTTACCTTAATCGAAACCAAAATACATATACTTATCTTAAACGATAATACAACCGCTAAAATAAGCAATTAAATAGTATAAGCACAACCTGTTCCAAAACGACCCCAAAATCAAATTTAGTAACTTTAATACAAAAGCACTGTTTTAGATTAATTAAAAAGGCACTGTTTTAGAACTGGCACTTACCCACTAAAAATAATCATTTCCTAAAACACTAGTTTTCGATGCACTGGTTCAATCCGTAAAGCTGCCACCAAATGTATTCCTCATCTGTACGGTAGCGTGCAAAAAACAGATGGGGACACAATTATAGGACGAACAGGACGATTTATTTCACTGTCACAAACATATCCATAAAAACACAGGGTTACATTCACATTACATTATATTCGCGGTGTTAGGTGTGTGCTACAACCACAAGAGTCCGTTTTAAACTCGCGGTACATCTCCATGCATTCTTCAACACCGTCGCTGACTCTGCGCCTTCTCGAACTGAGAACAAAACAACTTCTGACGTATGGCGCCATCGCATGGAGAAGGGTCTGCTCGACGTCATAACAGTAGGCGATTTTAAGATAGATTTCCATTTCAATGATGTGTTTTATGGTACAAGAAAGAGTTGATTTCTATTTTAACGCCAACACTCTCGCCAACCTAAAAAATCCCCGTACTTTGGCGAGCTTTGCAGTCATGGGTCTCTGTGAGTTATATGCACAACTTTCAACGGTACTTACGTATTATCCCGGCGGTCCGCCAAGGCAAGCAATTTTTCACCAAGATAAATGCCGGGCACATGAAATTGTTGATGGTTTGGAATACGATTGGCAACAGTTTGCCAGCAAATTTGACGAAAAAGTAGTTTGGCGGAAGTGACCTCCGGGATAATACGTAACTACCGTTTCAACGCTCCCAAAAGAACTAGATGAAAACTAAATTTAGCGATAAACGCACCAGTTAAGGAATTTGAAGATATTTAATTATTAAAACTACATTAATTGGTAATCTAAAATAAATAAAAATGTAACGGCATGCTGTACTTACAGGTTGTTCCAAATCGCCATTTGAATTCTAAATGACGATTGCCACATAAATGGAAAAAATCATCATGGTAACTGCATATGTTTAATGATTGCCACCTTGGCGAGAGTCGAGGTGTTCAAGTAGGAATCCACCCAAGAAAGACAAACACGGTACACTCATGGATTAGGATGCACATTCGAAACAATATATAAAGCGATGAAGTATAGTTGAAGTATAATATACTTGGCGAAGATTGTAAAATAGTTTTAGTAGGCGATTTTAAGATAGATTTCGATTCCAAAGATGGGTTTTACGAAACAAGAAAGAAAAATACAGCACAGTCATGAATAACGATACACTTTCCAACTTAATGGAATAAGGAAGAAAATTAGGGACGGCGCATAAATTATGATACGATTTTAAGATATAGCACTATAGTGCGTATTTAAAATCTGAAAGTGTTTCAGATTTTCATCTTTTTTTTTTTTTTTTTTTTTTTTTTGACAAAATTTTTTATAGAATGACTATCAATAAGTCTCGGCCAAACTATGTCTCTTTGTGGTTTAGATTTGGGCACAGCATGTTTTTCACACGGACAATTATACGTGGCATGCTCTTGAGTGGGCAAACCATCAGTTTGTTTGTGTTAGCTAAAGGTGGGATAACAAAAAATATTGTTCACTCTATTCCGTTAAGAGATTGATATTATTTTTAGTAAAATTATTGTAATTAGTGATATATATAAATTTAAAGAATAAATTACAATGAATTAAAAATTAAATGTTTGGTATTGTGTAAATTTTGTATTCCAGCATCGTTCACAGCGCTCGATGGCTCTTCCACTCATATACTACATCCTCACACACTTACAATAAGTTAGTCATTTCTTTTTACTAAAATATTCCTAGGAATAATTTATATGGCAAAACAGCGTTTGCCGGGTCAGCTAGTCATTATATATATATATAATGACTAGCTGAGGAAATCCGATCTCTATAAGCTGTTCAGTCCAATCGATGCTAATGCAAGCAATGCGGTATTCGTTGTTGATGGTTGGTTCTTGTTACATCGAGTTAGGTGGAATACTAATGAAAAATGTTCCACTATTATTGAAAAATATGCCAACTATGTTAAAAACACTATGGGTCCAATTGCACCATAGTGTTGGATGGATACCCTGAAGATGGTACGGAAAGGACATAAAATCACATGAATGTATCCAAAGAGCCCGTGCTATGTCATCAGCATCTGTTTTGTTTGATGAAACTATGAGTGCAACAATGCCGAAAGAACGTTTCTTATTAAACTAAAGTAATAAAAAAAAGTCTAATATCCATCATTACGGATAAACTGACTAGTGAAGTTTTCCGGGTCAAGCAGGCCATCGAGGACGCAGATCTCTTGATTGTAACAACTGCATCAGAAACATGTACACTTGAAATAAATATGTTCATTGTCGGAGTGGAGATAGATTTATTGGTCCTGCTGACAGCCTATGTAGCTCTCTCATCTGCAACGTCTCCTTTTTGCAACCTCTATCTCTTATAACCTGGTAAAGGGAATCAGGATACCGTGATTTATGATCCCAGGCAGTGTAAACTTTCAGATGACGCACACAAAAAAAAACCATTTATTGTTTCTGCATGCCTGCATTTTGGCAGCGAAACATCGATAAATTTGCTAAGGCTACAATTATTTCGAAAATCCCTGCCAAAAAGTGCATTCAATTTGGCTTGTTTGCCTCCCACAGAAGCGGCTGCTCGGCAGCACTCCCTGAGGGTCTACTTGCAGGTGCAGGCTTGGCAAAAAAAATTTCTAAATCCAGAGCAGTCGGGATGGACGACCACCCGAAACAGTCTGATTCCGTTACCGACGGACCAACCCCGACTGTACAAAAGGATGTCAAGCCGCCTGTTCTTGCAGGAAAGCGGGAATAAAATGCTCTAATATATGTATACCATGGACATAGATTGGAAAGGACCTACAACGGCAATGGGATTCCTTCCCTGAAAGCGGACCTTGTGGACGGGCATGGGATGGATTGATTAGGAGATTATCTGTTGCTGCCATCTAGCGGCAATGGTTGTTAAAAAAACTTTCTCCATAAATTAGGAGGCGATGTATCAATTTTATTAATTATTTATTTGTATTTCGAAATTGATAAAATACAATAACGCTTTTAAAAATAAATAATCAAAGTTATGTATGCATATTTAAATAGATTTTGTGGTAATCCTCAAGGTTTTTGTATCTATTTAAACTGCTATTTTTGTAGCTATTTTTAAGATTAATAAATATTTTTTTCTTTTAGTGCTTCTTTACCCCTCACCACCAACTTTCTTCTGACACGAGGTAATATAGGAAAAATATCCTCAAAGTACTCAAGCCGTAAAACAAATTAACAGCATTATATTTTTGTTACTTGTGCTATTATCATGAAATATAAGAAAACAAAACTTCTCATTTTTTATAACCCCTTCTTTAAATAATATAACAGGAATAGTGAAATCATAAAAATAATTAAATAAAACTATCAATTTCTCCTTGTGTCACAAAAAAGTTGGTGGTGAGGTGTAATGAAGCACTAAAAGAAAAAAATATTAATCTTAAAAATGCAGCTTAAATAGCTACAAAAACCTTGAGGATTACCACAAAAACAATTTAAATATGAATACATAACTTTGATTATTTATTTTAAAAAGCGTTATTATATTTTTCAATTTCGAAATATAAATAATTAATAGAATCGATACATCAACTCCTAATTTATGGAAAGTTATCTTGACGTATTGTTTGCAACTATTGCCGCTAGATGGCAGCATCAGATAATCTCCTAATCAATCCATCCCCATCCTCAACTGAAGCTGGGCCATTTTGGTAGCGTGGCGTTTGTTCTTATCTGTAACTCCATGATGTATACACTGCAAACTTCATATATGTCGAAATTCCCTCACCGAAGAAGCGGTCATAGAAGACGCGCCGTACGATTGCGATTTTCGAGAGGAAGAAGAGGAGGACCCTTCCCTGCCGAAGATGATGAAGAAGACTTTAAATGTCGATGGGACATTTTTGCCAAAATAACGAAAGACATCAAAAGTAACTTATGCACATATATATAATGGTGTAAATTAAAATAACTAGACCAGTGTAGTAGCGCTACGTAAATTCATTTGGGCTGGCCGTTTTTTAATTACAGGCGTTAAACCCCCTTTTCCGCCGAGTTGGCAAAAATTGCCCATTTTTGACAATCGATTGTGGCTAAACCGCCGAACTGAATTTAATTTTTATGGACTCATTAAACGCGGAATTTTATGCTTTTAATTTTGTAAAGAATCACTTTTCGGTACGATGCACCGTTTTCAAGGTATATGCGAAAAACTGAAAAAAGTGCCAAAATTTTGCGGTTTTTTGGCTCCTAAAAGTAAGCCCACCTAAATTTACTTCGCAAAACCCATCCAGCCCTTACTTGGGATGCCGACGGTGGATTAAAATCATCTCCAGCTCTGCCATATTTTTGGGGCAGCAAAAGTCTAATTTGCTTGGGCTAATATGGTAGTTCAGCTTGCGGTGAAAGTTTGTTTCTTGATCTTGAAAGAAGGCAACATCAATTTTGCAGTGGGAATGTAAGTCTCTGAGCTCATTGATCTTGTTGTGGAATACTAGGGTATTCTAGTAGATTATTCTTAAAGTATTCTTCACTCTGCCCATGTTCATTACTGAAGTGTCTGGTATATATCTGATTTAGGACAAAAACCGGGTCAGGTATGTCAATGCATTTTTTTTTTTTTTAATCACTTGAGCAGCTTCTTTGAAGAATTTGAGCTATTTAGTTACGTCCAGGATTGCAGTTATTTCCTTTATGACTGCCATGACTTCCATCACAGATTTGGGTTGTTTTGTGGCTTCGAGTAGCAATGCTCTGTATTTATTTATTTTTATTTTGTATTTTTTGGCAGTTTTTAGTTGTTGGCACTCGGGTGTTAGAGAGCAATTCAGCGACGATTTCCCAAAACCCTCGCATTTGTAGCACCATTTGATTTTTAGGGGGGTTTTATGCGACTACTTTTGTATGGAGGTACAGCCCCCAAAAAAGTATGAGCAAGTGAGAAATTTCCTATTTTAGATTTGCGAATAATAATTCAGTTTTTGAAAAACGCGCAACTTGACTGAAATATGGAAAGTCATATTTATACATAACCTAACTCATATTCTATGATAAATAATTTTTAATATACGAAACCAACGTAGGAAATTTCTCTCTTGCTCGAGTACTTTTTTTGGAGGGCGTAATTGAATTTTTTCATTTGTAACATATCATTGAAAAAAGGGCGGTGCATTGTAGGCCTACGAACGCAATTCAAAATATTTCTTTTGTTTATTTTTTTGTTAAGTATGAGCGCAATACTGTTCATAGTACCTTGTTATGTGTTGCGCCTGTTTCTTCCGCTCTAATTTAATAAAGTAAATGTTATGTTAAAATTCCACGCTTACTATGTTTGTGCCATAACTCTGCTAACATTTCTAAAAGGTTATGTAACCAGATGGATTGATTTATTTATTTGCTGATTTTTAACGTTCGTTTCAAGTCTGCATCATTCATCCTCAAAATGGTGACTGGAACTTGGCGAATTGAAACGCTAAATACAGATAATTACGAAACATGGAAACATAAAACATGGATTCATAAAATTAAGGATGCATCAAGAATACCTTGTAAAAGGTGTAAACGCATCGGGCACTGGGCTAGCGAATCTGAAAGTGGAAAAAAGAATAATTTTAAACATAAGCCTAACAGCCTGGGATTCTTATCCACTCCGGATGACTCGCCAATAGGGTTACCAGGAGAAATACAGCAACCCTACTCGCCTAAAGCTCTCTCAACAATATCAAATAGCGAAAAGCAAAATTTTTGGTGTGTTAAGACAGGTCCTAAAAATTATATAAGTTACTTCAGTTATCATCGACCCACGTTTGCAATTGCAAGGGGAAATCAGGAAACCCTCCTACTTCCAGTCGATGAAATAAATGTAAAGGAAGAATAAAAGAAAAAGAGGTGAGAGATAAAATGACATAGTCAATTAATATCGTTTTAATATGGCATTAATGAAACTAAAAAATTAAGGGTGTTCTGGAGGGTTAGGGTCTTCCCCTGACGAGGCTCGAAAAGCCGAGTTTTATTTTTACTTCCTTGTACGGAGTACAGGAAGTAATGTGATCGCGAAAAATTTCGGAAGCCAGATTTCGACGAAAATACCGTTTTGACTACCTCTAAATTTAGTTTTAAGAATTTTTGCGATGCATCTCATCGTACGCTAGCATGCATACGATTGCTCATATAAATGTGTGTGCAACCCATTTTGACAGACCGCGAGTGTATTTTGAGCAGTTTTTCCATGACGACTGTACGCACGTATGTACATATGTATATAACTCGCATATCTCAAAAACTATTGATCGTAGAATCTTAAAACTTAATATTTAGGACTGTTGTAGCATCTAGTTGCACACCTCCCTTTTTGGTGTTGGTCCCGATCACCTGGATAGTTTATTTACAAAGCCGCCCAAAAGATTCTAAATACATTACGTTCTATGGGCAGAAATTCATTAAAGCGTATTTTAGAAATATTAGGCTATTTCAAACGACTCAGATGTGATATATGCTGTTAATAGTTACAAAATGAATTTCACCATCGAAAATAGTGTCCTTATCATTTATAGTTTTGCTACAGGAACACTCAAAAGACTTCCAACACATTACGGTGAAAGGACAGTTTTAGGGACATTCATCCATTTCAAGTACAATACCGTCCTACCACACAGTTAGGTAACCATCCGACCAAGGTCACTTGCCTCCCTCAAAAAATTATAACAAAAGTCGCCAAACTTGGCGACTTTGGGGTACGTGTGGATGTGTTTAACTCTCATATCTCAAAAACTATTAGTAGAATGTTGAAATTTCATACATAAGATTGTAGTAACATCTAGTTCTGCATCTCGATTTTTGGTTCCAATCTATCGGAGAGTTTATTTACAGGACCATTCAAAAGAATTTCAATATATTAATGTCTACGGACATCTTCAATATATTACATCTGTAGTTAGTCACTATTGGTCCATGCCCAAATTCTCGCCATTTGTCATCGACCTTGGCGAGTTTTTCCGAAATGTCGCCAAATTAAGAGCCAAAAATAATTTCGTAAAACCCATAACTCTAAAACTTTTAACTATAGAATGTTGAAATTTTAGAAGTACTGTAACATCTAACAGTGCATCTCTTTTTTGATTGCAATCGACTGGATAATTTATTTATATAATCTCTTAAATGACTTTAAATACATTCAGGTCTATGGACACATTCAATTCATTGTAAATCTGTGGTCAATTGCTACTTTGGCTATCCCCAAACTCACGACAAACTATCAAGCTTGTCGGCTTTTGGCAACATATGGCCCAATTAAGTGTCAGAAAGAAATCTTTCAAATTGAACCCAGCTTGGAAATATTTGGCTAGAAATCGCTAAACCTTAGTATTACTGCAGTATTTTATCTCTTTCAAACAAAATAAGTTTAGATTAAGTGCGCCGAAAATATTTTTGATTTAATAGACGTGCAAGGAAGTCATGTGTTGTCTACATCAGATTTTTTTAAATGAAGTATAATACATGGTAGTATACTTGATTTAAAATAAAAGAGTATGCAGATTTACTAAATATAGATTTTTTTAAACGCATTTGATGAATGAGACAATTACAATAATATTTGCAAGCTATTTTGAGTGTTCTTGTAAAAGAAATATTTATGCTATTTGCATGAATTTTTAGCCTATGTTAATCAGGAATAGTGCAGCTTTCTATTAGTGAAAAAGTTTTAGAATCGGTTCCGTAGTTACAGAGATACCCATAGAGCGTAATGTATTGGAATTATTTTGAGAGTTCCTGTAAAAGAACTATTTATGCTACATGCATGAATTTTAGAATACTCAGGAGTAGTGCAGCTTCCTATCAGTGAAAAAAATTTTGGAATGGTATCAGTAGTTACAGAGATATACATAGAGTGTAAAGTAATTCTTATGAGTATCCCTGTGAAAAAACTATTTGTGGTATATGCATAAATGGTAGCCTATAGATGGTATGCACGTGACGTCGCAGCAGCAGCAGACGTGCTACAAACCGGAACTGGTGACCAGCATGTGGTCAGCTGCTGATGGTTCTTCAGTTGAAACTGGGTGGACGATTTGCAAACTTGTTCAAGCCAGGTATAGCAGACGACAAAATGACGTTTAGCCACGCGTTTGCATACCATCTATAATACTTAGGGCCCCACCAGTGGCTGAGAGGTTCTGCTCTTGAAACTGGAAGACGGGAGGTGACAGGTTCAAGCCACGGTCGCGCCTCTCGACCTAGTCGTTCGGAATTTTCTGTGGTTTTCTCCGGACGCTTTTAAAAGTAAATAATCACGCTTTTATAACGCTTTTAAAAGTAAATAATCAAAGTTATGTATGCATATTTACATAGTTTTTATGGTAATCCTCAAGGTTTTTGTAGCTATTTAAACTGCATTTTAAAGATTAATAAATATTTTTTAATTATTTTTAGAATTTCATTATTCCTGTTATAACCTCCTCTTTATAACCTCTTCTTTAAATAATATAACAGGAGTAGTGAAATTATAAAAATAATGAAATAAAACTATCAACTTCTCCTAGTGTCACAAAAAAGCTTGTGATGAGGTGTAATGAAGCACTAAAAGAGAAAAAAAAACATTTATTAATCTTAAAACTGCAGTTTAAATAGCTACAAAAACCTTGAGGATTACCACAAAAACTATTTAAATATGCATACATAACTTTGAAGAAATATATAGTAACGCTTTTAAAAATAAATAATAAATTTCGAAATATAAGTAAATAATTAATAAAATTGATACATTGACTCCTAATTTATGGGAAAATTTTCTTGACAAATTGTTTAAAACTATTGTCTGTAGATGACAGCATCAGTTAATCTCCTAATCAATCCATCCCATGCTCATCCCAGTGGCGGCTCGTGGGATACAGCAAGTATAGCCGGGCTGCACTTGAAATTATCAGCACATACTTTAAAATAATTTATTCTACTAATTTTCCTAAATTCAGATTAGAATTGTGGAATTCCTACGGTAAATTAAAAAAATCTCCGAAAAAAACCAAAAAAAAAAAAAAAGTATTGTGGCCGGATCGCTCATTCAGAAAAAAAGCACTTTAATCTTCCCGCAATTCAATTGGGAAAATCTTTGGTTCAGCCCAGAGCGCTGAAAAGAAAATTGGCAGCATCGTTGCCATGACAACGACTACGTAAGCAGCCTCTCCGGCATAGGGAGTATGCAGCTGATACAGCCGATGCAAGATTTTTTAACGGCGGCTGAACTTGAGAACTCGACTAACTGATTGGCTCGGACGAGAAGTGAGGGAGGGGGTAAGGAGAATATATGTTTGGAAAACTCTCGACTTTATATTGCTGAATTTATCAAGAAGGTAAGCCTGAATAGAAGCTTATGGGCCCGTTTACATGTGCAAAAATGCGAAGTAAATCCCGGGACTTACACTGCTTTCTACCCCGCTTCCCCTACTTAGGGGAAAAAATGCGGGGTAGAAAGATTCCTGGTCGAAAGGAGGGTTAATGCAGAGTCAACCCCGCTTTCCCATGATGCATTGCGAGTGTTTCCTTGTACTCCGCTTTAACCCGGGATTTTCCATTTTCACATGTAAACGGGCCTTATGAATGGACAATTACCCGTCAAAGCAGTATTGTTTTTAAGTAAGCAAGAACTGGCATTTAGAGGACATGGCGAGCGAGAAAATTCTTTAAACATGGGAAATTTTAAAGAGCTTTTAAAGTTATTGATATCTGTATTAAAACAACGCCTTTTTATGGGGACATCACTAGGGAATGCAATCCCGATCCCGCGGGAACGGGATCCTGCGGGATCCCGCATAAATGTTTCCGGGACTAGTCCCGCGGGATTACGATCCTAATCCCGCGGGATTGACACTGAGAAATATTTTTTTTAAATTACTGTTTCACGCTGCTTTCCCAATCAACAAACCGAAAAAATTTGCATATTTATGTCTCTCATCTAACAATAAACGAATCAATAATTACAAATTTTAATTTAAAGTTCTATTTTTAAAATCATCTTCCAATGGGAGTCTGAATCGAACATCTAAATCTAAACATTGTAATATAATTTTTTCGTAAAGTTCCCATTGTCCAAATGAACTGTATTTCACACTATTTATCGCTTAGCGAACAGTCACGAATTAATTATAAAAAGGTTTCGTTTTAGTTTTTAATTTTTTTTATAATTCACGCTTTTAATTATTTTACTAAAATTAAATCTAGACTAGGAAATAGTTCATTGGAATTGTTCGATTTTGTACGTTATTTTTTCGGGAACTAAGAAAATAACATAAGTATGTTAACAGATCTATAAATTATATAGTCCTCATTTTTAGCAACTAACATAAGACATAACTTAGTATATTCTGAATATCATGATTATAATTTTCATATTTCTAAGTTATTGTAATAATTATCTCATAAGATTAATTATTATTATTATTAAAGTTAAACTTCATAGTGCTTAAAATCTAACTTTTTTTAACTTTTCTCTGTTGAAATGAAGTCCTAACTAAATAAAATGTCAATCCCGTGGGATCCCGCAATCCCGCGGGATCAATGAATCTCAATCCCGAAATCCCGCAGGACGAAAAACAGTGCGGGATTGCATTCCCTAGACATCACTGACCGATTCGCATGTTTAAAAGAAAGGATGATTGATTTGACTTATAAAAAATAAGTAAGTTTTCTTTTTTTCCTTTTCTTCTCAAGTTATCGTTACAATTCTAAGGAAACTTCGAATCAGACACGGATTAATGCAATTTTGAGGATAAGAGCGGCTGGTTGAAATTTATGTCCATTTTATGGAAGTAAAATAGGATCTCTTACATTTTTTATGTAATTTCTTTTTTTTTTTTTTTTTTTCCTCGGTGAAGGCTTAATCCGCCAGCTTTCGAATTTAGTAACAAAGATTTTCCAATCCTGTCCGGAGGAAAGGGGTGGGGGGCTCATATGCTTCCGGCTGCACTAACAGTTTTGACCACGGGCCGCCAATGGCTCATCCTTAACTGAAGCTGGGCTACTTTGATAGCATGGTGTTTGTCCTCCTTATCTGTAACTCCATGGAAAGGGTAAAGAGAGTTGAGGAAAAAGCCCTCCGATGCCAAAACTGGCGAGGTAAGAACTAAAGGAGGGGGTTACTCTGGAAATATATGGGGGAGGCTAACAATTTGATGTGCCTAGGGCGCCAGAGAGGTTAAAAACGACCTGCTGGTATTTCTGGCCAATTCGTTTGAGACGGTTACTGTTCACAAAAACTTCTGCGTCCTTTGTGAAAAAGCTCCGTATCTGCAGGCATTCGTCTTATCCCTACTAGCAATTTTGCTCGGGCCTTCACTGGCCACGTAGCCTTGAGCCGATGAGAAGGAATCGGGCCGTTCACTGTGAAACTGCTCAGATACACGCAGTTCATGTCCCCTCGGACGTGGAAACGTCCGAAGTAGTCTAACCGATGAGTTTTCATCGGGTTGGACACGGATTTAGGGAACTGGCCCGTTCACTTTATGCGTGAGGTTGGCCGAACACCAGGGTGCGTATCACTTTTCGATAAGTTCTAATGTGGTGTTGACACATGCATTTAAACCTTTCCGTCCCTACGATGCAATTCGAATGATAACATTTACAAATTTTTTGCAGATTTCTTTTATATTTGAGATGTATTTGTAATCGCATTTTTCTTATATGATAATGCAGTGCAGAAGGAATACAGAATAGAAGAAATAAACTTTTACTACGCGTCGCATATGCATGCATGTACACCCTCCAAAGAAAGTATTCGAGCAAGAGATAAATTTCTTGCGTTGGTTTCGTATATTAAAAATTTTTTATCATAGAATATGAATTAGGCTATGTATAAAAATAACTTTCCATATTTCTATCAAGTTGTGCGTTTTTCAAAAACTTAATTATTATTCACAAATCTAAAATAGGAAATTTCTCTCTTGCTCGAATACTTTTTTTGGAGGGTGTAGGTATGTCATATACTCCATCTATTTACGTATATAGTCGTACTATATACATGACTATACTATACGTTAACGTACTATAGTCGTATACTCCATCTACGTATGGAAGTAGATACGAATGTTACAAGTTCGATTTTTTAGCACCAGAGTGCCATTAATTTCAACCTTGCTTTTTGTGTAGACACGATTTTGGTACAATTTTCGCGTCGAGTCACTTTTGAAATGTGTTTTTTTTTTTTTTTTTAATGAATTGTGTGGCGTTTTTTATAAATATATTTCGAGTATAGCTGGAAAACACCTGGCGAATATTGTAAAATAGTTTTAGTAGGCGATTTTAAAATAGATTTAATTCCGAAGAAGTGTTTTATAGAACAGCGAAGACAAATACGACACACTGATAGATTATAATACACTTTCCAAATGGCATTTATAAAGGTGAAGTATAGTTTGACTATGCCAGGCGAACATTGTTAAACAGTTTTGGTAGGTGATTTCAATATAGATTTCTATTCCGAAGAAGTGTTTTATGGAACAAGGAAGGAAAACACGGTACACTCATGGATTATGATGCCCATTCCAAACAGTATTTAAAATGTCTACGGGATATAGGTGGAATACGCCTGGAGAAGATAGTAAAACAGTTTCAGTAGACGATTTTAAGATAGATTTCGATTCTATCTTAAAATCGCCCACTGAAACCGTAAGATGTGTTTTATGCTACAAGCAAGAGTTTATTCCTATTTTAACGCCCCCGCTCTTGCTAATCTAAAAAATCCCGCACTTTGGAGAGCTTTGCAGTCATAGGTCTCTAGGACTTTGCACAAGTTTCAACACTCCCAAAATAACTAGATGAAAACTACCGTGAACAAATTAGCGATAAACGCACCAGTTGAGGAATTTGAAGATACTTAATTATTAAAACTACATTAATTGGCAGCCCAAAATAAATAAAAATGTAACGAAATGCTTTACTTACATGTAGTTCCAAATCGCCATTTTAATTCTAAATTACGATTGCCACATAAATACAAAAAATCTACGTGGTAGCTTCATATGTTTAATGATCGCCACCTTGGCGAGTGTCGGGGCGTTAAAGTAGGAGTCAAACCAGAAAGAGAAACACTGCACACTCTTGGATTATGATGGACATTCGAAACAATATTTAAAACGGTGAAGTATAGTTATAATATACTTGGCAACGATTGTAAAATAGTTTTAGTAGGCAATTTTAAGATAGATTTCGATTCCAAAGATGGGTTTTATGAAACAAGGAAGCAAAATACGGCACAGTCATGAATAATGATACACTTTCCAACTTAATGGCATAAGGAAGAAAAATATTGACGACGCATAACCTGTGATACGCTTTTAATATATAGTACTTTGGTGCGTATTTAAATTCTGAAAGTGTTTCAGATTTTCTTCCTTTCATTTTTTAACTAGTCCGAGTGCATAGCTCTCTGAACTGGAAGAAGGAAGGTGCCTGGTTCAAAACCAGATCGCGTCCGCCGACCTAACCGTTCGGAGTTTTCCGTGGTTTCCTCCGAAACTTAGCGTAAATATGGGTTAGGACCCCTTAGAAAGACCCCCACGGAGGGCACCCCACCCACAGGCCTAGATTCCTCATGTAGATAATTGACCTTAATCCGAGAACTCGCTTTAACTAGTATTTTGGTAATGTCTGTAAGTACACATGCTGCATTTTCGATCTAGTTTGATTAAATTTGAAGGACGTCTGCTCGTATGCATGTACTTATGTACGTATGTTCTTGTGTAATTCGATTAACTCAAAGAGGAATAGCCGAAGAAATGGGAAATTTAGGACTGCTTTAAAACATAGTATACATTTCCCTTTTTGTTTCCAATTGAGAGACAAGGTTATACAAGGGTTATACAAATATTTACAAGGTTATACGAAAGACTTTCGGTGCATTTAAGTCTATGGACATGTCTTTCACATTAAAAAGACCTGAACTATCTCTTTTTAGCTCATGCTCAAAATATTGCCAACTGTCCCCAAGCTTGGTAAATTGAGGGGCAATATTATAAATTTTGGCACCAAAAATAAGTACGTATCTCGAATAAAAATAAAAACTATTAGCCATAGAATATTGAAATTTTGTATTTAAGACTGTCGTAACATTTGGTTCTGCCCTTTCATTTTTGATTACAATCCACAGGCTAGGGTCACTATTTGGCTCATTCTTAAAATATCGCCGTTTGTCGCCAAGCTGACGAAGCAGAGAAAAATGCCAATTTTTCAGCCAGGAATAAGTTTTCACTGCTGAAATCTCATCTTAGTGATATTTCTTACGTTTAACAAGATATTGAGGTATCGCATTTCAGTTTCCAATACATTTAAATGAAGTGCATCCAGAATGTGTAAAGTTTAACAGCCATACAAGAAAAATGTGTGGTTCACATCAGAACTTTTTTTTTTTTTTTTTTTTTTTTTTAATGATAGGAAATCGACTTTCCGAACTTTCTTGAATTAGCTTACAATTTAAAAAAGATTTTTGACCACTGGAACTTTATAGAACTAGCTTACAGTTTTGAAAAATAGATTTTTTAAAAAGCATAGACCATAAGACATAAGATCGCTATAATAATTTTTAAAATAAAGTAAATTCCAAAAATTTTTATTGAAATTATTCTACACAAAATATATCATACACATAATTTACAAAAGAAGTATTTTCTTTGAGTTTTGCAGCAGCATCTTCAAACATCTTATTTTATGAGCAGCTTCTAGGAGAAAAAAAGAAAATTTTTAGAACTTAATTTACACAAAGAATAGGAAATGCAGAGTAAGTCTGCTTCATATGTTTTTTTACATAATTTCTATATCAGGGATTTCCAACTTTTATATTACTTCAACTCCCTAGAAAACGTTTTTTTTTCTGAATAGACCCCTACGTTTTTCCCAACACATCGGTATCTCGAAAAATTTTCCCAATGCACTCACAAAGACAGCAAAACATTAGGTGAAAGAAATTTTTCATATGTCCGGCAGTAGAACAGTTGGTTAAGCTCGGTTCCCATTGGAACTCCGAAAGGGAAGCAGCACCTGCTTGGCCAGTGCCTAGAAGGGTAAACTCCTTTCTCGACTGAGGCTGATGTAAACTGTGTACGCTGTAGGTAATTAATGCACGAAAAATGTGTTATGACTTCAATGTTTTCCATGTTCAATCCATATCTCTCTTTGGGGTACCAATCCAGCTCTTAGGTCATCCAGCTGTCATCTGAAATTGGTTCAAAATTTAAAAGGGAGACTCGGGATAAGTCGGTATTCCCCTCACTGGGGGTCAGCAAAAAGGAAGCTGCCCAATTAAGGCCATTTTCGTTTTATATAAAGGATCTGATCCCGCTCTGCAGTTGGCCAGAGGGTTTCGAAGCAACAATAACAGTTTTCATTGTTTACAGTTTTTCATGTTCTCCGTTTGCAGAATTTACCATGATTCAGACTGCAGGATGCAAAAAATGACCCCAAAGACGGATTTTTACATATCCCTTCTTTTTTCAACTTTTGAAGCCTCTGAAGTCTTATTTCATGTCAGTTTGTTTATTTGTGTTGTGATGGCAACGCTAAGGGTGGGCGATCATTCTAGGATAAGGGGTTATCTTAAAATGTAATTTTTAAAAATATAATTCCCAAATTTTGTACATTACCTCATTAGTGTATGGGAATGCTTTTGTACGAGGGTCATATAAAAATGTAGAAAGTGTAACATTTTGAAAATTAACGAGAGGAAATTTTTTAACGGAGTCTTACTTCCGACCTCATTTTGAACAGCTTTAAAAAAGAAAAAAAATTACTGTATTTACGTATACTATTTCTAAGCTAATCTAAATTCATCAACGCGGGTTTCGAAGTTTACAAAGCGAAACAAAACAGTCGTTTGAATATCAAATCAATGCTGTACAGCTTCTCATTTCCATAACCCTAAGAATCTGCGCTTTATGCCTTTGGAAACTATCTTGGCGAGTAATCGCATCGTTTGGATTTTTTTTCTTTTTTTTATAGTCAACGGATGCAAATAATCGGTACTTATTTTACTGTCGATAATTCACGCCAACAAGTTTTTTCGCCAAAGGATTGCAATGCACTACATTGTAACAATGAATCTGACGTATTCCACACGCACACGAAATCGCTCTTTTTGGCTGAATGACTGTAAAATACATAAGTACCAAATAAGCTTGTTTTGGTCGGAAGTATGATTTGTTTATTAGATTCAATGAAGAATTTACCCGTATATTTTAAAACTAAAAAGCGATTAACTGTATGAACTAGTGTAATTACACACTGTACACCGTGTAAAGATAGGAAATAGATACTAATAAAAAATAGTGTTATTCCATTAATGTTATGCAACAGTATCAAGAGAGAAAAAAATAATTACAGAGATTTGAACTTGTACTTTACTTATATTAGACTAATACTATATTAAGAATGTCAAAAATTTGTTACAAATGATAGTTATACGTACCAATATAGACTAATCACCACCAAAAAACTTCTTCAGTTTTTTTCGTCTCCTATTCTTATGAAAACAAACATGGCGCCTGCCGGTAGATACTCGGATGTTGCCATCGCTCGACTGTTGCAAGAACAGAGCGCATGCGCCAATTTTCATCGGCTGAATGGCGCTCGGCCGTTATGCGGGCCGAAATTTCTTTTCAGTTCAGCGTATTTTGATCAAATTTAGGCATATGGCCCGATAACTCAGGCCGGATATCGTTCCGAGCATCGTTTTATGGGTACCGGACCGATCAGTGTCTGCCGCACACATAACAATCATCGTTTTTTTAGATGGAATTCCGTGTCTGGGCCGAGTACCGAATTTCGGTGAGCGATGAGTTGCGATGAATGCCGGTGGTTGGCCGAGCAGAAACTGGGAATTGTTGCTTGTAGGGATTGCATAACAGTAGTACTGCAGCACTCTTTTGAGTCTTAACCAATATGATATAGAAAATAAATTATTTGACAGTAAAAAGATTGGAGCGAAATTTTTGAGGGAGCTCAGCCCCTTCGATAAAAATAATGAGGGGGCTGAAGCCCCCTCACTCCCCATGGAGTTGGCGCTTATGGTTGAAGTGTAAAGTGACCAAATGTCCCCATTTTCCGGGGACAGTTCCCAATTTCAGGACGTTTTTCAAATTGTGCCAAAATGTAAAACAGAAAATGGGGATAATTTTTGATTATTGGTGTTTTAATTAAATTGCTGTTAATTATTTCATTAATTATAAATGTATCCAGTTCTGTTTCAAAATCGGGGACATGTCCTCGATTCTATTTTCGAAAATCTGGTCACCTTATTGAAATATGAAGGAGAGTTCCTACCGCGCGACTGTAAATTTAACGGTCTGGAGTTTTGGACATAGTTCTTTCAAGTCTAATTTCGTTTCTTTTCTTTTGGAACGAATATAACAGATTTGTTTTTCTTAAAGGACCGAGCCCACAAAACGAACGATTTTGTCCAAATCTATTTGTGATGTATTTCACTGGAAGAAACCACAAATTTTATATTATCACATTACTTGCATTCAGTTTTAGTTGTTGGATTACTTTAATTAGTTGAATTCTTCAATAGATTCCTGATTTTGATTGATGAGTGTTTTGAATTGATTGAAAAATAATTTATTTTATACCCATTTTCAGTAATTTGACTTATGATAGTGGCATCAATCCCAAATTTAAAATATTCATGCTAGAGGGACGCCATCTGCTGTAGAACTACAACTGTTGACGACATTCTCTTGTGGGAAGGTGAAACTCCAAATCCAAACTTTAAAGAAAATTGTTTGAAAATACCGTAGAAATGGCGAATGTTGCATTACGGGTCCTTGCAAAGTCTGCTAATTCCAAACAAAATCATGTTTTATCTAAAGTAATGTATTTTTATAAGAGAATTTTATATTTGTTTTTCAATTACATTAGCCTTTTTTGTGGCTGCAAAATGAGCATATTTAAATATGTAGCAGTTCCTGATTCTTCATCTTATCCCTTTTTGGGGAGTATCTATTAGATTGTGTCTAAAGTTATGGTTTTAGCTGTGCTTGTGTTATCCATATGAAATGATTTTTCGTATTATATTTTAACATTTGTGGAAGAATTTGTCACTAAAGTGAATCTTTCTTTAAATTAAAATTTAAAAAAAATCTCGTAACTGTTTGCTGATACGAAAATGATCGCCAAACTTGGCGCAATTGTGAAGGCCTTAAAGCGCCAACGTAAAGTGCGCCTTATTTAACTTTTTCTTTGCCAAAACAGCTGATGATGTGTTCTGATCCCTGTATTCCTATTGCTTATTTTCTTTTTAAATACTAAACAGACAATATTTAAGTATCCCAAATTACAATAGGTATTCGACGTATTGCTTTTTATAGTAAGTATTATTGTAAATAGGAATTATTTTTTTTAGAAAGTTAATTTTTAAATACTAATTATCAACTTATTTTACATTTTTTAAAAACCTTTTTTATCCTCTGTATTTCAAAAATTGAGTTTAATTCTTTGCACAATAATAACAAAGATCCTTTAACAGTTTCATTTCTCCTCCTAAATTTTATTCTTTCTCTTTTTTTTTTTTAGTTCAAAGGTAGTGTTTTGCATAACTACATACCTAAAAGAAATTTGAATTTACATGAACATATAAGCTTAGGTTTGCTTGCTAGTGTTGGAGTTAAAGTTCCAAAATTTGGAGTTGCAAAAACCCCTGATGAAGCCTTACAAGCTGCTGAAAAATTAGGTAATGTTTTGGGGCTTTTACCCATTTAATTATGAATCACTATGTATATCTATGTGTGTATGGTTTATTATTTTTTCCCTTTAAGCTAGGTTTAGCTGTATGAATTGTGTAAAAGTGCTAAATTATATTGGTCCTCTATTTATTGCAGCAGCCCTTTCAATTATAATTTCACTACATTTGTAAAGTGTGTAATAAACAAATAATAAGGAACAATCATTAATCACAGATTAAAAAATGGAAGAAGCAATGTTTTGTTCCCTACTGCTATAAAGGGGAGGGGGTAATAGCTGCATCCAGAGACTGATGAAAGCTTTTAAAATTTTAAAGGCCAGGAAAAATTCTTAACTGTCATGTATTGCCAAGTTTTTTAGTAACCGAGGCAACTGAGCACTGCCTACTAGGACTATTCCCTATATTGTACAAGATATACTTAAATTAATATGCTAACTTTGCAGTCCTAGTAATAGAAAACCAAATGAAACAAAATTGTTGTTCATTGGAAATCAAAGATAAACATTTGAAAGATATGAATTCAACACTGAACAAGGCCATGAGCAGCCCCCCTCCCCCCAAAAGAAAAAAAATAATTATGTACCTATGTCAGTACATAACAGCAGAGCCCGACTAAGACATTCGGAGGCCCTAGGTCTAGCACTCTTGCGGAGCCCCTGTGCAGTCGTTTCTTGTTGGTCATACCTCTGATACCAATATTTCTTTGCAATTTCACACATAAAGGGGCAGGGTGCTTTAGCTTCAAACTCTCTCCTGTACAAAAAGTTTTAATTAAAGTTCACAAATTTTTAGGTTTTTATGTAGAAGTTATGCTTCAGAATCAAATGATGTCACATCAATGAATACTCCATAGTGGAATTCTTAGATACTAATATGCTTTTGTTTTATCCCTGAATATAGTATAAACAAAACCTTTTGCTCAGCGGAATGTGTTGTCAAAATGATAGCTTTAACTATTTTGGATCTGCTGTAGTATGGGTCCTTTTTGGCGTGCTTCTGTTTTGGCGACAAAATCTTGTCGCCAACCCAAGTTTGCCTTGCCGATGCCAACTGTAAACAATATGGCGGATCAGATGGCTCTGGTTTCCGAGATAATTGATTGTTGCCGTTAATTTTCCTATGATTTATTTTAATGGCTTTTAAATATTTTTATGAAAAAATAAATTATAAAGAGATTACAACCTTACATGTACATATAGATTCGGTTTAATAAAATTTAATTACTTTTCTTTTTATGTGAGGAGGGGCACCCCCCCTTTCTCTTTTTAGTAGAATAAATTAAATAATGCAAACAAATAATATTCTATAGACAATACCTTACAAAAATAACAAATAAAAAAGACAAAAAATTAAAATATATTTTTGCATTCTGACAAAAGATTACGTAAGCAAAAGTAAAGAACTAGTTTAAATCATAACAAACAAACAATGCTTATCTCATACCTTGATTAAAATCGCTAAATTATTGCAATATTGAAATAATAGATCAAAATATCAAATATTATATTAATAGCAAAATTATTTGTTGCTCCTACCCTTAACAAAGAAAATCACAACAAATAAAAACAAACAATGCTTATCTCATATCTTGCATAAAATTGCTAAATTATTGCAATGTGGAAATAATAAAATCAAAATATCTAAAATTATTTCACTGTATAAAATATTAACGTATTTGTTTGTTGCTTCTACCCTTTACAAATAAACAATCGAGAACGAAAATATTAACCTGAAACGTACTATCAAAAGAATGTTTATTCATACAAAACTGTATATAAACAGTCAGTATGAACCTGAACATCCATTTTAAATTTCAAAAATAATTAAATAATAAAATTTAATGTAAAATAAAGCCCATTGCACATTGTCATCACCATTTTCCGAAAACAAAACGCCAGATTTAGGTTTGCGATATCTTAACTTCCAATCATCAAACGGCAGGGTTACCATAATGGCTTCCTTTATCGCTCCAAGAAAAAGTCTCCGAAAAAAAGCGCACCAAAGGACCCATACTAAAGCTGTACCACTCTTTTAATAATTTTGGAAGCCCTAGTTGGCCTGTGCGGTAATCAGGGCCTGATAACAGTATATAATGAGCATATGTTCCCCCCCCCCCCAAACCGCTTCCTTTTTTTTTTTCACCCAGGTCCTTAAACAATGCTTTTACTGCTGAATATTTGAATTTTTACCCATAGCTACTTAATTGGTGAATTTGCTAGCTTAATAAGAGTTGTAGTTTTTTTCTGTATCGTGGTTACTTTGTCATCTTGGTCTATATTTTACTATAAAACATTTGACTTCTCTCTTCCTGATTCATGAAATTCAGTAAGTTTTTTTTTTTTTTTTTTTTTTTTTTTTGAAGAAAATAAGATTGATTTTAAAATAAAGCATACATTTTTAATTATAAATAAATAGCGACAATTAGAACAAATGTACAGTTTATCTGTTGTTTCTTATGCCCCCTGACAACCGCAAATGGCGGTGCCAAATCCCCCCTTGGGAGGACAGTTTAGAAAAGTTAAATTTATTTTGGAAAGGTAAGGAAACAAGCTTTTTGTTTATCAAATAAGTCTTGCAAGATAATTATAATTTAGTTGTCTGTCAGCCAAACTAAAGTTGTATAATACCTTTGATAATTATTTGCTCTTGAAAATATTTAAACATCTGTATCATATGTATGCTTTACCAATGAACATTATTTTTTCAGCTTTCACACTTAGAATAAGGGGCCTTGCTAAGGGAGGGGGGGGGGCTAATGGAGAAGTCTTTCCCCCCCCCCAAACATTGCCAAGTTCTGTTAAACTTGGCAAAATTAGCTACCTAGTTTGTATGGCAAAATTACAAACTCAGTTAAGGCAAAAGTAAGAAATTGGTTATATAGTTGATAAAACCAATATTTGACTTGGCAGTTTATTGACATCGCCCCCAAAAAAGTTTTAGCAGTAGCCCTGCCTACAATGAATTTCAAGCAGCCACTACTTGTGACTTTAATTCACCAGCTTTATCTAATCACTTATCTGACAATCTCAAGTGGACTTAATCCATCCTAGCACCTATCCACAGTTATACCAAATTTATGGTTCCTGTTTAACATATGTCTTTGGGGCTTTCTTCACAATCTTTGGGAAATTTTGTGTGGCTTCAACCATTAGTGCTACATTGGTTGCAATGTCAAGATTATACTATACTGTGGAACTTCTCAAATACAGATTCAGCAGGACTTCAGATTCTGGATTAGACATTTCCAGATTATAGAAATCCTGTAATGTAAATCATAAGTCATCAGGTAAAAATGTTTAAAAAAAATAGACATTCCTGTTTTGAATAGGAAATATATAAATGAAAAATGAATACATTTATTGAGGAATTATACATAACAGAAAGATGTTATTTGCTTTCAACATACATAGTAAAGTCTGTTGTTTAAATTTGTTTGTCTTGCGTAACACATGATTTTAAGGCAAACATTTCCATCTCGGATTTTAAAAAAAAGCTTTATTTTTATTTAAAGGTAGCAAAGATTTTATTGTTAAAGCCCAAGTTTTAGCTGGAGGCAGAGGTAAAGGTGCATTTGAAGGAGGTTTAAAAGGTGGAGTTCAAACTGCTTACTCGTAAGTATATATGTAATTTTTAAAAATTTCTTCCTGTGTATTTTATTTCTTCTTAGATTTAGTAATGGTAATTATGTGGAATGATTTAGTTGTAGTAATGAATCTTCTCTTTTCTGTTCATGTTTTTTGCTTTATTCCTTAGTTTCATGTAAAAATGTAAATCTTTTATCTTGAAAATAGCCTCATTGTTCCACCACCACCACCACACACACGAAAAAAAAGTTTAAAATAATTTTTATTGCATTTTATGTATACATCCTACTCCCAGAAGCAGAACTTTTTCTGCCAATCTGCAATGTATTTTTAGGCACAGAAAATAATCTGCAGCATAATTTTGCAATAACCAAAAAAAAGGTTGATTTAGTAAACATATTTTATCACAAGCTTGCATTTATCTAATGTTAGTTAATCAGTTAGATATGATCAAAGTAAAAGAAATTTACATATATAATTTATTGAGAATAAAACATAGCCTGTTTCAGTTAACAGACTTGGATAAAGAGAAAAACTTACTGTAAATAGATATTCTTAACAAAAACATTTCTAGTAGGTTTTGTCAAATTTTACAGCAATAATCTATTGAGTAGGACAGTGTTAAAAAAAACTATTTTTCCAGATAGAATGTAATAGTTACAAAGCAAAACTTTTTGTGGCATTAGTTTAAATTGCATAAAAAGCAAGAAATGAATCTCCAGTTTAATTATCTGGCCCAAAACCATATCAGTTTAATTACATGAAGCAAGGTGAACAGTTAGCATTATTCATTATTTTTGATATTGCAAGAGAAGAGATTTTTGTCCATAATTTTGTTCGTACTGACTATCAAAATGTTTGTAATAAGACTCATGGAAATTAATGCAGCTTTCAAACATTTTCTGGTTCCTGTATAACCAGATGCAGGGCAATTTAAGACATATAAACACTCTCTGACCAACAGTTCCAACCAGGGATTGTAAATATTCGATATTTTGATATATATGATATTTTCGATAAAAGGTTAATCTTACTGCTGATAAATATTTTGGGGCATGTTTTAAACAAAGATATTCAAATTTATATATAATTTTTTTTCATTTAGTAACAAATTTTATCAAATAAAATAGCAAGCAGAAACAACTTAAATTAAATATGCTGTGAACTCACAAAAAGGAAAAATGTTACCAAAATGCAAAGTTAGTGTATTTTAGATATTCATCTATTTCAAAGAAAATAAAACTGATATGTGCCATTAAAGATTACAAAATGTTTTCCATCAAAAATAGTGTATGTGGCATTTATGGTTCTACAAGAGCACTCAAACAAATTTCAGTACATTAATCTATGTCAGTTTAGGGAAATGAATCCATTTTAACAACAATAATTCTATAAATATTAGATCAGATTAGTCAACATTTAAAGATTGGAAATAAATTTTAAAGTTCTTTTATGGGGTCTTGCAAAGTTACATTAATATTGATATATAGCTTTGTAGAGGTAACCCTGCCAAATTTGCCACAAGAAAGACTTTAGTTGAAAAGTATTTTTATAATCAATGTGTTTGGTTATTATTTACTGTTCTTGTTTCTTTATATTAAAAAAAGAAACAAAAAGGTGCGTTTCTCCTTTTTCAGTCTTGTACCAATTCTGCAGTTTGAACTAGATTAATTTAAAGCTAGAAAAAACATTCTAACCTAGCTGCCAAAGGGCTAGCTGTAACTAATTGTCTAGATGCTTTATCTTTTATGTAACCCTCTAGTTTTCCACCAAACTATGGATTCAGCATTCAAGAATTCATCCTCAAAGTAAAAACCAACAAATGTGCATCTAAGTGTTTCCTCTCTGTTTCAGATTGTTTTATAAACTTCTAATTTTTACTTTAATCTGCACCAAATTTCCACATATTTTGCAATTGTGTGCACCAATTACTTTGGACTTCATCTAGTGCAACTACAATGTATTGTAAAATATCTATATAATGAACAGTTAACCATCAGATTTATGTCATTTACAAAGTTGGAAATGCTGTTATCAATTTTACAAACTTTGTTTGAAAATATCATGATATTTATTTTAAAATAAATATCAGATATATATCGTGATATGTATCCTTTGATAATTGATATATATCAACAAACCCTGGTTCTAACAGCTTATTCATCATTGCCATCGGTACATCTGAATTACATTTTGTTGACTTTCTCAATGACCAATTCCCAACTTTCACAAGATGCTTTGATACTGGAATTAAGTGTGTGTGTAAAAAAAACTCAAATACAGGTATTTTCTTTGGAAGCTCATTAACAGCCTTTAACAAACTGGATTGGAAACAGATTTATATCTAATTTTTTCCCCTCATGAAATCGTAAGTGATGTTTTCAAATTCTTATGAATTCTTGCATTCTAAGGAAGCAACTTTACCCAGCTGTGCAACCATTTCAATAAACAAATAAGAGAACCAAAAATTTCCTTTTGTATCTGCTATCTGCATACATTTGCTGCCTAGAGTATTTTTGAAACAATATATTGACTGAAAAATTAATTGCTAGCAACTGGATTTTAGATCAACAGGCAACAGGGTTCATTGATTTAAATCAGCTTGATTAAAATCACGATTTAAATCAAGGGATTTTTTTTTTAAATCTGATTAAAATCATTTTTCAAAAATGGATTTTGTATTATAGAATGTATTCTAAATAAAAATCTTCAACACTCAAATGAAATTAATTTCTTATAATAGCATTAGATGGCACTGCAGTGGTTTAGGGAATCCTTCAAGGTAAGTGGGGGGGGAAGTGACTTGAGTGTGATAGTGTGAGAAAAAAAGAAATTTGATCAGGAAAATTGGCAACACTAGAATTATTTCAGATTTTAGAACATGCTTGTTTAGGATTCAGTGTTTAGAGAGCTATTGCTAAAGTACAAAGATGATGGCAGGAAGGAAGAAAGATAATATTTGGATGTACTTTAATGAAGAGCAGACAGTTTCTGGAAAAGGTATTAAAGTCAAATGCAAGAACTGTGGAAAAGTTATGATGGAATTAGTAGCCAGAATGAAAGCACACGTAGATAAATGTTTCTCCTCTGACAGAAATGATATTAATAGTGATTAACCTCAAGAAACAATTGAGGATTGTTTAATTTGTTTTCAGTTTGTAAATGCAAAATAGAGTTTGCAATTTCAAATTAATTTTTTTTTTCCAATACAAAGTATTTTCAAATTAATATTTTTGTTGTCTTGCATGTTAAATTTGATTTGAATCATCATGTTTGTTTCATATTAAAACTTGTTTATCTATGCACTTATTATAATAATAGCTAAAATAGCATAAAATATATTTAATATATATTGTTTAAAATGACATACTACTTTTATAATATGCAAAATAAATTCATATTAGGAATTTTTAAAACATTTTTTAAAAAATCAGATTTAAATTTAAAAAAAAAATATTTTTTTTAAATAAAAAAAATCACGAACCTGACAGGCAAACAAAATATAAAACACATGTTAAACTGCTGTGCGAGAGCCCGAGAGGGGAAAAATATTGCATTCTTCTGCATTTTCTAACAGAATGTTTATTTTGAGAATTAGAAGAGAATTTTTTTTCATGACCGTAAAAAGAATCCGCACACAATACTCTTGTGAAAATAATCTGCAGATTGTAAAAAAAATCTGCGACAGGAGTCTCGCATTTTCTGCTAGGGGGATCCTACTAATATCTAAATGTCAGTTTGTTTGTATGTTTATTAATCTTTCACACTAAAAAGATTTGACAGATTTGGATGAAATTTGGAATAAAGACAGTTAACGTCCTGGGTTAACATATAGGCTATTTTTTCTCATGCAAAAAAAAAAAAAAAAAAAAAAAAAAAAAAACTTCCTATAATATACAAAAACTATCTTTTATCCGAAAAAGAAAAAAAAATACAATTGAGTTTTTATTTTAGAGTGGTTGACAGATGGTGCAGACATCTAGAATATTGTTAGACAATTTCATATCATGTTATGAAATCTTAATTGATTGAGTCATGTGACAAACCATCAGCATGCTTTTTTTCCATGGCATACAAAAATACCCTTTTTAACAAGCAGATCTGCAACATTTAATTTACACTTGTAAGAAACCCACTGTATCACGTGACTGATGCTCTATCATCCTTAAATGATGCTAAAATATGACTAAATGCCATTTGCTAGTCTGCTACACCTGTCTTGGATAAAGAATACACCTGAATAAGTTTTTGAAACTTTCATTGAGTTCGAATTGTGCATTTTTCTGCTCGGATTTTCCCCATTTTATATCTATTGTATTATATCCAGAAAAAGGATGTTAAAAATATCAATTTAATTTTGTTTAATCACACTCATGTATAATACTTTCCAACTTAATGGAATAAGGAAAGAAAATGGGGAAGATGCATGGATTGATATACTTAATATATAAGAACAAGAAGTAAGTCCCAAAAGGAATTGCTACAAATTTTGTCTTAGAGAAAAGAAACTGAGGTATGCTTAAAAAAAAAAAAAAAGTGAACAATGCATTGTCAGAACACTCATTACAACCCTGCATGTTAGTTTCGCCCATAAGCCCTAGTCATTTTCAGATTGTTTCAAACCAGTTTCAATATTACGTTACCTAACTGTACTTTCTCGTGGAACTCGAAAGTGCCCCTTTTAAAAAAATTTTTCCTTAATTAACTCTGGCTTAACCCTTTTTTTTCTGGAGTTAACACTATTTAAGAACAACAAAGATTAAAAATAGTTGATTTTATGTATGAATTATCCACTAAAATTATATGTGTTGGATATTGGCCGCTTTAGCCCATCTTGGTGAGTGCTTGGCTCAGAACTGTCAAAACCGGGCAACCCTTCGCTCGTACTTCTTGCTCATTTTTCAGCACAGTTCAGTTACGAGTTTTTATCTCAGTGTGATTCTTGCACAAATATTGAAAGTTTCAAGGTTTATTGAGCATTGTGCATTTATACTGCAAAAAGATTCGTTTAATGCAGTGTTGGAGCTTTATTCTAGTTGAAAATTTCTAATTGTTTTAAATAAAGTGAAATATAAAACACCTCCAGTGTGGTGTCTTTGTAAAATCCAGCGCATAACAATATGCAAAATTTTGCAGACCGATTATGAAATTCTAAAAGTTTGTCACACACAGCTACAAAACTTTCTGCCACTGGGTTGGTTGACCCTATAAATAAATTACTCAGTCAATTGCAATCAAAAGAAGAAATGCACAATTGTATGTTACACTAATTCTAAATACAAAGTCTCAACGGAAATAATACCATAAGTGGGTGCTATGTAGTCGGTTTATTTGAGTGTTTTTCTATAATTTTAATCTGTGATTTTAACATTTTAAGGGAAATTTTGCTGTATAATTTTGTGCAGAAACATATTTGTAAAATCATGCAAGATGGTGCGACCCTATGTAAACACAGCAACAGTCTTCAACCATTTTGCACAATCAGCAAATTCAAAGTATTTTAACACACTAAAATTGCACATAAATTCCACTAACAAAAATATTAAAACAAAATACACTGCCCATATTTAACCTAAAAAAAACGTCTGCAGATTCAGGAACAGGTAATTTAAAATGAGCAAACTGGACAGTTTTTAACTAAAAAAACGACAGTGGATTAAGCAACCTAGTTGTACAGCTAATTTGACCTGGACAAACACTGGACCGTTTTCAACACAAAAAAAAACATCGGTGAATTAAACAACTTAGTTGTACACCTCATACAAAGTCAGTATGAATATTTCAATTAGAACAGCACATAAATAGCACTTACGAAAACATAAAAACATCAAATATGAATTTAAAACTCACATTAAAAACCTTAAACATTGCAAAGATTCGTTTTAAAAAAGCATTTACCTTTACTTTTTTAATTAATGGCTCAGAAATGTCCCTAACACCCAAGGACTTATAACATAAAACCAGCATGCTTTCTTTTCATTAGTTTTATATTGACACTACATTTTTAACAAACACACACACCAGCTGATAATGTAAAACCAACATGCTTTCTTTTACTTAGCTTTATTAACAAACACACACACACACTTTCTTTTCATACAATAACATATTTCATTCCCTTCTATCAATAACATGAAACAATTTCAAATTCCTAAACTGATGATATACGTTTTTTTATGGTTTTCAGTCAAAAATACCACTGGCGGGTTACTTCACTCCCTCTGTGCATTGCCCACAATGGCACCAGAACGATCACCAAATGAAACGTTAACACAAACATTGTTATGTAAACAGCACTGGATACGGAATATAGTCCACATATTTTAGCATTTTGCATCTTTTGAAGGTTATATTTTATTTTTTAACATAACCATAGCACAGAGCTAGTGCTTTGTTTATATTCATTTTGTTTATCATTGCATTTGGAATATGTCTTCAAATGTTTTAATGTGTTTAGATAAGTGTATTGTAGCTTTGGGTTTTTGTTCCTTATGTATCTACGTATGTTTGTTGTGTTTGGCGAGGGGGGGAGAAGTTGCCAAGGTTAGACGTTGGCTACAAAAAGTTGCCAACTCAGCCAGCACCCGCTTACTGTATTATTCCTGTTGAGACTTTGTATTTAGAAGTAGTGTAACATACAATTGTGCATTTCTTCTTTTGATTACAATTGACTGAGTAATTTATTTACAGGGTCAAACAAAAAAACTTTCTATACATTAAGGTCTATGGATACCTTCAATTCATTAAGTGTCTGATAAATCACTATTTCGCCAAATATGACCAAAATCTCACTGTCTCAGTTTTGTCAGCTTTTTGTGAAATATTGCCCAATTAGGCACCAAAAGCGAATATTTCAAATTGAATCCAGCTTGCCGATATCTCAACTATTTGGCCAGCAATTGCTAAACCTTCCTATTATTGCAGTATTTTATCTCTTTCAAGCAAAATCATTTAGAAAAGAGTACCAAAAATATTTTTTTAACAAATGTACAAGGAAGTCTTGTGGTGTCCACATCAGATTTTTTTCTTCCAATCTTTAAAGCGTTTGGCAATAATTACCACTCACAGAAAGTGTCTGGCACTGTTGATTCGAATTTTGTAATAATATTCTGTACAACATACGTAAAAATCAGCTTTGAGACTTTAAGTAAAGCGAGTACTATTTTTACGTACCTGTAGCAAGTGGTACCTGAGAATTGGTTGTCGGCCCAAGCTAGCAAGTATGCATATGTTTACTGTACATACTAACACTACTCTATCGTATACATTTTGCGAATGAGAAAATAAGTAAGGTCTGGGGGCACTGGGATCTTGGATTTGGCATAACTGCAAAGGTTAAAATTCAACAATTCTGTGTGGAAGTAATATCTTCAAAGAAATTATCATATAATCAGAAAGAAGAGAATTTTCTTTCCTAAACAGTTTGTTCTAAGTGTTTAACATAAATGACTGATATTTGAATTTTTTTTTTTTTTTTTTCAAAGAAAGACATTTATCAGAAATTTTTCCGAAATAGTTTTTGAACTGTCACATCTTATCTTAAAATCTGTCAATATTTTGCAATTTAGTCTGATTTTAAAATGTACATTAAACCCTCTTTTAAACTTAAATAAAAATATAAATTAGATTTTTCTATGAATTTCAGAGTGAAATAGGATTTTCACTTTAATTAGGATTAAAAAAAAATTTCAGTTTAATTAAAAATTTTGTTATTTAGCCATTACATATTTATCTGGTTTGTCTTGTCTTGTTACTGCAAATATCAAAACTGTGCACCCACCATGCCTACTGTACATGGAGGCTGAAGTGTAAAGTCCAGGTTGGTCCAGAAGGCTTACTGTCCTTCTGCTGCTTCCTTCCATCTTTTTAAGTGCGTGAAAAAGGTTATTATTCTAGCTTAGAGAAACTAAATTCAACAGGCCATGCATCAAACCAGGACATTTACATGTGCACACCAGAGCCCATGGTCATCAAGAAAGCATGGAAGTTCATCATTGTCCTTAGCTCTAGGAGTTTTTGTACTGAGAGTTTAATTGTTTTTAATGTTAATGGTATTTTAGTTACTTATCCTAATGTTATTGAATATAATGTAAGATTTACAATATTCTTAAAACTGAATTTGAGATAAACTTTAACTGTAATTGAAATTTTGGATAGCCCCCAAGAAGCTAAGGAATTTGCTGCACAAATGTTAGGCAAACGTCTAATAACAAAACAGACTGGTGAAAAGGGAATTCTTTGTAAAGAAGTAATGATCGCAGAGAGACTGTATTCTAGACGTGAATACTACTTTGCTATTATGATGGAGAGAGACTTTGGAGTGAGTATTTTGTTTAATTTTACAACTGTTTCAAACAAATGCAAGCATGACAGTAGAAGTGTAACAAAATCTAATCGTAAAATGATTTTAGTGTTGTATAATTAGAAACCTGTAATACATCACTAGTGTTGTTTCCTCTTGACAAACTTGTTAGATGTGCAAAGTCTTATAATTTTAGTCTCAGGGTTTGAAGTCTCATGATTTTTTTAACCCTATTTTAGGCCTCGGAATTTTATTTCATTTTCTCATTGTGTTAGAGTTTATTCAGAAATTCCCCCTTTCTAAGCTCTCTTCAATAAAGTTCAAAACTCCATTGCCACGTGGCGATTAAACTTAAAGAAACTGGCGATTTACTAAATTCTGACTACCGGCCAGGCCGATATAATGGTGGAGCTAGAAAAATCCACCAACAAATTGCACATCTCACTGGCAAAATCTATCAACAGATCGCACATACAGCACCTGCAAAAGTCATCAACAGATCGCACAGTTTTCATCCCCCATGGACAAATTCTGCTGTGTGTTAACCATTGATATATATGCTAAGCTGGATTGCTGACTCGACCGGTTTTTGCGAGCCGCCTGGCTCTTTAAATGACCAGCTGGTGAAAAAAGTGGCAAAAAGGTCTTTCCGCCCGTATTAATGCTATGTGTTCGCAAGTTTATAAGTTAATATTTCCGTTGGCTTTATATATAATAAACTAATTATTTCAGAAAACAATAGGACTTATTTAGACATTTTGTAGTAGTATCGCAAAAAGAGTTTTAAAAAATATATAGATTGCATTTTGAATTATCTTAAACGGAAACTAATACATAAAACCCCCAGTGTTAATCTCACCAATGTTGCATTTTTCAGTCAAGAAATAACATGCATTTGCAAGATTTTTTAAGAAAATTAATTCTTATTTAGGTAGGCATAAAAAGCAAGCTCCTTGCCTTTATTTTGAAAATTGTGCAAGATATTCTAAGAGGGATATTCACATGGTTATACGTGAAAAGCAACTGTAGTTTCAAAGCTTTATAATTAAAGTTTAAAAAAGTTAAAGTTCTGTATCGTATTCAAAAGATTTATAAGCTATAGTTTAATAACCACAATCTGGAGATGGTTAACACCATTGAAAAAAAAAAAAAAATCAAATACTTTTTTAAAACATCTAATGTACTGATAATTTTGCACTAAAACATTTCAAATAATGCTTTGTAATTTATGTCAACTAAATAATAATTTTTTTATTTTTCTCAATACCTTTTCTGTTTGTTCGTTCAATAAATTTAACAAATATGGTGAAACCTGCATCTGACATAATGTAGGGATCTAAAAAATGTTGTTATATAAACTCTGAGATTTTGTGCATTATTTATGTACTGAATGTGCTTCATAATTCTGAAAATAATGATAAAATATCCTTAGCATGCAGTGCAGAGTAACCCTGTTAAGGGGCATGTCTTTTACACTGAACAAATATAGCATATAAAAATTATTCAGAGAATAAACTGAGGAAAAATAAAAAGAACTAGTTAAATTCAGTACTTTTAAATATAATTATTCTAATTAATTCTTGTTTATAACAAATATTTTAATTTATAACAGATTACAAAATTCATAAATTTTAGAAAAAATGAAAATTTTTGATAAAAATCGTGATTATTTTAAAACTGATTTAAATCACTGAACCCTGATTATATGTAATGTAAATATCATGCTATTAGTGGTGAAAAATTGATAAAAGCATTTTTAATTTCTGGAAATTTCATGCTTCTATTCTCATACATTATTGAATAAAATTATCTTTGGTAGTTTCTGTCTCATTGTAGTAGAATTTTTATGTACTGTCTTTAGTGTTAAACTTTTCGCATATGCATTTAATCTTATTTTCAGATACAATTCCATAATTTTCCTAATCATTTGTGATTCATGCAGACTTCCGTAACCAATTTCATTTTGAATTGGGTGATTAAATCTAACACCATTGGTTGATAAATATTCATTGGCAATTTTCATAATTGAAATACTTAAATTAAGTTTAATATTATTTTCTTTTATCACAAATAATTTGAAAGATTTTTCTGCAGCACATACAATTTTAAACACTCTTTGAGAACACATAAAAAGTTTCCCACGGGAAAACTTAGAAGTAAAGGCTTTCTTACAGGAAGTACACTATATGGATAATTTCATTCTTACTATTTAATATTAACATTTTTAAACATGCTTTACATGATAAATTTTCACATTCTTTTTACGATATACCCACCTATATAATATAAAATATTACTTTGGTATGCATAAATTTTCATTTTCTTAACTGTCGGAATAAGCTTTAATTAATAACGATAGATTTGGTTTATGTAGCAGAATAAAAATTGCAATAAAGTAACACAACAAGCGAAATGCAGTATTAAGTTATGTTTGAAAATATACGAAATAAAAGCACCTAGGTGTGAAATTTTATTTTCCTTCCAGATGCATCAATTGCTCCAAACCTATTGGAACAATTATAGGAACAACACGTCTTTTCACCATTCTTATTGTATTGCTTATACAAATGTTACAAATTTGAACATCATATAAAAGTATATGCACAGGACAGTATTTTGCCACTTTTTTCTGTTTGCACGTGGCTTTGTTTACAAAACGAGGAGGCTCGAAATCTCGGAAGGGAAAAACCGGTCAGACAGCAATCCAGTTTAGCATATATATCAATGGTGTTAACTGTCGCCCCCCCCCCTCCCCTTCTATCGAACGAACCTAACCGAACCCTCTAAACCTTGCAGTGCCTGGTGTCCACTTACTCCTTTTCTCTTTAGAGTCTGGAAATTTCATACTTAATTTCATATGCTTCAGATTTTTATACTTTCAGATTTTGATCGAAGACTTCCGGCCAGAAGAGAAAATCTTTCGTATCATCTCTACTTATTATAAAAGAAGGTGTCTGTCGGCAGCGTTACGGACAAATGGCTATACCTAGAAACACCAAATTTGGTACTCGGGAAGATCTATACATGCAGTTGTGCACCTCGAAGTGATTTTTTCAAAATTCGACCTAGAATTTTGTTTTATTTTATGTTTTATGCGATTTTTAGCGTTTTTTCTCACCTAATTCGTAATAACGGCGGAAATTACGTTCGCAGCAAAACGGCAGTTGTATCATCGGATAGAGGAGAAAATTTTCTTTTAAAAACAGTTTGTTCAGAATACGTAACATGATTTACTGTTTTTTAGGAATTTTTTTTACTAAGTATCTGTTTTGACGAATTTTTCGTAAGATAATTTTAAAACTGTCGCATCTTGCATTCTATTCGTCATAACTTTTTGATATTTTCACAAATGGTGAAACATTTTTTTCTCCCTCTTTTAATATGAAAACAAAAAAATTATGTCAATTAGATGATTTTTTACGAATTATAATGCAACCTAATGTTTAGAATTTAATAGCATCAACGCGATCTTACGCCATTCATTACATTGCGATCATGGCACGAGAATTTATGTTGGGTTGCTGCCACAAAAAGGATCAGAAAAAAGGTTTTTTTTACAATTAATGGAGTTTTTAAGATAGGATATCGGAATTTCAATTAGCAAGTGAGGATCTATGACGTCAAATGCTTTACGATACCTAAAAATTACGCCGCAATTTTATCCCTGCTCTTTTTTTTTTTAACACAAGGAGGCGATATTTTGATTAAAACTTACTTTAAAAATAGTTTGTTTTAAAGCGCGATATATTAAAATTGTTCTATGATTTTTTGCCGCATTTAATTATGTCGCAGGCATATATATGCGAGTATAGTTTTATTTTAATGTTGCATTACATTCCTCCATAGTGTCCTATTCCTATATAAAGCAAAAAAAGTTTTCAATGTAGTTGTAAATTTTAATGATACCGTTTGAAAGCTACTGAGCAAAATACCAAATTAACTCTCTCAGCCAACCGGAGTATCTTTTACGCCAGTTAAACAGTGACTTCATAAACTTAAAAAAATGCATGAAATTTGTAAATTCTGCAACTCTAACGTCCTGTCACAGCTATAGCGAATATAAATAGCGATTATTATTATTATTAGTGGTATTTTAATCTGTTGCTTATTTTAAAATGTTAATAGGTTTTCTAACATATGCATGTTGCGAGTATAGTTTTATTTTAACGTTGGATTATGTTCCTCCATAGGGGTACTTTATAAAGAAATTTTTTTTTCAATGTCTTTGTAAGTTTTAATAAGATACCCTTTGAAAACTACTGTGCGAAAAATCTAAATTAACTCCCTCAACCAACCGGGGTATCTTTTACGGCAGCTGAACTGTGGCGTCATAAATTAAAAAAAAAAAAAATGCGTGAAATTTGCAAACTCTTCAACTGCGTTCTGTCACAATTAAAGCGATTCTAAATAGCTCCTCGAGATTACACAGTTTGATGTTTTTCAGGACACAGAACCATGGAGGATTTATAAGATATCGCTGTATTGGATATATGGATATTTAAAACGGCACCGCTTGGATATTTTCCACCAAGTTGAGATGAAATGTTTTGCGGTGCTAAATATGCAAATCTTACAAAACTATGCATAAATTAAATATATATAGAGAGCTTCCTTAATGGCAACCATTATGTGAAATGATAATTGTTTATGCTAATGCATAAATTGCAAAGAATCACCATAGGTTTAGAAGCTACCATTGGTACAAAATAATCTGTTTCTTTTAATGTAGCCTTGAAGGAGAAGGAAGATAGTGTTGATATACGTAATAGGTAATATTAGTAGATTTGTAAGGATAATATGAATAAATCACAATATACCACGTTAATAAATATTTCATGAAATTAAAAGTGTTCTGTTTATCCTTTTTCAAGGGTTGTTTTACAGCCAGCTGAACGATAAGTAATTCTAATTTGCGTTGATACATCCCGCAGTAATTTCGAGGACATTACTTGAACTTTTTAAAAAATTAAATTCTGTTTTGTCAAACGCAGATATGATTTCAGTAAAATATTCGTTTCTTCCCGTATGAAGAGCGGGTGCACAGTTATTTTAAAATAAACGGTTGTCCATTTTATGTAGTGTCTGAGGTATCTAATACTACAACCTCAACCTAGAAAACAGTATGATGTAGAAATAACACATTTTGAAAGTCAGGAGTTCTCTTCAAACCGCTAAGCTTTTTACTTTTCTGATTGCGAATGATACTAACATAGTTTATTGAGACATTAAATTGCAATGATGCCAGGTTAGTATTCATGATGCAAACTTTACATCAAGAGTCAAATAATTTTGTTTTTATTTTAGATTTCACGCCACTGGAATTAATTGGGATTACACATGTTTGGAATATTTTCGTTTACTACCATGTGAAGAACGGGCACTCAGCTAGTTAAAAGCTAAAGCAAACAAAAGTAGCAATATGCATAGTAAAACTAGAAAAAAAGATGGATTAACTGGTACAAAGACCGCACAGCTGTCCAAAACTTAGTATGAAATGCAAATTTCTAACTGCAAGACGATATCAATAGTACTACTAATTGTTGTAATGTTTAGAAAGAGAAAAAAACACCCTAAGCAAGTGCATAGCAAAAGGGAGAGGAGAAAAACAACAAACCGAGCTCAGCTGAGAGAAATGCGTTTATCACCTGCTGATTAATAGAGGAGGAAAGGTGGTGGAAGTAGGAGAACAAAATATGCTCTGTTTGCAATCTTCATTAACAATTTATTTATGTTACAAGAGATATTCAAGAAGAAAAGTTAATCATTATTTAAACAAGCATGCATGGAGCAGAAACTGAAATACTTTCATGATTTGGGGGAAATAAATTATTACTAACTGCATGCCATACAATTAAGTTTTCTTTTTCTTTTCCTTTTTTTTTTTTTTAAGTAATCAAAATAAAATAGGAGTAAGTAAAAATATAATATACAAAAAATGTAATGATCGTCCTCCTGGAGGGGGAGGGGGGGGGGGCATATTTTTTTCACTCCTTATTTTTTTTTAAATTCGTATTTTTTAAGCAAAATTTCCTGTTTTCTGCCTAGGACTGTTAGCAGGTTACATACCTGCTAACAGTCCTAGGCAGTGTACGGTAAAACTTCTATGAAAACTCCATAATACATTTATGAAGTTTTTATAGAAGTTTTACCTTACACTAAGTAATTTCAGAATTAAATTTTAAAAAAGCACGTATATTTCCTAAAAAAAATCTCTTGGATTTTGTTCTTTCAATGTTGTCAACTATGAATGAACTTTGCAAAACAGACCATCAAAATAAAAGTAAATTAATTTTCTCAATAACGACTTTTGTTCCTTAAGACTTCTGGGTATTTTATATTTAAAATCTTTTCCCTTCCTTTATAATCTTACCGCCCCCCAGGGCCGGATACAACTGATTGCCACCGGTCTGGGAAAAATATGTAATCGGCAAACCATTTACATTTTATTTTGAGCAATCATGCACATTATACATAAGACATATATGTGATAGTGACCGGTCCATTGGGAAGTTTCCCGGCTTCACGGTGGGTGTATCTGGGCCTGCCGCCCCCCTCCCCAAAACCAAATGCTCGGAAGTCTTGTGCACGTAAGTACACTAGAAATGTAACAGACCCTGTGTCTCCTTCTCATGAAGTATGCAAAAGTGCTAGTGCAAATATGAGACGTTTCTTTGTTAAAGATGGGCCTGGAAAGTCTATATGTGTTCGCACTGCTAACATTTTAGATACAGCTTTCTTTCCATCTTTTTCTGGGGAGTTAAATGAGTATGGAGAAAAAGAACTTGCAGAATTCTGTACAGTTTTTAAGCTTCAGAAAGAAAGAACACTTTCTGAATGGCGGCAGCTGCAAACCATAATGTTCGAAAAATTTAAGCAAATCTCGCTTACTGCATTGCTTGGCAACCTGTAGACTGATAGTTTTAACAATATGCAAGTAATCACCCAGGTGATAAAAATAATCCCCACTCTTTCTCCCAGCAATGCAGAAGTAGAGAGGATTTGGAATAGTGCTGTAAAGATTCTGCATGACCAGAACATGTTAATGAAAAAAACTATTTTAGAAATAGACGGCGCTAACGTAGACGAAAATCCCATGCTTGAAAGAAATAGCACCTAAGTTAGTTTATTTAAAATTATTAGCACTTAACAGCTTTTTCATTCTAAAGTGAGATACCTCACTCAACCTACTACAAGAATAACTTTTTCCTAAAAATTTCAAACCTTAATTTGGAATATATATCTCATCATTTCCTTGAAAAAAATCCATAGTTCTTAAATTAGAAGATCAAACAATGGAATTGAAATTATCAATGATATATAATAGTGAAACAACTATGTTTTTGAATTTCATTCAACCCTCCGAGTGTCCTGAAAAGGAGCAAATAATGTAAAGTTGTTTTTAATGGTAAAATTTTCAAGTAGCATTAAAATAATACAAAAAATAAAATTTTCATAGGAAGATTTGTAATTATTAAAAAAACAAGTTCCTAAATTACATGCAAGCTTCAATATCGGAACATATTTTATGATACCTGACTGTTATAAATAATTTAAGTTACAGATGCATTGCAGTGAAAACGAACGAAGGTGACGGGATTTTACGTCTCAGCCGTTTGGAGGGTTAAAAGCGTTCACTGTTAACTTTAACAAGACAGGAAAGTTTTGTTTCTCTAACTTGTTGCTTTATAAAAACTGCATAATTCAATGTTTTATTCCCCTATTAACTCCTCTTATAAACATAAATTACTGTTAAAATCTTTAAAAGCACTTCTGAGAGCTCTTCATTCCTGAATAACTGAAAATAAGTGTGGAAAGAAGAGCCCTCAAAAGCACTTTTAAATATTTTAACAATTCATGTTCATTTCTTTACTTAACAATTAAAAGTCATAAGTTGTCATCTAAGAGTGAAGAAAAGAACATCTTGAAAAAGTTTGTCTGCCATAAATGCAATTTCCCAATGGCATGGTTAACCAAATTTTTACAGGACTTACTCTAGATGTACCTAAGTTTCTAAAATCAGAACCTGAGATCTCCTGATTTTCAAAGTAAAAGCATTTAAATTTTCTTTGATATAGATTTATATAACATAGCTAAGCATGTATCAAACACTAAAGATAAAATAACAGTTTCTTTTCTCATAGCTTAAGTAATCTCATTACTTAAGCTACAAATTTAAGTAAATTATTAAATTTCACCAAAAGAAGTGTCTAAATATTTTCACCAAAGGACTACTCAGATAAACAATTTACCCATCTAAAAATTTATTATTTACTTTCTTTAACAAATATAGATTGAAGGTTTATCTTTGTATTTCCAGAATTATTAAAGCAGATGCATACAAGTAGTGTAATTAAGCAAACGTGTATGAAAAAACTCTGAAAATGTATCTATGTACTTAAGTTTTTTAGAGCACTTTCAAATATATAAGTTCAAAATGTTTGTTATCTCTGATCTACTTGAAAGGAATGAAAATGATGCCATGAAATGTGGTGAAGAGTAAAGCTTAAAATTCCCACGTTTGGTCAGTAGCCACTGGCCGGTAGACTCACTTTAATGGCCAGTTGTTTTAGGCACGCAGTCGAGGATGGTGGTCGATTCCAATGCCCCCCCCTAGATAGAGGCACACTAGTAGTTGGTTACTTATTTACAAAGATATATTATGCAATCAATTATTTGCAGAGATACATTATTACAATACAATTTTAATCATTAAAATTGGGTCTTCTTCCAATTGAATCTTTCCACCACAATTCAATTGCTGCGGTTGGATCAAAATTATCTAATTTTATCTTAGAGCATTTTATGCATAGTCTGTTTTCTAAAATAGTTTTTTTCATTAACATGTTCTGGTCATGCAGAATCTTTACAGCACTATTCCAAATCCTCTCTACTTCTGCATTGCTGGGAGAAAGAGTGGGGATTATTTTTATCACCTGGGTGATTACTTGCATATTGTTAAAACTATCAGTCTACAGGTTGCCAAGCAATGCAGTAAGCGAGATTTGCTTAAATTTTTCGAACATTATGGTTTGCAGCTGCCGCCATTCAGAAAGTGTTCTTTCTTTCTGAAGCTTAAAAACTGTACAGAATTCTGCAAGTTCTTTTTCTCCATACTCATTTAACTCCCCAGAAAAAGATGGAAAGAAAGCTGTATCTAAAATGTTAGCAGTGCGAACACATATCGACTTTCCAGGCCCATCTTTAACAAAGAAACGTCTCATATTTGCACTAGCACTTTTGCATACTTCATGAGAAGGAGACACAGGGTCTGTTACATTTCTAGTGTACTTACGTGCACAAGACTTCCGAGCATTTGGTTTTGGGGAGGGGGGCGGCAGGCCCAGATACACCCACCGTGAAGCCGGGAAACTTCCCAATGGACCGGTCACTATCACATATATGTCTTATGTATAATGTGCATGATTGCTACGTTAGCGCCGTGGTCACTTTTCTGTTTGATTCGTTTTCTGCAGAGTGCTTTGATATTGCTAACGGAAACATGGACTATCCCTTCAGATGATTTTCAAATACCAGGATTCACTTTGGTCGAACGGATAGACAGTGGTTTCCAGAACAGAAAGCCATCTAGAGTTAAGATTTTTATACAGAAAAACTTTATAAAAATCACTTTATAAAAAGAATATGAAACACTTTACCCATGCCTACACGAGCCAGATCAATGGTGTTCAAATGGTTATTGCATATATTCAAGATAAAGTGAGATTTGCAGTTATATCCGCTTGTCCTCGAATTTCTTATGAAGATAAATTAGACGCTATATTCGAAACGTTGCTGAAGGAGGATGTTTGTAAGACTATTTTAGATGGAGATTTTAACATACAATTAAATTCCAACCATAGATCCAATTTCATAACTGAAATGGATACTTTAAAATCGGGAAGAATTTCGGATTTTATATTTATTTTTTAAAGGTATCATTTTTGCAAAAATTTACAAATTAGATCATAGTTGCATTGTTACTGGGTCATTCCACATCAGATCAAACAGTGCAGTTCACCACACCACCTCGGATTTTTCTCAAATTTTATGTAGATGATTTATAGGCTAAGACATCAACAAATCTCAATTTTGAAGGTTCTACGATAATTAATTATCGAGAAATTAACTATGCAAATTTTTAAGTTTTCTGCAAGATGCACCAACTTTTTTCTCAATTCCTTAAATAACTCCTTACCTGTAAAAGTTACTGAGTTGAAAATTTGTTTCTAGGAGTAACATTTTACGCTGATTCCAAAAATGTTATCGAAATTTGCGTATCTTCTATAGTTTATGCATGAGCAGTACATTTGCTAAAAAACATCATGAATTTTTTTCGGCATGTCTGATCAGACACATGTTTTAAATTTTTATATGTTGTTAAGATGGAATAATCCTACATCCCAAAATAATTTCATCTTGGCTTTCTGCTCAGGAGCAGAGAAAAAAAATTGTATGTATGTACCTATGTATGAGGATTTTCATATGCAATATTCATACTGAAGAGGGGAAAATTCAGAAGCGTTAGTCAATTTTCCTATGTCTTTTAAATTGATATCTGAAGTTTAACTACTACTCCCGGCATTTGCAAAAACTAGAAAATATATCAAAGTGCTTTCATCGGAAAACGTAAAACAAACAACAAAAAATGCATGTAAAACAATGTTAAATTAAAAAGAATTCTAAAGTTAAAATTTAGAATTATTTTTAATTTAACCCTGTTGTTTTTGGCATTCATCCATCAGCCAAACAAATCTTTGGAATTCTGTATGATATTGAACTCAAAAGAAAGAACAATGTTTAATAAAACATATATATGTATGTATATATATATATATATGTATACAAGGTCTACCGGAAAGTTCTATCCGTTTTCCGTATGTCAATATTTTGCCTAGCCAAAACTATTGAAGCTAATAACACGAAATTTAGCACGAGTGGGATTTTATAGCGTAGGTGCTAGATTAGAGAGTATTTTCCAAAATTCGTAATTTATGGAGGATAAAGGCCCAAAATGTTGTTTTCACACATTCTGCGGGATCTCAAAGAAGAAAAGAGATATTGATAAAATTCTTGCTGTAAAATACACAACACTCAAGAATGCCTAAAAATCGATTTTAGAACATTTCGAATATAATCGTCCTAGGAGGGTAGACGTAAAAGTTTGCCGTGAATAACTGGTTACATGACATTTATTCTGCAATATATCACCAAATGTGCAATTTGAGAATGTGCCTGACATTGCTATGCCAGTTGTTGTAACAATAAAAATTTAATACAGTATACAGTAAAACCTATTTCAAATTGCTGTATCCACAAAACTAGCCAAAGCACAATTTTGTCCACATTCTGTTAAAGGTAAATAAGTACTGTAACTTACAGGAATTAAATTCTTTCAATAAACTTTGTTCCTTCTATTGACTTGAATGTCATACAGAATTACAAAGATTTATTGGCTGATGGATGATTGCCACAAACAGGGTTAAATTAAAAGTAATTCAAAATTTTAACTTTAGATATTTTTTTTAACACTGTGTGTGACATGCATTTTTTGTTGTTTGTTTGTTTTACGTTTTCCGATACAAGCACTTTTATGTATTTTCTAGTTTTTGCAATTGCCTGGAGTAGTAGTTAAATTTCTGATATCAATTTAAAAGACATAATAAAATTGACTAACGCTTCTGAATTTGTTCATGTTCAGTATAAATGTTGCATATGAAAATCCCCATATATAGGTACATACATACAATTTTTTTTCTCTACTCCTGAGCAGAAAGCCAAGATGAAACTATTTTGGGATGTAGGATTATTCCATCTTAACAACATATAAAAATTTAAAGCATGTGTCTGTGATCAGACATGCCGAAAAAATTAATGATGTTTTTTAGCAAATGTACTGCTCATGCATAAACTATAGAAGATACGCAAATTTCGGTAACATTTTTGGAATCGGAGTAAAAAGTTACTCCTAGAAACAAATTTTCACTTCATTGACTTTTACAGGTAAGGAGTTATTTAAGGAATTGAGAAAAAAGTTGGCGCATCTTGCAGAAAACTTAAAAATTTGCATAATTAATTTCTCGGTAAGTAATTATCGTAGAACCTTCAAAATTGAGATTTGTTGATGTCTTAGCCTATAAATCATCTATATAAAATTTGAGGAAAATCTAAGTTGGTGTGGTGAACTTTCTGCAGTTTTGTGTTTGATTTTACGTGGAATGACCCTACTGTGTAACTCATACAAAACTGAAATTTTTTTTCCCCTTCTCTTTTTCCCATGCTTGTTTTTAATGCATGCATTATCAGAATTATAATGAAAACTACTTCCTTTTTAACATGATTTAACCTTTAACTAACCAGCATTGTTAATATTTATATAAAATGGCTATAAAAAGTATGTAAGTTTTAATTGCGTAAGTTTTAATTGCTGTTTTGTATGTTTTTATACAAAGATATTTCTTTTATTCAGTTGTATCAAATAATTAACATGCATAATTAAGCTATATATATTAAAATAAATGATTGCTGTTAAATACTTTGTCATGCTTAAAAATTTTCTGTAATTGTTAAAAATAGATGCTAAAACTAAAAATTAGATTTAAACCTAAATAAAGGGTCCAGTGATTATTGCCAGTTCACAAGGAGGTATGAACATAGAAGAGGTGGCTAAAGACAATCCTGCTGCTATCATCAAGGAGCCAATTGATATCATGAATGGACTTTCGAAAGATCAAGCATTAAAAATTGCTAATCATCTGGGATTCAAGCAAAACAATATTGATCAGGTGAGGTGTTATTTCTACATTAAACATTAATATTTTTCTGTTTAATAAGTTTATTTTGATGCATACTAAATACTAATTTGAAATAATGTTGGTTTCACTCTAGGAATAAATTTATTTTTCTACTTGCAGGAAAGTGCATGTAAGCTTTAGAAAATCCAGCTTTTTCCCCTCTAGCACTAGTGCTATTAATTTCAAACCTCAAAATGTATGACCATTAGCTACGAGTCACTTTTCAAAATATAGTAAAAATGTAAGACAAATGACTGACTCATTGAATATGACGCTTTCAATGTAATGAAACTAGAAAGGCAATTGGGTCAGACACATGAATTATTATGCTCTTAATATATCTGTACTGTATACCATGAAAGTCCAAACATGCACAAATCTTTTTCATTCATGTTCAGATGCGCCATAAAACTCAAGCACCTATTTACTTTTTTATGTTTACGTGTAGAATGAAAATATGAATGTAATTAAGTGTTGAAGGGAGGAAAAGTAATAATGGGATTATGAGATATTGTTGTTCTGAGGAAGAGAATTCTAGAATTGATTTTTTGGATATTTGGTAGGGTTTCCAGCATGATTGATATCTTTGAAATGGATGAATGCTTCAATTTTATGTGGTGCATCTTAAATTATATACATAAAAAAATAAAAATTTACGGGCATAAAAATATTTTAAGTGTCCTATCTGTCAGAAAAGAGTAAGTAGAAAAAAGAATGGAATGCACCACTTGATCATCTGATGCACAAAGTTTGGACCGCCTCTGCTGTATGTACTTTGAAGAATAGTCTGGAAAGTGAAATATTTTAAATATGCATTGAGGGCTATTGAAGGTGAAAATATTTCACTTTTATTTATTTTTTTCATCGTGATTGATAAATATTTATATAAGTAGACTTAATAAAATCAACTCTTATTTTAATGATAGTTTTAATCTTATGATTCTTTATAACTGAACATCTACTAAAATAGTATTGTGAAACACTTATAAGAAAAACACCTCTTTGTTCAGCCTTCTTAGTAATAACTGTAAATGTGCAGTTCGGTTATTTCTCTGTAAATAGCATCTATATATCTTGAAACACATCAAGACAGTTCAAGGCAGATTCTTCAAGACACTTTTGATGCAGTTTGGGCATGCGCATACTCTCCCCGACAAATCAGTAACCAAAATAAAGCCTGTCTTCACACATAAGTTTGGCATTTCGTAAGACATTACGTCAGTTTCACGTCAAATTAAAAAACCACTAGAATAAATTAAGCCAAAATATGTTAAAGTTCATAAATTTTAAAATTGCTAATACGATCGCTTGGATTACAGGAGTTTAAAATTTCAGGTGATGCATTTTTCTGAAATGATATAAATATCTGTGTTGATTGGCAGTTTTATTTTGAAAGCATCAATTTGGCAATGTCTGATGCTGAATCAATTTATGCACAATCACAATGGCAAAAGCAATGTCATGTAACATATACTAATTACTAATTTTGAATTCAAAAGAGAGAAGTGATTTGAAAAGCCACTTTTTGCCCCAGTATAAATCTGCAAACAATGCAGGTCTATAACACATGTTTACCAAAATGTTGTAGCCCATCATCTTAAAAGTATAATTCAAATTACAACTTTGCAATGCATGGTTATAAAGATTTTTAAAAACTATCTTTATTGTGTAGTTTAGTTTGGGTATTTGCAACCTGTTGGCATGATAAAATATTTGGTGGCGTTAATTACTCCTTTATAGAAGTTTAAGCAAAATAAAATAAGGAGCATTGTTTTATTGCAAGATTACGATCAATTATATGTAAGTCGCTAAATTATGAAAAAATGTGCACACTCTGTTTGGCGGATTAGTTCATTGTCCCTCGCAAAATACAGGGCACGTCACTGCTTTCTTTGAATTCCGACGTTTTTACTATTTTCTGGCTAATTAAGCTATTCTATGCCCTCATATTTTGCATTTATAAGTATTTAAAAGTGTGCTAGCTCCTAAACAAGGCATTCAATTGAGCTCACATTTGGTACATATATTAAAGACTACCGTCATACGACTGGTATTGATTTTGGTATGTGTTGAACTTAGTTTTTTATAGGGCTACAAAAAATATTTCTCCTTCGCAGAGAAATGCTTAAAAGCGACAGATAGCGCGGGAGAAGGGTAGGAAGAGAATAAAATATTGAAAGCTGCCAAGTTTTACAATTTTTGATGATTTGCCATCAAGTATGGCTCCAAAAGATAAGTCCAAAAACTGAGCCTACTTGACGATACCTACCAACTTGGCTAGAAACTGGCAAACGTTTTATTTACCTACAATAAAGGAGAAGTATAATTAGAATATGCTTAAGATTGTAAAATAGTTTTGGTAGGTGATTTTAATAGATTTCAAGCCCACAAAAGTGTTTTATTGAACAAAGTAGGGAAATACGATGTATTCAGGGATTATGGTACACTTTTAAAGTAATATTTGTGAAGGTGAAGCATAGTTAGAATGTGATCCCTGTGGTGTAACATGGTTACTGCACTGCTGCTGTGCCATAGGTCCAGGGGCTCGATTGCCTGGTTGGGCAAGTTTGGCTCAGCTTTTCATCCGTTGAGTGGGTCAATAAAATGAGTACAAAGATTGCTTGGGAGCTTTGCATCAGGCCCACACATGACCACCTGTCCGAGGCATATGCTTCTGCACCCCAGAACCTGTGGTCATGTAGACATGGTTGGGCAACCCAGTTCTTGGTTGTGCCAGTGGGCTGTTGCACCATATTTTAAGTATATTTAAAATATGAAAGTGTTTTTCAGATTTTTTTCCCACATTTTTCTCTATTGAAATACACTGTGGTTTATTAACCACATTGATGGCAGTTATAAACTCTTTTTGTTTACCAATTAATCTCTTTAATTTTTCAGTTTTCTATCCGATATTGGACCTTTACCATCGAGGGTAGCGTGAGAAAAGGTAAATAAAGCAGGGAGTGTGCGATTGCCATTTGGCAGATTGGATTTTTTGTCTCTTGTAGAACTCCCACATTTTTTTACTATTTTCACTTCATACTGTTGTTTACCCTCTGGCACCCTTATTTTCTCATGGAAGGTTGTATATTGCCCTTTCAATGGTTAGATCAAAGAATGTCTTGTCAGTCAACGATCACTCATGAGGATTCACCCATGGTTGACCTAAAATATAGTCTTCAACGAAATACTCAATTAGAATTTGTAACTGTATTCATGCTCATTCGTCATTTGATATGTACTCTTCTTTTTATTTTTATTTATTTTATTTATTTATTTTTTCCTTAATAAAGATAGTTAAAAACAAATTTTAAAGATTTCAGACATTTCATCGCCATCATACAGTTGCTGAAGTAAGAACTGGCATGAAACTTTTTGTTTACTTTCTGTCACATATCATGCCATGTCCCTGTCGTTCTTAGATTATTCCTGTCCATTTTGTCAAAGACCTCGCTGACAATCCTGATCGTTTCCATCTATTTTTGGAACATTATGGTCAATAAAGTGACTATCGAATTCAATGGGTTCCAGTTAGTTTTTTATAAATATGAATACCTTATAAATTTTGCATCTTTATTTTCTGTTAATAAGTAAATATCCCTCCTTTTGTAAGCCACTTTACCTTTTTAAAAGTGTAGTGATCAAGTGATGTCTTTTTAGGAATATTGAATGTTTAGGGATTATTGTGTGAAAGTATTGTTTTGTAAATTTGTTTCAGATATTGGTTGCATGTGACATGTGGTTAACTTGGTAATGTTAAATATTTTTATGGGCTATTCTTTAGCTCTTGAACATTGTCTTCTATGATAAAAAGCTAATGCTGTATTTATTATTTCAGGCTGTTGAAATTACAAGAAGATTGTATGATGCTTTTCTTAAATATGATGCAGTTATGCTTGAAATTAATCCTTTGGTTGAAGATTCAGTTGGTGATGGTACATTTACTTGTTTTGTACTTGTAGGCTATAGTCAGAACTTTGCTTGATGACACTAGGATTGCACAAAAAATTGCAGCTATGCTTTAGGGATGCAAATATTTTTGAGATTTTGTCATCTTGATGATATGCTGTGATTGCTAGCAAATTGAAATTCAGCTGGTGCTGTAATCCATAAATACTTTTTTGTAGATACTGTTTGAAAATCTCATTAACCCATTTTACATAATCTTTCTTGCAAATAAAAAATGACAAAAACTAAATATAGATATTTAATCTTGGATAATGATTCTAATGCTAAACCTAAACTTTAGACAATCTGTAATTTAGTGTGTAGTGTAATTTAACAAGAATTTCAACAGTAGTGTAATGTCTTACACAGCATTAGTGAACATCTTGACTACTTTTTTTATCCAGTAAATTTGTAATTTCTGATTAGGTTGATTTAAAAAAAAAAAAAAAAAAAAAAACCTTTTAATATTCTTCCAAATTTCATATTGTATAAATTGTTCTTGAATTCTGCATACCAGCAATTCTCAGTCCTTTGAGTTTGGACTACATTTGTGAGTCAATATTCTGTAAATCAACTCTTATTGTTCTTTGCAAAAGTGAATAAACAAAAAATAATAAAATGCTAACTTTAGAAAAAATATTTTCATTGAAATTCTATTAATTTTTAAAATTAAAGGTTGTCATGTTAATGAATTGTAACTTTATTCAGATGTTCATTGATTCTCTGTTTACTTGTGATTTAGTTATTTTGTCTGACACACAATTTCAATTTGGTCTTTTTTTGACAATCTTGATCATCATTGTCTAGGAAACACTGTTTTATGTATTGCAAAACAGGGACTAATGCTCAATTTACTCATGTTTGACTTTTATTAAATAATTAACTTGTTAACAATTATCATTAAACATGTAACAAACTTGTTTTATTAATTTATGATCAACAATAATAGAACCTTCATTCAAATTCATTTTATTAAGAATAGAAATCATTTTATAATCAAAGTTGCTATTTTCTACATATACTAATTTGTATTTTCAGTGTACTGTCTTGATGCCAAATGCAGATTTGATGATAATGCAGAATTTCGACAAAAACAGTTGTTTGAATTGAGGGATTGGACTCAAGAAGACCAGCGTGAAAGAGAAGCTCATAAACAAGGTTTAAACTACATTGCTTTAGATGGTGATATTGGGTGCTTAGGTAATTCAGTTTATTAGTTTCTGTGTTAGAGATTGTGCCTATATAAGCGAGGTATGATTATTTTCAAATGTTTCCTTAAATATATGTATCAGTGTTTTCACTAAAGTATGAGAATCTCAATTTTTGTTTTCTTTTTCCCGCATTAAAAAATTATTACTGCAAGAAATTTGCATACCCTACAAATCTGTTTCTAAAAAAATAAGTAAAAATAAAGGAATAATGAAAACAGTTGCAATTTTAACACGGACTGTAAAAATAGATTCTCACGGACTCCTAAAGTCTGGAAAAAATGGGAGGTCCTGGGGACACAGTTGTTCTTCAACTGGGTTGAAGAACTGTTATTGTATGTAACTTCTACTGTTATTGTATGTAACTAAGATTTGGAGATCTAGTTACATACAATAAAAATGGCTAAAAATCATAAATACCCTGATTTTGAGTGTTTACCCGAGGCAGTTGATAAGAAAGCGTCTAGGTTCCAAAGGATAAATACCTTACCCTCTGGGTATTTACCTAACCCAAAACTATAATGAATAATTTTCACCCATTTTTTAAAAATTTCACCCAGTTTTGGGGAAAGGGTGAGAAATTCTCACCCCCTTTTTTTGTGTGTGTTCCCGTAATGAAAACCCTGTATATGCAAAATATTACAAAAAACGATGCTAAAACACTTTAATTCTTTGTCCGTTTGAGGTGAATGTTGAATGTAAATTGAAAAAAATTCAAAATGTAGAGGAAAAAAACTACATTAAGAAAAAAAATCTTTTTAATTTTCAATAAATTACTTTTTAAAATTTATATACAACCCCCCTTTATAAAAGAAAATTCCCAATTATTAAAATGTGTCCCATACGCTAATTAAGATGTATAAGGTTTAAGAATTATAGTCTAAAAAGTGTCGGTGATGTGAAGATAATATATGCTGACTTAAAACACTTTTCAATGGCTCAATGAAGGTGAAAAAAAATCATGTTAAATGGAAAATGCTTCAGAGGTCTTAAAGAAATTACGAAAGAAAACAATTTTTTGTACTCAAGCAATAAAGGTTTATATTCAAATTCATGTATAGCCCTCACCATTGTTGTTTAAAGGTTGGTATCAGATGTTTTGTGATGAAAGGCTGAAATTTTATACATCACCTCTTTAGTGTATGGCACATATGGGCAACCGCTGGCCTGCGGAACATATCAAAACCCCATTTAAGCCATTCAAAATCCAATATATATCTCAATTACACGGCCTGCGACTTTGCTAACATCCTAAAGTTCGGCCCGCAGTTTGCAAAAGGTTGCCCATACCTGGTGTATGGGGACACATTTTACTCATTAGGATTTCTTTCATTCTGTACTAGTCACTTACAGATTTTAAAGTGTCCCTTTCCAGGAGAATTTTTGCAGAAACTTTTCCTTACCTTTTTAAAAAAAAATTTTAATTTACATTGCCCACTTATCTCTAAATAATTATGTTAGCACATCTTTTTGGGACACCCTATATGTACATATATATAAGTAACTAGCTGCTACCCGCGACTACGTCCCCATCGCCTTTAGAGTTAGATCCCAAGAGAAAAGAAGCATGTGTGAATAACACATATGCATACCTGCCAACTTGTACGGTTTGGCCGTTCAATGTACGGATTTTAGCTTAGTTGTACGGTTATACGGCCGCAAGGCAAAATTGTAAGATTTTTTGGCAAAGTTTTGGCTAATGTGATTTTATTTACTATGTTTCAAAATTTAGTGGTTTTGTGGAGTATTTTAAAATTTAAATCACCAATTGACGTTACGTCGAACGTAAAAACACTAGATCGTTTTATTTCCCATATTTACGCTAACTCCCCCCCTCCCCTACCTTTTCTGCCTTCTTCCACTGATACGCTGTGTTACTGTTAACCCGAGAGGGAAAATAGGAATTCCCTCCGATCTCCGATGCTGCGAAAGCTATGATTGGCTCACAGATTTTTTTTTCTCCCTCCCACCCGCGGCTTGGCCATGGTTCGGACGGTGCTTAAAATACCTTAAAAAGTACTTACTTTTTTTTTTCATTTTTAAGGCCTTTAAAAAGTACTTAATTTTTTACCTATATCCTTAAAGTTTCTCAGTATAGCCGCAAGGTGCTTAAAAAGTGCTTAATTTCTAGTGGTAATCGACCGTAAAATCATCTGGCATCGAAACTTTTCGTTCCCCTTTTCCAGCCTCAAGCTGCGTTCATATTGATCGTACCGTAACGTGATGACGTCATACGTTGGAGCCCCTTTTCAATATTCAAAGCTTAAAACAAACAATTCGCTGAAGCACACTCATTACGTAATCAACAGCTGGCCGTCCGCGGAGAAAAAAAAAATGTTTACTTTTGACTGGAGCCTGCTCATCGGATTGCTGTTTCACTTTATCAGCATGTGCTATACTGTCCGAACTTTTTGCGAATGCAAGAAGTTTTTACAAGTTATTTATTTATTTCTATAAATTCGCCTTTGTGAATATAAAAACTGATGTTTTATATAAAATCGGACACTGATTATTTGAAAATGGAAATTGTAAGCTTCGTAAAATAACGGTAAATACTTTAAAACATATGGGAAAGGAGATATTTTTACCACTTATTCCCCCCCCCCCCCCCAAAATACATCCCAGTGCGATGTTTTTTTTTTTTTTTTTTCAAAGGGAGGGGATCGCGTGTGCGGCATTTCTGATAATTTTCTAGTTAATTAAGCTCATTTTCGTGGGTGCGATGGGTGCAGCGTTTCTGCCATAAATTACGGTATATAGACATACATGTTACTTGAGAGAAAAAAAGGAATTATTTTGTCTGTATTAATTGCTTGTACATACATGAGCAAGAAATTGTGGGCTTTTCAATTTTGGAAAATTTGCACTTAAAGCAACAACCTGCCAACTTTACAATAAGAAAATCTAAAGTTTGGTAATAACGAAAGTAATAAGGAGCTGTCCATAAATGATGTCACGCTTTTTAAAAAATATTCTTTGCCTCCTGCTCACACTTCACCATACCACCCTTGGCACATGTCATGCTGTATTACATTTACATATACTTACAGTTTAAAAACAAAGCACTATGCTAGAAATCAAATTTAATTCTGACTTTAAATGTTTTTATTTTAATGTAAATGTATAATGTCACACATCTTGTCCCCCCCCCTCCCCCCTCGTCACAATTTCACAGCCCTCCTTTCCTCCAAGCGTGACATCATTTGTGGATAGACCCTACTTAAGAAAATTTTGGGGGTCCTTAAAAAGTGCTTATTTCTTTTGCTCCGAAAAGAGTCTGAAGCATGTTGGCTTGTGACGTGTTAGGAGAAGTGGGATGGGAGCATTCGTAATCGATATGCCAAGTGTCCATGCTTTGGCAAAGTTTGCTGCTGCTCATGCATGGAGGTGGATGCGCATTTGTTTAGAAATAACTCCCTCCCAATACCGCTTGGCTCCCATCCGTAAGCGCAAGAACAACTTTCAATCACAAACATGTGTTGATGAAATTGTCCAGTGTAGTTTGAAGTTGTGAAATATTAATTTGAAATGTTGAAAATTAAACATAAACAATATAATAAAGTTTTCCTTGATTCTTTTACAAAGGAATATCCGTGTATCGTCAAATCGCAAAGGGGATGCAATTTTGCTTTTTGCTCCGTGTATAGGACCGACATCAAAATTGCGTATCAAACATGAATAATCTTGCTAAGTATCAAACATAAATAATCTTGCAGACAAATAATTTTCAGTTGTTGTTGTTGTGTGTGATTATGGCGATCTGCCAGGGGGGGTGCCTTGGTAGGACTTTCTAAGGGGTTCTAACGCATATTCACGTTACATCTGGAGAAAACCTACCAAAACTCCGGATCGACAGCCGCGCGATGGGACCCGAACCTGAGACCTTCACACTTCAGCCATCTACCATTTTCAGTGGCAGAACCACTTGTGCCATGGTGAGGCCAAATTTTTTTCAGATATAGTTTATTTTTTAAATTTATTTCCAAATATGTGTTCACATGAAGTATGTGGAAATGATGTTTGCAAGCCAGTAGATGAAGTCAGGGATGAGCTTCAATCTCAATTTTGCAAATTGATAATTTGGCCGAGGAAGTTCAATCAGAAGAAAGAATGGACAAAAAATGGGCTAAAAATTGAGATTGAGAAAATTAACAGCTGCTAGTGGGAAATTTAAATATGATCGAATGTTATGCTAAGTATATTGACTATACCACACAGTAATGCTGCTTGTGAACGTTTGTTTAGCAGTGTTAAGAAAAATAGAACACTATTTCATAGTTTTTTGTCTAATAAAACTTTGGAAGACATTTTAATTGCAAAAAGTAAACTCAAAGTCCATTGCTATGAGCAAGACTTTGATAAGGATTTTTTAAAAGCAGCCAAATCAGCTACTTATGAACATTCGTACTCTAAAGATACCAAATAAATGCCCCTCCTTTCCTATATGTGCATATGTATTAAAAATAGTGTACTAAATCTGAATAGTAATTTTAAAAATTGTGTTTGATTACATTTTATCTTTAGTATGCATATTTATTGCGTGACACCGTGGTATTGTAAGATTTTCAAATATTGCATGTTGGCAGGTATGCATATGTTTGCAACAAAAGAAACTGCATTTAAATATTATTTGCTTTTTACTTATTTTAAATGAAGTATAATGCATGGTAGTATACTTCATTTAAAATAAGAGTATGCAGATTTACTAAATTTAGATTTTTTTTCAGGCATTTGGCAAATAGACAGTTACAACAGTATTTGCGAACTGGTTTTGGTGTTCTTGTAAAAGAAATATTTATGCTATATGCATGAATTGTAGCCTGTGTTAATCAGGAATAGTGTAGCTTTCTATTAGCGAAAAAGTTTTAGAATCGGTTCTATAGTTAGAGATACCCAGAGAGCATAATGTCTAGAATTTTGAGTGTTCCTGTAAAGGAACTATTTGGGCTACATGCATGAATTTTTGTCTATAAGTCTATAATACTCAAGAATAGTGTAGCTTACTATCAGGGAAAAAAGTTTTGGAATCGGTTCAGTATTTACAGAGATACAGTGTAATGTAATTCTTATGAGTATCGCTGTAAAAGAACTATTTGTGATATATGCATAAAAGGTAGCCTATAGCACTCAAGGTCCCACCAGTGTCTAAGAGGTTCTGCTCTCAAATCTGGAAGGCTGGAGGTGCCAGGTTAAAACCCCGGTCGCGCTTGTTGACCTAGCTGCTCGCAGTTTTTCGTGGTTTTCTCCAAAACCTCGCGTAAATACGGGCTAGGATCCTTTAAAAAGTTCCCCACAGAGGAATTCCCCATATAGGCCTAGGACCCTAGTGCAGTCAATCGGTCTTAATCCACAAACAAACAATAATACTCAGGAATAGTGTCACTTTCAATCCGTGAAAAAAGTTTTGGAATCGGTTTAGTAGCTGTAAAATTTCCATAGAGTGCAATGCATTAGAATTATTTTGAGTGTTTTTGTAAAAGAATTATTTATGCTATATGCTTGAAAGGTTGTCTGTATGTTAATCCAGGACATAAGCTATCTTCATTACAAATTTTTCCAAATCCTTTCAACCATTTGTGTGTGATTCAGTCAAAAACATCTAAACACACAAACGTACACATTTATATTATTGGTAGGATTTGGAAATTTATGGACTTTTCTTTCTTCATTAATTATGTTATTTTCACTCCCTCTTAATTGCTGAGGTATTTCTTCAATAATATTTTGGGAGAAAATTTGCTTTGGCATACTGCCTGGCTGGAGAATATGAAGAAATTGTCGAATTGGCAGGTTTCTGAGCAGCGTCTTGTGACGAAGTTCACATATTTTTCGCGTCTTAAAATAATGTTCCTATGTTTCGTCTTTCTAAATCAAAATTTCGTATTCCGTATTAATCTCTCTCCACTTTGTTTTTTGGCTCGATAAAATGCTCTTTCCTTTTGCGCGACGCTATGTCTGGGACTTTTCGGGGTTTCCCTTCTAAATTAATTTCGCTTTAGCGTATGCTGTGTAAGTTCTTGGTGCCTCCCGGTCGCCCCCTTCGCTTTTCTCACAGGGTTGTAGCCTTATGTGTTGGCATTCGCCAAATTCTGGCACTTCTGTCTTGGCGTTAATCATTTAATCCGTTTGTTGTGTTCGTTTTTTTTTTATGGAACTCTGACATGCCGTGTGGCCGGAACAATTAGATATATTCCTGGTGTTATTTTATGAAACAATGTACTGTACGTAATTGAAGTTGCTTACGTCAAGACTGTTTTTACTGTTATCTTCAATAAAACGTAGCTTTTCTGAATTCGAGTCGTCTTCCTGTTTTCAAAGTCCTCAGCGTACTTCATGGACATATTAATTTCACTATACGTCACGTCAGGCCAAGAGGATGTTCTCTTAATCCACCTCCGACAACTCCCTCATACGTCTCTTGGATTCCGATCTGCCTTAATAAATAGTAAATATATTATTCTCTCCTTTAAGGTTTTTCCACTGCTTTTAAACATGGAATTTACAAGACTTCGTGCACTCATTACCATCTGAAAAAGTCGCCAAGCACATTGCTAAAGCACACTTTAGTCATTGGCGTATCACCAAACTGGGAAATAATTCCACTTTTTGCAAATTTTGTTTTAATATTATAACCCTATAGTACTGCTGAAACTAAGTGTTATTTCAAAATGGACACAACAATGGAACCATCAGCCGACTTGGCACGAAATACTGCATGCCAAATGACTTCTCTAATTTTTTACGGTGCATTAGCGTAATACACAAAAATTTTAACATTCGCACAAACAATTCCATACAAACTTTAACTGTGCTGAATTTCACGGTCATCCGTTTGTGTAGTGCGCTGCAAAAGGGACACAATATTTTTGCTTAACATATTTATATATACATTGATAGATGGATAGATTTGGCATAAAACTGGCATAATTTCCGGTTTGCCTGAAGCCTGACCTACATCCTTTTTATCATTCTCAGTATTATTTGTAGAATCTCCACTGTCAGAAAGAGGACAGAAAAAGAAGGAAAGAGCTCCAGAGCTGATCATATTTAGATGGGGCCCGGGGCACTGGGTTACTTAGAGGCCCCCTTTACTATACCATTCTAAGCATTTTAACATTTTCAGAGTCTGATTATCACACGGGTGCGTGGACAATAGCCAGGGGCCACTGAAAAATAAGGGCCTCCCAAATCTCTCAATTTGCTGTATTAAATTTATATATGCTGCAGTGATAATTTTTGTTAACCTCTTCACCGCCTTGAAAAGAAAAACTTTTCTTCCCTTTTTCGCCGAAGCTTCCGCGGGAAAACTAACAGAAAACGGCTTGGTACTCAGCCATACAAAAGTTGGTTTCCCTGCTCAGCTAATGTCATCCCCCCTATTCAAATGTCAAGAAATTACACGGCACAACCCACCCACTGTGCACAGAGTGAGCAGGGAGATTCACCCCCAGTTTTTCAAGGAATTCTGTGGTTTTGAGAGGGGGCCAAGGGAGGGGGGGGGATCATAGGAGGAGCAACTTTCACCGGGGAAAAGATTATGAAGTGTCAAGCATTCGCTGATAAATTTTGTAAGGCTTTATTGCAATTAAGTGAATTTTTATTGTGTGATTTAAATATTAACGCCGTTTAACCAAAGTTTTTTTATAAATGTGTTGGCCGCGATGAAAATCACGCGATGCCAAAAAAAAAAAAAAAAAAATCGAAAATGTTTACTTACAAGTGTACATTTGTAAAAACTATAAACCTGGAAAAGCAATAAATTTTTAATACTCTTAAGTATATCACGGCTCAGAGGTTATTCGGTGAAATAATATTTTTAAAATCCTTTCTTCCTAGTAGTTCAATAAATTTTACTAATTTAGTATGTAATGCACCTTAGGTGCGAACATATTCTGACTGTCTGGAAATATCTGACGGTGTTTATTTTTTACTCTGGTTAAAAGTTAAGAGACTATTTTAAAGTAATATTCTTCAATGAAATAAAAATTACAGATTCTCCCTTACAGGAGAATATTAGGAATCTTAACCGTAATTAAATAATTAAAAGAGCAATGCGCTCTTTACTTTTAGTTTCGGCTGTACGTCAAAGAAGAGTACTTAATATCTTAGAAGAGCTTATTCAAAGCTTTTAAACAGTCCCTTGTTCATTTTGCAAGTTTTTCCTATGAAAACCGAGGTCCGATATATATAAATATATAATATGCTAATAAACAAGGCTGTAGCCAGCGGGGGAATCATGGGGATTTAAAATTTAGTCAATGCATTAGTAGCGTTTTACTTACGATGACTCTTACTGTAGAGATATTCTATGAAATTTATATGCAGAAATGAACCTTTTCCCTTTAAAAAGATTCTTGTTGTTAAAAGGACACAAGTATGTGATGAATTAAAAATAACAATAATTATCCCCCAAACCATAGTGGTAAATCTGGGAAAATCAAGTTGTAGTCAAATTAACAAATTCGTTGCTGTGTATAAATAGCTCGCTGAAATTAAATTATTCTCCGTTGAGAGAAGTTTCTTAATAGCTCAGCCCCATTATATATGGCCTAGCACCAGAGGCAAGGGCTTACCGTAAGCCCTAACATTCCCCGCAATGGGGGGGGGGCCTCTAAGCTGAACGGGACCTCCAAAGTTTCACCTCTGTATTTTCAAGAGTGAAATTTAGATTTTTTTCTTTAAATAATTACCCCCCCCCCCCCTTAACCCAGAGCCTTATTATCCCATGGGCAAATCGGGACTTTGCCCAGGGTCCCCAATTTCAAATATTTTTCTGAAATATATTTTATATCAAAATTTTATGAAAAATAAAACAAATTTCATAGATGGGGGGGGCCCCCAAATTCTCCAATGCCCGGGGCCCCCCGTTGGTTATAATCAGGCTCTGCCTTAACTTGTGCTATATCTTCTGCAGTTTTCCTTAACTTGTTTATAGTCTGCTTTTACTTTTGCAATACTGAGTCCATGAGTCATTCCATTTCAATTCAAATAGTAATTGCCTTCGATCACCACTACATCCTCTCCCACCCCCCACCCCCCAAGTACAAAAAAAGAAAAAAAATACAGAAGCCCACAAAAACCTGTGTGTATTTACTATATACATTACTTCACTTATAATAGTAAAGGTTACTACTTAAATTTTAGTCTAAACCAATGTAAAAACTTTTGGGAGGGGCTAAATGATTAAAAAAGATTACTTTACATACTCAATGTGCATAATGAAGCAGAATGTTACCCTTTAGCAATCTCTTTTGGGGGGCTGAAGCCCCCTAGCCCCTCCCCTGAATCCGCTACTGACGCTACATTAAAATCAGAAAATTGCCCATTCTTCGAATTTCAACATTTGTTTGGAATTTTTAAGTTAGAAAATGGTTTTATTTGGATAATAAAAATAATAGCCACATGTAGATCATTCTCAGTTGTATTAATTCGTAATTTTGGGGATTTTCAGAAAAAAAATATAATAATTTTTTTTTTATTTTTCAGTTCTTCTGGAATGTCCTTCCTACTAATTCACTATGTTCCGTAAACGTCAGTTTTTCGGGTTTTAAGTATTTCTGCTAAAGAGGGAGAATTATAAAAATTGTCTATTGTTACACAGTAGCCCGTTTCTAAATATCTGTCCAGTAAGGCCATTACGGCCTTTACACCAGTTCCGTTTTGTTTGTATCCTGGCTAGTATTTCGTCTTTTTTCCGGTGTATATCATCAAATTCGAAACGTATCCAGACGATGATTCACAGAGCACGAAAAAATTTATCCCGAATCCTGCTCGTTTAGACGGTATAATTTCCACCCGAGCCTTCCTTTGAAAATCAGAAGAGATTCATCAATTGATAAATCTCTCTCGGGTGTGTAACATTTCTGAAATTTTTTTACAATAATATGCATTACTGTTTCGATTTTTTAAAGTGGATTATTCTGGTTTTCTTCATCCACGTAGCTCTCATTATCACAAAAGTGCAAAAATTTCATGATCAGGCTAAAACTTTTTTCTCTCATATTTTTGACAAAGTAAAGCAGTTTCCAAAACTGGGACTCTCGGGGTTTTTCCTGAAATCCCTCTAGAATCAGCAAGGATAAAAACAGCAGCATTTCCTTTTTATCAGTGTTTGCCCATTCTGTGCATCTTGATTTTGGAGTAACATTGTGAGTATTGAAATACTGCAAAGCAAACAAATTCGTTTGTTCCACGATTTGTTCAAGAACAGCATCATCAAATAATTTTGAGAAAAACTGTAGAGGATCGGTTGGGTCGTCAATTTGAAATAAAATACCGGGTGACTCTGTGAAATGAAATTGAGGCGGGGCTGGTAACGGAGAATTAATATCTAATTTACACCAATTACGAACAGATGAGATATCCACAGAATCACTATCACTACTAGAATCAGTCTCAAAAAATAATCAGATACACTGTCACTGACGCACATCATAATTAAATTCAGCTGTCGGAGAACTCTTGAAAATAATAGGGGCACGTACCCCCAGACGAACTAAATTTACACTTTAGAGACGATTGACTTGTTTTGTAAATTCTAGTGATTTCATAAGGAAATGCGACAAAAAATGTTTTGTGCCTCCTCCAGAATTATTATTATTATTATTATTATTATTATTTTTTTTATCCGCCATTGCGAGTATCTACATACTCTTTTTGTGCAATGCAATCGCCCCTTTTGCTTTTAAAAGAATCCTTAGATATACAGTTTTATCACAATGGAAATAAATTTTATTTTCTAAATAATGTTTAGATTTTAAAGTATATATGAACTTACAAGTAAATAAAAATAATAAAATTGCTCTTATAGATTAGTTTTTATCCCGATCAGAGAGAGTTTTTAATGACTGAAATAACTTTATGTATTCGTTAATTATTCAATTTAAGCCGTAAAATTAAATCTGAAAATTATTTTTAGTTATGTGTATCATTTTAAATGATTTTTTAATACCTTATGCATTTTATATATTTGACTACATTTTAAACGCTTCCAGATAAATCATTATACTTTTTATCTGATTTCGCATTACTTTCCCTCCCCGCATAAATAAATAAATAAATTAAAAAAATTCCAATGGACTATAGTTCTGTGTTATAATTATTTTTATTAGTATCAAAATACAAGAGTTTCAAAATAATCCATACGAATAATGTCATCTGTGTTGTAGATTAAGCATTAACAGAATTTCTTTATGATTTTTACATAAGCAAGCATTCCTCTTGAAAACGATCAATTAAAGAAATAATTAAAATCTTTACATAACTTAATGGATTAAATTCATCATAAGTTGCTAATTATTTTGATTGCTTTTTGAACAATAACCAGAATTAATAATACCGAATCGGACCTACAGATTTAACGTGTGAGTTTCATCTGTTTTAGTTAGATCCTTAGTCCTATTTTCTATCAATAAAATGTTTCTGGCCTTTTATAAAATAAATTATATTTGTCTAATATTGGCCTTAGACATTCAAACCCAAGCCAAGCCAACCCCCGAACAAGGTGCAGTAGTATATTTTTTTATTTTGAATATAAAGTAGTTCAAATTAAACATAACTAAAGGGCTTTATGTATTAAAAAATGGTTTTTGACCAAATATGTTATTTTATGTACCAGTTTATTTTTCGCAATTTCCTTTACTTCTTTTCCTCATTCTAAAATCTAAATATTAGTGTAATGACTTAAAACAGACTAATAATGTACTTGTAGTAATGTACAATGTACTAGTAATGATTACCCATTGAAACGCTGAAAAACTCGTAAAAATATTAAAGTGTGATGTTAAAATTCGGGTTTCGAGACTTTAAAAATTAACAGTGAAAATTTTAGATTTTGTTTTATTTTTTTATTCATAATTTTAATTAAAATATTTGTTTAGCCTTCGAACAAATGAAAAAACAAAAAAAAATCCCACAAAGATAATGCTTATTTACCGGACATAAGTTTCTAATATATTTGTAAATGAGAAAAGGCCAGAGAGAGAGAGAGGTATTTGTCTTGTAAATGACACTTTGCGCTTCTCTTTTTATCAATTCCTCAGAAAAACTCTCACGGCAGTGGAGCATCAGGGGGAGGGGGGTTTGTTTCTAATTGGGGAATGGGGACGCTCACTATCTTCCTCTTCTAGCCCAGGATAGCTATGAATGGTACGTAATAAATAACATTCGTTTTACTTGACCAAACAAACGGGGGAAGGAACGAGACAGAATTGAATGCGCCTGCGATTTATACTCGGGGCTGCCGAAAAACGTACAGTTGCTTCTTGACGAAATAGATCGTCAGAGCTGAAAATCGTAGGGTCTCAGATGACGGATATATTCGGGGCAGCCGGTCAAGGGGTTAAGCTAAATTTCCTTTATAATATCTATCATAATTGTGTAAAAATAAAGTCTTCAAGACTTATTTTCCGTTCCTCTAACTCAATGACTACTAGAGGGATGACATTATACTAGAGGCATGAGTTTTCCATGAATATGTTGAAATCTGCTTTCTTTCGTCAAAATTTTAAAGTGTACATTATATTTAAATTATGTTTTCTGTGTAATGATTTCTAGAATTAATATGAAAGTATGAGAATTTCTATTAATAATTAATAGTTTGTAAAATCCTTAGAGACTTCTCTCTCTTACCCTTAAAATAACAATATCTTATTAATAAATATGAAATTCTGTTTGTTTGTGGATTTGATTAGTATACAAATCCACAAAAATGGACCTATCAGCCTGAAATTTTGCACAGATATGTAAAATAATATAGAATAAATTATACTTTCAAGGTTTTAAAGTAAGTCCACCTGTTCGCGGAATCTAAGAGATTTTTTATGCTCTCCACGCAAAAAGCTTTCCATAATTGTAACCCTGTAGTGAAAAAAGTGTGAAATAAGCATCATGGTTGCCATGTGTGGCGATTTTGCCGAATAAAATGTTTTAAATTCTCAAAGTAAAAATAAAACAATAATAATGATTTTTTTTTTGTTGTTAGTTTATATTTGTAAGGTTATTTTTTAAAAATTATATCGTGTGCATGGGAAAACAGAGCAGGAATGAAATGTTTTACACGCAAAACAATAAGGATTGAACATTTCTGAGGCTAATATGTAAAAATTTTTAGTTTGGCGAAAAATAAAATGGCCGATATGCTGATTTTGAGAAAGTGAGTTCTAGCCATTTGCACAGTTTTAGGCTTGGCGAAATTTACTGAGAGCTTAATAGCATTTTTGAAAAGTGTATAGGTTTTATTAGAATACAGCATTAAATTTTAATAATCCGTGCAGAAATAATGCAGTTATTAAGGGATTTCAAGCGATCTAACTTCAGCATTCTCGCCGATTGAGTACATTGATTTAAGTTGGGGGAATTCTGCCAATTTTCAGATAATACAAATCTTCGCATTTAGTACATCGGAGTAACGATGAATAAAACACGTTATAGTTGATAATTTGAAAAATGCGTCTGTATTCAGGTATTCCACTTTTCAAATAAATGCCTGCTTTACTTTTTGGCGGTCGAACCATTTCCCATTTTGATTGCTGCTAAGTCAATGCTTCGAATGATTCCCTAAAAGAACTCTTGCAAAATGGCGTATGTTGGCACTTTGGCAAGGCTTAGATTTGAAACTGGATTTTTTTTTAGGCTGGTATATATAATAACACTGGTTATAGATAAAAATGAATGTTGGTATGTGTGTATGAGGTTAAAAAACTCAGCACCGTTTGACCAATCACCATGAAATTTGGTTCACCTGTCTTTTATCATGGAGAAGGTTTTTATGCTATCAGTTTTCCTCTAACTTGCCGCTAGATGGTGCTGCAGAATGCCGAATTCTATTTCGTTTAAGCGCTTGCTGTGAAAATACTGGTCAACCGATTTTGATGACAATTAGTAGACATGGATATATGAACATAAAGAATATTTTTATGCTATCTGTTTTGCTATAACTTGCCGCTAAACGGCGCTGCAAGTTATAGCAAAAACATCAACTCTTATAGCACCAACTTCTATACCGTTCGACAGACTGGCATAAAATTTTTTATATTTACACATTTGAGCACGAATATATTCTAACTGTGTTCCTTTTGATGTTACTCACCACTAGCACTGCAATGCATTATTATTTTAACTCGCCACTGGATGACGGCAGGCCAAATTCTTGACCATTCAAACGGTCGCTATGAAAATCAATATACATAGCTATTTGAAAAGTGAGAATATCTTGGCGTTATCCATTTTGTTATAACTCCACTTGCGCCACTTGGTGGCGCTATAGCAAATCATTACTTTAATTAACTACTAGATGGTAACTGATCGCTATGAAAATAGGTATACATAGATATTTCAACACGGGGAAGATTTTGGTGCTATCCATTTTCCTATAACTTGCCACTAGATGTCGCATCAACACATGAACTTCAGGACTGTCCAGCTGATCGTCATGAAAATTCGTATACATTGATATCTGAATGCGAAGAATATTTTCACCGTATCTGTTTTACTAAAACTCGCCACTAGATTGCTCTACGCCGCATCGCCTTCTGCACCGTACAAACGATTGCCTTGAAATTCTATGCTAGTTATTGAACACAATATAACGTGATATCTATTTTGCTATGTCTCTTTACTCTAATCGTAATATCAAAATGTCCATTCATTCCCGTGTGAAGAACAGGTACTTCAGCTAGTACTTCAATAATTAGCAGTAGTTGTCAGTAGCGTATATATTGGCTTCCATTTTGTGGGAGGGGGACGATTCGGTATATTTTAAACTTTATTGTTCTAAAGTTAAAAGAAATGTTCCAAAATAGCTCTTTTTTAATAATTGCTTTAGTTTTCAAGGGCCCCCCCCCCCTCAAATGCTACCCTGGTAGTTGTTTATTAGAGCAATAGTTTTCTCTAATTAGGATATCAATATCCTTAAATATGAATGTAATGCAAACTGAATCTTTGTTTTTTTGCAAAATTTGTCTCGAAAAAGTATTCAAAAATAGTGTAGCTAACTACATTTGCCAAAAAGTAGTTGTAGTTAACTACATTTTTCAAAAAGTAGTTTTAGTTCGCTACAAAAAAAAAAAATAAATAAAAAAATAAAAAAAAAAAAAAAAATAGTTTTTCCCACCGCTGACTATAACTCAGGTGGTACCGAAAATTTAGTTTGAAAAAAATTAAATAAATAATCCCATATTGCAAAACTTTTCTATACCATTTATACTGTGTGAAATGTTATGTACCTTGAGGCAAAAATATTGTATGAAACAATCCCTATTGTAGGATAAATTTTGTCTCTACTAGTGACCTTTTTTTAATCAGCATGTTCTAATGTTTTTTCCAGTTCAAAATTTGATTATGAATTTTAACACGCTTCCTATTGTTCAGTCAAACCTAAACTTCATACATAAATATACCAATAGCACTCAATTCTAATGTGTTTCTTTAATTCTTAATAGTTAATTTATTTAATGTTTTGGTCCAAAAATTCTATTGATTTCATACACATCAGCTTGTTTTCATTGAATTATTGATCAGACATTTATATACATACTAGCTGAAGTACCCGTTCTTCGCACGGGAATGAATGGACTTTTTGATATTACAATTTGTTGAGATTACTATTTATTGTAATAAAGAGATAGCAAAATGGATATTGCGTTATATTGTGTTCAATAATCATGCATACCGAATTTCAAGGCAATCGTTTGTACAGTGCAGAAGGCGATATGCCATAGCACAATCTAGTGGCGAGTTTTAGCAAAACGGATACGGGGAAAATATTCTTCGCATTCAGATATCGATGTATATGAATTTTCATGACGATTGGGTGGATAGTCCTGAAGTTCATGTGTTGATGTGACATCTAGTGTCAAGTTATAGGAAAATGGATAGCACCAAACTCTTCCCCGTGTTCAAATATCTATGTATACCTATTTTCATAGCGAACAGTTGCACAGTCAAGAAGTGATACACTGCAGGGCCATCTAGTGGTTAATTAAAGTAATGATTTGCTACAGTGCCGTCAAGTGGCGAGTTATAGCAAAATATATAACACCAAAATATTCTCATTGTTCAAATAGCTATGTATACTGATTTTCATAGCGACCGTTTGAATGGTCACAAATTTGGCCTGCTGCAGCAACATCTAGTGGCAAGTTAAAATAATGCATTTCAGTGCCATCTAGTGGTTAATTAAAGTAATGATTTGCTACAGTGCGTCAAGTGGCGAGTTATAGCAAAATATATAACACCAAAATATTCTCATTGTTCAAATAGCTATGTATACTGATTTTCATAGCGACCGTTTGAATGGTCACAAATTTGGCCTGCTGCAGCAACATCTAGTGGCAAGTTAAAATAATGCATTTCAGTGCCATCTAGTGGTTAATTAAAGTAATGATTTGCTACAGTGCCGTCAAGTGGCGAGTTATAGCAAAATGGATAACGCCAAAATATTCTCATTGTTCAAATAGCTATGTATACTGATTTTCATAGCGACCGTTTGAATGTTCACAAATTTGGCCTGCTGCAGCGACATTTAGTGGTGAGTTAAAATAATGCATTTCAGTGCCATCTAGTGGTGAGTAACATCAAAAGGAACACAGTTAGAATATATTCTTCGTGCTCAAATGTGTAAGTATAAAAAAATTTTATGCTGATCAGTTGAACGGTATAGAAGTTGCATTGCAGCGTCATTTAGAGGCAAGTTAAAGCAAAATGGATAGTGAAAAATATTCTCAGTGTTCTAATATACCAATCTAATATGTACCAAATTTCATCGAAATCGATTGGATGATATTCGCATGGAAAATGGCTAAACGGAATAGAATTCGACGCTCTGCTGCGCCACCTAATGGTAAGTTAGAGGAAAACAGATAGCATAAAAACCTTCTCCATGATAAAAGACAGGTGAACCAAATTTCATGGTGATTGGTCAAACGGTGCTGGAGTGTTTTAACTTCATACACACATACATTCATTTTTATCTATAACCAGTGTTATTATATATACCAGTCTCAAATAAAATCCAGTTTCAAACCTAAGCCTCGCCAAAGTCCCAACATACGCCATTTTGCAAGAGTTTTTTCAGGGAATCATTCGAAGCATTGACTTATCAGCAATCAAAATGGGAAATGGTTCGACCGCCAAAAAGTAAAGTAGGCATTTATTTGAAAAGTGGTATACCTTAATACAGCCGCATTTTTTAAATTATCAACTATAACGTTTTTTATTCATCGTTACTCTGATGTACTAAATGAAAAGATTTCAATTTTCTGAAATTTGGCGGAATTCCCCCAACTTAAATCAATGTACTCACTTGGCGAGAATTCTGAAGATAGATCGCTTGAAATCCCTTAATAACTGCATTATTTCTGCACGGATTATTAAAATTTAACGCTGCATTCTAATAAAACCTATACACTTTTCAAAAATGCTATTAAGCTCTCAGTAAATTTCGCCAAGCCTAAAACTGTGCAAATGGCTAGAACTCACTTTCTCAAAATCAGCATATCGGCCATTTTATTTTTCGTCAAACTAAAAAATTTTACATATTAGCCTCAGAAATGTTCAATCCTTATTGTTTTGCGTGTAAAACATTTCACTCCTGCTCTGATTTCCCATGCACACCTTACAAATATAAACTAGAAAAAAAAAATTATTATTCTTTTATTTTTACTTTAAGGGTAAAACATTTTTCACGGCAAAATTGCCATGCATGGCAACCATGATGCTTATTTCACTTTTTTCACTACAGGGGTTACAATTACGGAAAGCTTTCTACGTGGAAAACATTAAAAATTCTCTTAAACTCTGGGAATGGGTGGACTTCAAGTTTTAAGTGTGGACTGTTATTTAATCTATATTTTACACGTCTGCGCAAAATTTCAGGCTGATAGGTCCATTTTTGTGAATTTGTATATTAAACAAATCCACAAACTGACAAACAGAATTTCATTTTTATTTATAAGGATTGCTGTATTTTCTTTCCCACTTTTTAAAGAAGTCTGAACATGCTATATAGAGCTTTTTGACCTACGTCATTGCATTACGTCAAATCATAGCAACCAGCCTGGCAACACTTTCCTGTAGGACACGCTAAGGTTCGTTTGAGGACGATGATTGGCGGAATACTCGTCTTTCTACCTCTAAATATCAGAGTTGTCCTACAAAAAGTTGCCCTGACGTCATGTCGAAATGCTCTATTGAGAGCTTTTTGTCGATATTTTTAGTAATATATGTTCGAAAATGTATGATTAGAGTTAAAAGTATGTACAGCTGCAGAAAAGAAAAAGGCCCACTTGTACATTTTTTGGCCGTCGTTCGTCGCACAGCAAAGTTACTGATACCAATCGTTTACGATTGACGCACACTTTTTTTGCTATGCATAAAAATTGCATAAGGGGCCATCTACATATTAAAATTCGCACCAACTTTTTTTTTCTCAATAGCAACCCGTAGATTTCACTTCATATTTCAAAAATTTAGCTCATTTTAACCCCGGACACCAATTTTCAATAAATTTAGACAGAAAATGAGTGAGTTATGAGCACCCAAAATCCCCCTCCCCCTATGTTAAAATATTTTTTCATACTTCAATTCATATCTCATATAATATTGGTAGTAAGAAGCTGATTTTTATTCGTACTATTAGAACTAAACGACCCAAACATAATTTAATGTTATTATGATTTTTAATAAATCATTAATATGAATTATGAATTATTAAATTAATATTCAAAAAAATTATAAATAGCGACCTAGCCAAATTTCGATGGAAATAGATGCAGAAATTAATATTACATGGCTGTGCAAAATTTCAAATTTTTACGTTCAGTAGTTTAATTTATATTAAATAAAATGTGTTATTTTCATGAGTTAAGGGACCATATATAAATTTATTAAGTGAAAATTTTTTGAAAATTGCATAAAATAAATGTAAATTAGATTTATTTTGTGCAAAAACACAGTAAAAGATACCAGTATTAAAAATATCAAATTTTGAAGCAAATAAATTAGACGTTTTTAGTTTGTTGGGGGTTCTATAAAGCGTGTATTGTTGCATCCGCTACCATATTCCCCCAAATAAAATATTTTCCAGCTATAAAATTAGATGCAGTAGGTGTATGTCTTCTAATAGAACATCCTATTTCTGAAAAACTAACATCCTCCACTTTCCAGGCGTGAATGTGACCTTTTTTAATATCGGAAACATTAGGTGTTTGGACTTCCCCATACTTTATCAAACATTCGAAATCACGTTTTTCTGTCTAAATTTTCATCTAACAATAAATTAAAATACCGCTAAAAGTCTTAAGAATATTGCACATTGCAGGCGATAGTATTAAATGAAGAAAGTGAAATAACAAACACAGTGATAATATTGGGTCGGCAAAAAAGTAATTGCTTTTTTTACATGAAATTCAAACAAATTTTCAATCATGAAACCATTCTTTAAGTTCTACCATAGCTGAGTCGAGCAATATTCATGCTTGTAGTAAGAAGAGCAGTGAGCAGCCTCTAACTCCTGCCAACATTTCAGCTGTCTAAGAGAGACATCAAGGGAAACACTGAATAACAATTTCAAAATTACAAAGATTTTCAAAATCCTTAGCAGTCATTTTGCATTTTTCCCATAAATCATGTGTACGAACCAAGGAAGTTATGAACTCACGGGTCATTTGGACCATAGACTAAATATTCATTTCTACCCTTGATATTCTCAGTACAAAAAACTTTAAGAGAGATGGGAACAATATTTTACTTGAAAATAATATTAATTTCTTTTAATTCTCGCGAGCGAAATAAATGAAAGGCGAAAAGTTCGGAACCTACAAATAGCGTTTTTCAATTTGCAGAAAGTCCCTTAAAAACTCGCAAAAATTAATTCGCAATATCTCTGGAAATTATTGTAGTGAAGGTTTTCTTTCGTTTAATAAAGTCAAAATATGGGGTTGCCATTGAGAAAAACGAAGTTGATGCAGAATTAAATATGAAGATGGCCCCTTATGCAAATTAAATTAATAGTAAATTAAAGTACGCGTTATTTGCAAACGAATGGTTTATATAACTTTGCTATACGATGAGCGATGGCGAAATAAAGAGCAAGTGGGCCCTTTTTTTTTTTTCCGCAGCTGTACATGTTACATAGTTATCTAGAATATGGATTATTATTGTCTTTTTTGCAATAAACCTGAAAAACTCAGTAAATTTAATTTCAACAAATGAGTATGATCCCTGTATTAGGCTATTTCAAACTACTCAGAAGTGATATATGCTGTTAAGGGTTACAAAATGAATTTCTCCATCGAAAAAAGTGTCTTTATCATTTATAGTTTTTCTACAGGAACACTCAAAATATTTTCAACATATTATGGTCAATGACAATTTTAGGGACATCCATAGTTTTCAAGCATGTTCATGTGCATCTTTCAAGAATTACGCTAGTGTACATGCATATGTATTTAACTCTCAAATCTCAACTATTAGTGTAGAATGTTGAAAATTCATATATAAGATTGTTGTAACATATTGTTGTGCATCTCTATTTTTGGTTCCAATCTACTGGAGAGTTTATTTACAGGACCACCCAAAAGAATTTCAATACAGTAATGCCCCTTGGCAACTTCAATATATTACATCTATAGTAGTTTGGTCCGTGCCCAAAATCCTGCCATTTGTCATCGACCTTGGTGAATGTTGCTGAAATATCTCTAATTTTCATGGTCATTTTGGTGCACGCCCAAAATATTGCCATTTGTCATCGTCCTTGGCAAGTTTTGGTGATAGTCATTGTTTGGTCCATGACCAAAATCTGGCCGTTTATTGTTGACCTTGGTGAGTTTTGCCAAAATGTCACCAAATTTGGCACCAAAAATAATTTTGCATTTCACATAACTCTAAAATTTTAACCCTTAGAATGTTGAAATTTTGTATTTAGAACTTTTGTAACATCTAGCAGTGTATCTCTTTTTGATTGCAATCAACTGGGTAATTTATTTACAGGGTCAGCCAGATGACTTTAAATACATTAAGGTGCATGGATACATTAAGTTCATTGAAAGACTGTGGTCAATTACTACTTTGGCTATCCCCAAAATCTTGCAAACTATCTTAAGCTTGTCAGCTTTTGGTGAAATATCGCCAAATTGTCAGAAGCAAATCTTTCAAATTGAACCCAGCTTGTCGATATATGAAATATTTAGCTAGAAATCGCTAACCCTTAGTATTACTACAGTATTTTATCTCTTTCAAACAAAGAAGTTTATATGAAGTGCGAGAAATATTTTTGATTTAATTGACGTGCAAGGAAGTCATGTGTTTTCCACATCAGATTTTTATTTTTGTTGTCATTTTTAATTCAATTTTTAAAAACTTAAATGAAAAAAACCTGCAACGTCAGTTTATCATTATTACGAAAGCTTGAGATTCTGCAATGAGCTTAATAGTTTTTGCTGGCAGCTTGGGAGGGATGAATGATAGAGCTTAAATTTTTGGGGAGTACTTAATTTTTCACTATTCCTCCCTCAAAGCATACGAACATTGAACAATTACACATTTACCAGTTTATACTGGATCATATTAATACAATTAGTTATTTGGCTGTGAATGAAAAGAACTTTACTGAATATTTTTCACATGAATTTCAGTTAATGGTGCTGGTCTTGCTATGGCTACCATGGATATCATTAAACTACATGGTGGAAGTCCAGCAAATTTTCTTGATGTTGGAGGAGGAGCTACATCGAAACAAGTCACTGAAGCTTTTAAACTGATTACATCTGATCCTAAAGTAAGTTTAGAGTAATATTCAATGTTGTTGAGTACATTTTTACAATTTTTAAGAACATACTACCATGCATACTGATAGCACTATATAAAGAAACAAAATCTATAAATGGAAATACATGTTTTTATTTTATATAAACTTTTATGCATCTTTGAAAAGGGTTATTAATTTGTTCACTGATTGTTGCAAGTGGGGGTACAAAACCACTATTTTTGCCACACACTTTTCAGGGCTATTTTAGAAGTCACACAATCATTTCTGCTCTGTCTACGGATGTTCTTTTAACTAAGTGTAAAGTGTTCTGCGAAATTGTTTTTAGTAATTTAATAAATTGCATCATTTGAACTCTTGGATGTCTTATTATTTCAATGAAGGTTTGAATTTACAATAAATAAACTTATACGTATATTTTTTGTGCATGTCTTTAAGATTTTTTTTAATACTTCTATAACATATTTTCAGGTTCAAGCTATTTTAGTCAACATTTTTGGGGGTATAATGAGGTGCGATGTCATTGCTGAAGGTATCATTGCTGCTGCAGAAATGTTAAATCTCAAAATTCCAATTGTTTGTCGATTACAAGGTTAGTATACATTTTTAAGAAAATCAAAAGGTATTTTTGTTAATCTGTCTCTCATATATTAAGAGAAGTCTAAAAGCATGTTTAAAAAAAATAAATAGTATTTTAACTGAATTTTTTTGAAATTTTAAAAAATATTGATATATTTGTATTTAAAAGATCTTTTTTCGTTTTGAGGAATAAAGAAAAATGCTTTAATGTGAATTTTAATTTTGCTTGAATGAAAGCATTTATCAAACTATTTAAATGATTAATAAAAAATGCATCATCAAAAGAATGAAATCTGACACAGCACTCTTTTCGTATTCTGCATTAAGAGAAGTGAATTTGCTCTGGAAAAAGAAAATAGTGATCACTCCTCTTCTTATACAGTGGAACCCCGATCTATCGTTCCCGCATTCATTGTTTTCCTGTATTGATCGTTTTATTTCTATGGTCCCTGCACAAACTGTATTCAAATAACGTTAACAAAACCTGCATGTATCGTTCGTCAAAAATTCGCTTTCCCGTATTCATCGTTGTAAAATGTTTTTTCTGACCGAAATGAAATTGAAGATCAAGTGGATCAATATGGCTTACAAATTTAATTACTTCCTGGTATGATATCTTGGGTTGATAATGGTATAGATGAAGAGCTCTTACATCTAGCAGGGATGAGTATGGTATGAAATGTAGGGATTATATTTCCATTAATATAGAAGCAACAACGTGCAGTACCTTAGAAAGGGAGAAATGTGCAAAAAATGAAAATATTCGCGAAGAAGCTGAGAATAATATTCATGCTGATGAGACTGAGCCAACACTAGTGCCTAGTTTATCCTACGCAATAACAGTTTTTAAAATTGTATGACTTTTATATACAAACATGAATACACATAAAAAGACAAAAAAAATTGCAAATCTTGAAAATTTTGTTTAATTAAAAGATTAATGAAAAATCCAGTGTAAAATTACTGATTTTTAAAAAATAAGTATCACATAATTTCTACACAGCTTCAATTTGTTTCTTTTACAGTTTGGTAACAAATTTAGAATTTTTGGTATGCTGTATATATTGTGTGTATTCATAAATACTGTTTTCTTTGTATTTTGACTTTAACCCGCATTCGTCGTTTTCCCGCATGCATTGTTTTTTACTACGCACCCCCTGAAAAACGATAGATCGAGGTTCTACTGTAATAAAACAATTACAACCACCCCCCCTCTTTGCTGCTAGGGGGGGGGGAATGAAGTAGAATTATTTTCTCATTTTCATAAGCACCTAAGAGTAATTGCTAATTTTTCTAGTTTTCTGTCCAGAAACAAACAGCTCCGTTAACAAAGATATGCGATTACTGTTTATTAAATCAGCAATTTTTCTGCAAAAAACAATGTCATTCTGAGTGTAATTTTTCAAAAAAAAGTTTCTGGAAATATAAATTTATATGCATAAACGGTAGACCGATGATAAAGAGTTGTAAATTGGTAGAGCAGTTATAAAATACAGTGTCATGTTCAACCACTTGGATTGCCTGCTGAATTAAAACTAAGTAAACAGCATTAAGAAAATATACTGCATCTCCTTTATATTGGATAATTTATGTGACTATCTATTATTCAAATATTTAATTATTTATTTTATTGTAATTTTTAAAGAAAATGAGGAAATGTATCTAAAAGATTAACAAAATGCCAAATAAAACATCAGGTACAATTATTTGGCATACATAAAACATAAAATTTCTTTTTGAAGAATTTTTACACCTGTTGTATTGTTCTTATTACTTGTACTAATTTATTCATGTAGGTATCTGAACTCTATTTACTCTATTAAGTTTTATACTATGACTTAACTTATCTGCAAACAAATAATTTAACATTTCTTCCGTGAAAAACATTCTAAATGTAATAAAAACCCTTCTAATAAACAAAATTAATTACACTAAGATTCATAGTGCCAGGGCCAATCCCAGAAGAAAATCTTGGGGGTGGAAAGAGGTAAATCGCCGACTAAAAAATAGATTTGCCGATTCAGTTCCCAAGTTGGACACCTTCCTATATTGGAGAGTTTTCCTTGGAACAGAACGTGGCCATAACATAGAAACATCCCTCTTTACAACTCTTTAAGTTGTAAAGAGGGAAGCGCAAACATTTGACTTTCGGAGGATTCACATTATTTAGGCATTAATGATCAATCTGGTTTTTACATTAATAAAGCGTATTACTTTAGTAAATTGCAGGGGGAGAATGTCAAAAGCAGAATTTTCCACAAAAAGCTCGATTATCATCACTTTGCCAACAAAAATCAATTTGTGTTGGGGATGGATGGTTACATCCCTGACTCTGTTACAAGTAATTAAATTTTCTTAAAATATTCATAACTTTTAATTTAGTCATAAAATATTCTCTCTGGAAGAAGAATAATCTTCTTCCAGAGAATACTTGCCTATCAGTGCAAATATTTGCCTATCAGTGACAAAACTCGATGCTTTAGTTTGGGTTGGCGGAAATGAGTTTTGGGGGACCCTGAATGGAGTCTTTACATTAACTTAAAAAAAGGAAAGGAAGCCATACCGAGAGCACTGTTTATAAAACACTTTCCAACGCTGTCTTATTTGCATATATACTATTGCATACCTGTCAACTCTACTGGATTTTGATGGTTTCTCTTGGTTTAACATTAAAATCTACTGGTTTATATAATTAAAACCATTAAAAGCCATTAAAATTTCCGTAAAATCTAGAACTTGCACCATTTGAGCGCTTTCGGCAGTTCAATCCACTGCCGTCTTCAGAACTGAGCCCGTCTGGCTCGTTCCCCGCTTCTTCATTAATCAGGGTGTCTACCGCTTTGGAAAATGGGTCTGGAAAATTCACCAAAAGAATCGATTTTTTTTCGTGTTTTTTTACCCTTCCTCTTTGATTGTCAGACTTGAACCGAAAGTAACTGCAACGCATTTTTCGGACCGCGATAGCATCAAGCGATGTGTTTGTATAAGGTGGGGAAAATGGGGCTCATTAATCGTGATGGGAGGGTAGAAGACAAATTATCTTACTTGGTAACTTATGGGTTAGGACCGTCTTTCCAAGAACAGTTAGTTAATTCTATCATAAATTGTGACTACTTCTGTTTCTTTTAATTGATGAAAGCTTAATCCTATATTTCAAGAAGTTGTACAAAATATGCAAATATAAATACAAGGGAGAGGGCATTGTGCGATTCCCCAAAGTAAAATGCATTGGTCAGGAATTTTTTTTCCCTGGATCTCCCAAAAGTCAGGAAATTGACTTTCAGAAATTTGGTAGCCACCCTGTTAATTCTTGCCATGATTTCTCTACTTGTGCATGCGCAATGTTGTTGACTATTATAGGCTATTATTTAGTCGATAGGCTATTATTTTGAGTTCTATAGTAAATTCACTATAGAACTCGAACAAAATAATAGCCTAAATTTTCTTGATGTCAAAGTAATTAGAACCACCCCAAACAATATCGAAATTACAGTCTATCGAAAACCCACCAATAACAATAAAATTGTCAATTACTCCTCAAACTACTATAACTACAAAATTTCAATCCTACGTTATCCATATCAGTAGGGCCCTAGAAATATGCTTCAACCAGAAATTACTAAAGAATGAACTACAATTTATACAGCAACTTGCTCGGGAAGCCAATTACCCTAGCAATATTATTCCCCACCTAATCAAAAATAGAAAGGAAAACCCACCTTTACTCATCCAATCCCTTACTGCTGCGGTCTCGCTGTAAAAATATCCAACCGTGCCCGTAAAATGAACCTCCGTATCCCGATTAACCCAATTGCAATATCTTTAAAAGAATCCGGTCAGATAAAGACAAAATAAACCCTCTAGAAACTGCAGGTATTTACAAAATAAATTTTACTTATAGAGAATCCAACCTTCCCGGATACTACATTGGTGTTATAAAAAGAAAAATTAAAGAACACATAAACAATATAAAATACAATAGACAGAGTACCGCCCTTTCCCGCCTAGCCTTAAAAGAAAATATAGATATAGATTTCATAAATGTCAAGAAAATAGCTAATTACAATAACCACAGTTATGGCTTGAAACGGGAAGCGTTGGAAATAATGACACGAGAGGGAGCTGTCAACGACATAGCACATGTGCAAATAGAGGGATCGTGGCAAGAATTAATAACCCAGACAGCACGTAAGCTTAAATCAAGCTTGACATTTCCTTGAATTTGACGTATTAATGCAAGCTTGACAGTTCAACTCATTTTAAGCTGGCAGCAAGCTTGCAGGAGTCAAGTTGAATTGTCAAGCTTAAATACAGCTTGATTTAAGCTTGACAAGTGATACTAGCTTGATTTTAGCTTTCAAAGTGTGCAGTGATGGTGCCATCTGTGAAAGAGAATGGACATTAATTGTCTAGCGCAGAGGTCCCCAAACTGGGTGCTGCGGCACTCTAGGGTGCCATGTGCATATATCAAGGGTGCCGTGGAAATAATCAAGAGAAGTGTTTTGGTGGAGTATAATCAAGTAATTTCCTCTGAACCGGTATCCCCAAGAAAGTGAGCCAAGCTGATCACTAAGTGGGCTCAAAAAAAAAAATATTTCAGTCAAGTTCAAGACTGTCCTGTAGCCTCTCTTTTATAGGAACTCCCTGAAATGGTGGTATTGTCGAAATTCTATATCCCTTTCCCAAGAAAGTGCTTTCTTGATAGTTAGCCCTATTGTTATGCTGTGACCTATCCTACTCAAAAATTTACTAAGTAAATCCTAACCAATTATCATCTTCATAATTCATACCTAGAAAATTAAATGCTTAATTTTAAGTGTTGTGACCGCAATATACCAACCAGGCTCGCGACCCCTTTTAGGTTTTTCAAAACTTTCGCGACCACCCCCCATCTGCCATGTTTGACCAATAAAAAAAAATTAATAATGAAAAAATATATTTTAGATAATTTGATATTTAAAATTCATATCTTTTTAATACGTACTGATTATTAATAGGATGATAGGAGGTTGAATTTGACTGACAAGTTTGGCTATTCTTGGTTGAATATTGGTCAAAGCCAACCGCATGTCATCTTAGAGATCTAATTTATTACTGACTTTTGCCTTAATCTGCAAAAGAGTTCAAAATCCAATTTCACGCAGGTAAATGTATGCAAATGGCTGTTAACATCTGACACGAAAGCTTAGAAGTTATCGGATTTGAGCAAAGCACAGCACACCGAAAAATGAGTTAACGGTTTTTCTGCGGAGGAGTCATTTTGCGAATTCAAAAACTCACCCTGCACTTCATCAGGAAGATCGGCGACATCTAAAGATGCGTGAAATGGATTTCGCAGGAGTGCAACCTCTTTTTCGAACTCTGGGAAATATCTTTGAATTTCAGATTCAAGGGCTTCAAGGTGGCTACTAATTACCTCCTTTAAATTAATTGCAGTTCCTATTTCCGATTCTTCTGTCTTAATGCATAGGTTCTGAAGCATTAGTTAATACTCCTAGATTCACCGACGTCAGTTTTTGTAGCTTTGATACAAAAGCCCAGAGGGAAAAAGGGCGTCTAATGGCAAAGAAACGAGAAAATAGTTTATACTCATTTCTTAAAAAAGAGGTCTGCGGCGACCCCCGAAAAACGGCATGGCGACCCACTTGGGGGTCGCGACCCCCCGGTTGGGAACCACTGCATTAGACATTTAAACTAGATAAATCTCGTAAAACATGAAAATACAAAATACGTTACGATACAACATTTTCCCGTACCCCGAGCTGACATTTTTTTTTTTTTTTTTTAAATTTTACCTAAACGCTTTGTGCACATAAAAAAATTAATAAAGAAAAATAGAGAAAGAAAGAACTTATCGGATAATAGATTGAAGAAAGGGGGCCCCCATCCAGATCATTCATCAGGCAGTCATTGTCTCAATTCCAGCAGCCGAAATTCTTTTCTTGAGCGCGCCATTTCTCTGTTCCGTACAGGCAGTTCCCGTACAACCTTCCGGTGTCAGTAACAGGCAGTCAAGAGAGAGCACCTCGCTTCGCCACTCCCTTAAATCACCTTTTCACTCCCTTGTCTGGCGCTCTCCGCTCGTAAAGTAGTTCGGTCGAAGATAAATTTATTATTGTTGAAAACTTGAAGCTTTATTATTGATGAGCACTGAAACTTTAATTTTGACGAAGGTAAGAAGAGTGAAAGTTGTTCTTGTTGCTGTAACTATCGTAGAAATTTGATTTTTGATTTAAAAAATTTGACAATGCTCGGCTTACAATTTCTTTACTCTGTATTCTTGCGCCGTTGTTGTTTTCTCCTTCGATATAATAAATCGATGTATTGGTATCGATATTCGTAATTATTGGATGTTGTTAAAAAATAGAAAGAAGGTTAGAGTATTCTAGAAAAGGTAATTATAGTGAAAGAAAAAAAAAAAAACTTAACTGTAATTACAAACAACTTAATTTTTTCTAAGGAAAATTACCAGTTTCCCAACTAACATTATTATGAGAATTTTACTGTCAGCTCTAAAAATTAATTTCCAGCCCTCTGAAATAATGTCAGCTCTCACAAAATGTACTTTCATGTATTTAAAATGTAAAAGAAAATTGTTGTACAAATTATTTTAATTACTTGAACACATATATACCATTACATTCTTTTATGATGGCAACACGATCGCTAGCATCAACAATCGTTGTGTTTGGCGGCAAAATATAGTACTAGTAAATAAATTAATAATAAAAAAAAGGTGAGTCAGCCATGAGTCATCAATAGTAATTTATCATATACCTTAATAAATTTTAAACACTTCATTATTATTTTATTTCCTTTATGAATGCTGGTTTATGGTGACAAAACAAAACCATCTTAATAAACAAAATGTTTAGTAATTTTAATTTTACTTGACTTAAAATTCAGTAATTAAAGTTAGGATTTTTAATTAAGTAGGCTATTAATTAAACTTTACTTTAAATTGAAATCATAACAAATAAAATTAATTTAACTTTACTTCAAATTGATATCATAACACTATAAACGAACAAACAAAAAATAACGTAAAATGCATCCAAACTACTTCATTCTAACCTTCATATTCATATTGCTTCACTGCCGCGAAAGTTTTTAGCCTAAAAAGGGTGCCATGAAATGCTTTTAGCCTGATAAGGGTGCCGCAGGGGAAAAAAGTTTGGGAACCCCTGGTCTAGCGTCCTCAAATTTGCTGAAAGTTCGTAAAAGATGTGTTTTATTTTATTACCAGTGCCATATTATGGGGAAACTGCCCAGGGCCTACAGATTTTAGGGCCCAAAAATCTTACATCTTACACTTTTGTACTTTTAAAATAAAATTACAAAGGATTAAAAAAAAAATTGAAGTTAAATAATTTTTTTAATTATAAAGTATGAACAATGAAAATAATTCAAATTATACATTTGTATAAATTAATTTAAACTTATTTTTAATTCTTCGAAATGCTCTATATCGATATAGCATACCAATATGTAGGAAAATAACTATCCACATTTATAAAGAGAATTTTTAGCGTTAAAAAATAGCAAAATTTTTCAATTATTTGTTATGTTAAGAAATATTTACAAGAATGACTAAAGTGTTTGTATTCCATACATGTTAGCAACTGTGATATAGCATTTCAAAGTAACGTTTAACTATCTGTTTCTTTGATTTCAGATTACTTAACACAAAATTTGTGTTAAGTAAACCCATTCTATATTTCCAAATATGGAAATTCTTCAAAATAAAATACAATTATACTACGAAATTGATTTCAAAATCAGTCGTTTGTCTCAATTTTGGCTAGCAGTATTGCTCATGAGTGTTGCGGTACTGAAAGTTTTAAAACGTGTGCTACTCTTAAGTTTATATTATGTTTATTTCCCTATTAGTAGAGTCTCTAAATCGCACAAAACATTATTTTAATTTTGATGCATCCCATGGAAAAATAAAAGAAACAAATAGCACATCGCCCACTTATCAATCTGGCGAGAAAATAGCGTGATAAAGACTGAATGTGAAGTGACTAAGTCACTTCAAACTTGAGTCATAGCTGCACAAGGCTTAGTGGCTGAATGGATAGCATGCTCGACTGCTAACCCAAAGGTCCCGGGTTCTATTCCAGCCACGAACACTCGATGGAAACAGATTAAATTAAATTGAAATTTCAGTGTAGAGGGGTGAAATGCGTGGCAAAGTAAAATATGTGGGGCGAGTTCGCCGACCGGCGCCCCGTGTATTTAGAAAAAAATTTTAAGCTTACACGCTTGAAATTTTCAAGCTTATTGACTTGATAAATCAAGCTTGCTGCAAGTTTAATGTGCTGTCTGCGGAAGAAGCGGGGAACGAGCCAGGCGGGCTCAGTTCTGAAGACTGCAGTGGATTGAACTGCCGAAAGTGCTCAAATGGTGTGAGTTTTTTAGATTTTGCGGAAATTTTAATGGTTTTAATTATATAACTAAGGTATTTCCGTGTTTGAATTTTAACTAAATCTATTGGTTTTCTAACATTTTGAAGCTTTAATAATCGATACATTATTAACCCCCATTTCTGAAAGATTATCGCTCTCTGGATCTACTCATTCAATACGGACCAATATACCATGGTATTTTGGTCAAATAAAGATTTGTGTTTATATTGATTACTCGTTTGTGAAGGATTCTTGGAAATTTCAGAATTAGATGCAAATTGTTTAATTGTAACATTTTTTGAGTTCAAAGTCCCAAAATTTTACTTTTTTTTAGTCTAAAAAAGATATTTTGTAAAATTTTGAATATTTAAGAAAAAACTTGTGAACATAAAGAAATATTGAAGTTTTGTTCATTTTAAGTTGAAAGAATTCCTTCTATTTCTGAGCTCTTTTACAAATTTTATTTTTAATAACATGACCTTTATATGTGATTGAAATTTCAAACATAAATAGTTATAAAAAGCACACTTCATTTTAAAAACCATAACTGTGTCGTGTCGTGTCATGTCAAATTATATTTTTAAAAAATGATACATACAATAGATGGTGAAATTTAATGTGTGAAAAAATTTCCAAGAGTGTTTTGTGACTTAGATAAGTGATTATGACTTATGAGTCATGTCTATACCACATGAATCTACTGGATTTTCTTCACTAGATGTTATCAGAAATGCTGTTGCATGACGAACAGTTAACTGTTTGCTCCCAATGTTGTTAAAGACATGACAGCAGATATTCTTCCCTCCTGTGTCCATCGTTGCTTCCTGGCATGAGTCTTAGAATGTTTCTGCTCTGGCCACAGCCTTGCACAAGGGCATGGCTGGGCAATGCCAGGGCATTTCAAGAGTTCCATGCCGGGAAGCAAGAATTTACCCAGGAGAGAGGAATTTCTGCTATTTCCTAAAGCCTAATCTATGAGTGTTATTTTGTTAGCCCTGTATAGGTATCAATGCTACGTCCATCCATGCCGACGGACAGAATGCTCTCATAAACCCCAATAATAAATACTAATTTTGTTCTGCTTGAAATGGATGAACGTTTCTAAAATGTACTCTAAACATTGTCTGCCCATAGCCTCCAATGCGTCGGAATTATTTTGTGTGCTCCTGTAAAAGAACTATAAATGGTACCTACATCCTTTTCAATAGGTTACATGGTATGGTAATCTTCATTATAATAAAATTTTATCGATGCATATTTACGGTAGTTAGAGCACGAGCAGGCAGACAAACTGATAGCATAAAAATTTCAACTTCTTTGGAAAGTGTTAAAAAATAAAGGATTAAAAAGAATGTGAGGCATAAAGGGGGAAAAAAACTGGCAGAAAGAAATTCTAGATTGAAAAATTAATTTTTCCTGTAATTTAAGAGAAAACGGAAAATTAAGCATGATTTTAAAGCTCCTAAGTTTGCGACCTCCAGTATTGCTCTGTCATGTCTTCCTATTTTAACGACCCTGTGATCTATACTGTTTCATTTTATCTCTAACTTACCCATCATTTTTCAAAAATCAAATTAAATCACAAAATTGGGGTTGTTTCTATTTGAATTATATTGAAAGTAAATCATAATAAAAAGTAGTACAAATATAATAATCTAAATATATATAGTTACCAGATTGGTGATTTTTACTTCCTTGTACGTAGTATAAGGAAGTAATGTGATCCCGAAAAATTTTGGGGGCCAAATTTCGACATAATAACCGATTTTGACCTCTAAATTGAATTTTAAAAATTTTTTCGATGCATCTCATCGTAGGCTAGCATGCACGATCATATTAACGCGTCTGCAACTCATTTTGACCAGTGGCGAGTCTACTGTGGCCAGTTTTTCCATGCCGTCTGTACGTACGTACGTATGTATGTAACTCGCATATCTCAAAAACTATTGGTCGTAGAATGTTGAGATTTGATATTTAGGATTGTTCTATGATCTAGTTGTGCACCTCCCCTTTTGGTGGCAATCGAATGGATAGTTTATGTACAGGACTGCCCAAAAGATTCGAAATACATTACGCTCTATGGGCCCAAATTCATTAAACTCGCCTAACTCAAAAGCTTAGGCGTAGAATGTCGAAACTTCATATTTTGGATAGTTGTAACATCTAGTTGTGCACCTCCCCTTTTGGCTCCATTCGACTGGATAGTTTATCTACAGGACTGCCCAAAACATTCGAAATACATTACACTCAATGGGCTGAAATTCATTAAACTCGCATATCTCAAAAACTGTTAGGCGTTGAATGTTGAAACTTTATATTTAGGATTGTTGTAACATCTAGTTGTGCACCTCCCCTTTCGGTTCCATTCGACTGAATAGTTTATCTACAGGACCGCCCAAAAGATTCGAAATACATTACGCTCTATGGGCCGAAATTCATCAAAGCGTTTTTTAGAGGTATTGGGCTATTTCAAACGACTCAGAAGTGATATATGCTGTAAAGAGTTAGAAAATAAATTTCTCTATTAAAAAAAGTGTCTTTATCATTTATAGTTCTGCTACAGGAACACTCAAAAGATTTCCAATACATTACGGTCAATAGCAATTTTAGGGGCATTCATCCATTTCAAGCACAATACCGTCCTACCACATAAGTTAGGTAATGGTCCGACCACGGTCACGTGCCTCCCTCAAGAACTATGCCAAAAGTCGCCAAGCTTGGCGACTTTTGGTGTACGTGTGTGCATATTTAACTCTCAAATCTCAAAAACTATTATGAAATTTCATATATAAGAATGTTGTAACATCTAGTTGTGCATCTCGATTTTTGGTTCCAATCTACTGGAGAGTTTATTTACAGGACCACCGAAAAGAATTTCAGTACCTTAATGTCTATGGACATCTTCATTATAATACAACTGTAGACAGTCATTGTTTGGTACATGCCCAAAATCTCGCCGTCTGTCCTTGACCTTGGCGAGTTTTGGCGAAATATCGCCAAATTTGGCGATAGTCAGTCATTTCGTCCATGCCCAAAGTATCGCCATTTGTCATCGTTCTTGGCGAGTTTTGGCGAAATATCGCCAAATTTGGCGATAATCTGTCATTGTTTGGTTTATGCTTAAAATCTCGCCAAATGTCGTCGACATTGACGAGTTTCGCCGAAATATCGCCAAATTTGGCGCCAAAAATTATTTCCTATTTTGTATAACTCTAAAACTTTAACCCGTAGATTTTTTAACTTTGTATTTAGAACTATTGTAATATCTAACTGTTTTCAATATCTTTTTTGACAGCAATCGACTGAGAATTTATTTACATGGTGAGCCAAATGACTTTGAATACATTGAGGTGTATAGATGCATTCAATTCATTGAAGGTCTGTGCTCACTGACTACTTTGGCTATCCCCAAAATCTCGCTGACTATCTCAAGTTTGTCGGCTTTTGGTGAAATATCGCCAAATAAAATGTCAGAAGGAAATCTTTCAAATTGAACTCAGCTTGGCGATATCGAAATATTTGGCTAGAAATTGCTAAACCTTACTATTATTGATATTTTATCTCTTTCAAACAAATAAATTTAGAGGAAGTGCGTCGAAAATATTTTTGATCTAATGGACGTGCAAGGAAGTCATGTGTTGGACACATCAGATTTTTTTTCTTGGAGAATGGTTTGGATGGAGCTCCAACAGTTTGTATGGAAATTCTCTTTATGACAGTTATTTTAAGTCTTCTTTTAATCATTATCACATTTTGTGCACTGTACTTTTTGTCGCTTTCTTTTGTTTACAACTAGTTTAATGTTTTTAGTTACAACTGGTTTCACACTTCAGCCTTAAATGCACACTGCAGCAAACTTTTACTTCATTTTGTTAAATGTTAGTTTGTTTAAATTTATTTATTTTTACCCAATTGATGTATTAATTATAGCTTAAAAGCTAAAGATGGTTTTCTTCTAATCAAGGTATGCTAAGGTTCCTCCAAGTATATGTTTGACTTTGTTACTGTCCAGCTAACTGGAATAAGGGACACACTATTTTCTACTGTACAAGCAAATTTCTTTTTCCCATGCATGTCAAAGAAGCAAAGAAAATACATCTATTTCCCAGAAAAGACCATGCTGGACCAAAGGGTGGCGACAGCCTCAGGCCAGTTACGGCCTCCTTGCACTATTTTCACTTCAGAGTGGTATTACATAGTTTCTCAGGGCAATATGAGACTAGAACATTCTCTTTCTCGGTATTTCTCCCATAGACATGTGCATGGAAGACTCTTAATTAGATTACTATGGACATGTGAGATGACTATTTGCTTTGGGAAAAATGCCGAGATAGGTGTCATGAGACGTATGTGATGACAATTACAGAGCTGATTCTCCAACTGCCCCTTTTGTATACCTGACCACCCAGTGCCGAGTCCTATTTTCATTCCCACTTCTTTCTTTTGACTGATGCAAATAAGAAAGGAATTTCTTACTCAGTTTTGTATGCACTGGAAGTAGGATGCAAAGGGACAAAAGTTAAGAAAAGTGCCGATTAAAAACTCTTTTGAATACTAGAATGAGGAGTTTGGGAAGTCTGGAATAGCAATTTTGCTGATTCATCTAAACCTTAGTATTATTGCAGTATTTTATCTGTGTATTATTGCAGTATTTTATATAATTTGTGGTGTCCAAAACAGATTTTTTATTGATATGTTCATAATATGCAAAAATTAGAAAGATGAGATGCCTCTAACTTGTGTTTGGTATATTCTATTTCTATATGTTTAGGTACACAAGTGGATGATGCAAAAGCTTTAATAGCCTCCAGTAAGCTGAAGATATTAGCTTGTGAAAATCTGGATGAAGCTGCAAAAATGGTATTAATTATTTAGTTTCAATATTAATTTTTAAAGTGTCAAATTACATATTAATGCATTTAATTATTACATATTAATGCATTTCTTTTTATTTTTTTCAGGTTGTCAAACTTTCAACTATAGTTGGTTTAGCTCGTTCAGCATCAGTGGATGTTAAATTTGAGCTTCCTCTGTAATTGTGTTAAAAGACAATGTGTACATATATATGTAGAAAATCAAAATTATACAGCTATGTTCACAATTTTATTCAAATTTTAATCTAGTTGAAAGACCAAAGCATATTTTGATTTTAAAAATATTTATTTTCCCATCCTGCTTCAGGTTAAAAAATTGCATGAATCGATCTCAATTTCTGCTGAAATGTTATTTATTGCCAGACTGTCTCCTCATTATATTCCATCAATGTGTTGTTTTGGCTAGAGATTGGAGCTTATAAATTGCAGTAAAACCTGTACATTATTAGACTATTGTATATATATTAAAGTACTTTTTTATAGATTGTTTGTTCCATTTTTTTATTCAGTCATTACAAATAATTACTATATTTAATTGGTCGATATTTTATTGAAAAAATCTGTTGTACATATATATTCAATCAAAATCCTAATACTAAATTTTAAAATAAGTTTAGATGGTGTTTAACTAATATAATTTTGTTTTGTTTTTAAGGGGGTTATAAAGTGTATATCATCTTTTAACACCAGTTTTTTGAGTGTTTTGTTGACGACAGTGGTTCTTTTCACTATCAAACAAATTGAAAGATGTGCGAATGTTGAAAAGTACACCGATTTTTAGCTCTAAAGTGCTATTAATTTCTAAATTGGAAAACGTGTGGACAATTTTGATACTTTTTTTAGCACTAGAGTGCTCTTTTGTTCATGCCCAGACTTTGTATATACAATTTTGTAGATATGAACTGTCATGGTGAAGATCTTTTCAAATGTATTTGCCAAATAATGCCGAGGGAGGAAGGGGGGAGAGTAAAATGTAGAAAGTTGCACAAGGTTTGCAACTTTTGATAATTGATACCAAAGTTTGCTGCCAAAAAATAACTTCAAAACCAAGCTTGGCGATATCTTCTGAATTTGGCTACAAACTGGCAAATGCAGCAGTTTATTATTACAAAGGAAAAGTATAGTTAGAATATACCAGGCAAAGATTATAAAATATTTTCAGTAGGTGATTTTAAGATAGATTCTATTCCAAAGATGTGTTTTATGGAACAAGAAAGAGTTGATTCCTATTTTAACGCCCTCACTCTCACCAACCTAAGAAATCGCCGCACTTTGAAGTTATGTGTCTCTAGGAAGTTATGCACAAGCTTAACGCTCTCAAAAGAACTAGATAAAAGTATAGTGAACAAATTCGCGATAAAAGCACCAGCTAAGGAATTTTAAGACAATATTATTAAAACTACATTAATTTGCAACCCAAAATAAATACATAACGGAATGCTGTACTTACATGTTCCAAATTGCCATTTTAATTACAAATTATGGTTGCCACATAAATATAAAAAATCATCATGGTAACTGCATGTGTGTAATTATAGCCACCTTGGCAATAGTTGAGGCATAAAAGTAGAAATTAACGCAGAAAAGTCAAACGCAGCACACTCATTAAGATGCACATTACAAATAGTATTTAAAATGGTGAAGTACAGTTGGAATATGCTTGGCAAACATTGTAAAGCAGCTTTAGTAGGTGATTTTAAGATTTCGATTCCAAAAATACAAGGGAGAAAAATATGGTACACTCATGAATGATACTTTTCAACTAAGTGGAATAAGGAAAGAAAATAGGGACAATGCATAAATTATGATATGCTTTTAATATATAGCACTTTGCATATTTAAAATCTGAAAATGTTTCAGATTTTTACTTTTTTTCCTTAAATTTTCCCTTTGTTAGAAAAAGATAGGGTTGATTTATGGATTATAATATGCTTCCAAACATAAAGACAAATAAGACCCAAGCATGGATTATGGTTCACTTTCCAACATAATGAATCAGTCTTAAGACTAGCAAATAGATAATGGTACATTTTTCATTGTGATGAACAAGGAAAGACATATAGGACCAATGGATCTATATGTTGGAGCTAAATAATTTTTATTAAACTAAATATATCTTAATTGAAGTCAAACTTAAGATACTAAAAATTTATTTTGCCAAATTGTTTTCCCCTAGCCTTGCATCAGCCATCTATTTCATAAAGTTTTTTTTCATGTGCCAATTAGGCTTAAGTTATGTTTATGTTATTCAGCCATGAGTTAAACCTACCTTAATTGTATTAAAGTTCAACTAAAATTAATTAATATCAGTTTACAACAATTTGAATTTTATTTTTAAACTTCTTCATAACCCTAAGTAGTAGTAGCTCTAATAAGTTAAAAATGTAAACAAAAATAAAACCCCTAATTCTTATTGAAGAAAAATAAAATTTAAATAATATACTTTTAATTCATTGTGAAGACCCAAGGCAACTTCAACGTAAAGTTTAAAAACCTAAGCTCAATATTTAATAAAGTTGTGTTTAGTTGTTGACTACTGCTGCTGGATGGAAATAGCCTCTGAACTATATCCCAGTAGTTTAATGATATCGTGCATCCTGAAAAATAAGGGTCTTCCTTTTGACAAATAGATGCTTAGGTTCTCTAAAAAATCATGGGGGTAAGAGAATTAGTTCTGGTCAGGGTAGGATTTTTAACTAATGTTTAAACCATGGGTAAAGAGTAAAAAGCCTGAAGTGAAAGGCAATTTTCTGAGGTTTGAAATATGCACATTTATTGAACCTTTCATTTTATGCAAATATTCCATACTTTTTATTCTGTTTAACTGTAAAATTAACCTGTTTGATATATAGGGCTGTAGCGTGTTTACTAACACGACGTCACGTTGAGCAAGCCTATTGGTTACGTTCCAGTTTTGCCTACCAGCCAGCCTGTAGAACAAACCTGCCTATTGGTTAGTCTGCCTTGTTTTGCCTACCAGTGACGTCACAAGCTACAGCCCTATTATATAAAGTGTCTGCTTTATGAGAAAAAGCACACAGGCCAGGCTGCTGAAAAACAGCTAGAAGGTTGCCCTAGTCATGGGAAGGGCATGATATATTTCTGCCAGATATTTTATAAAAGGCGTGTATTGGAACTGTAATTTTTTTTTTCCATTCAATTTATTGCAGATGGCCTGGTTTTTCTTCAAATCTGAAATTGTTTTTATAATTTTTGTAAGCGTTCTTTTTGTGCAATATTTAAATAAAATATAAGTAAAGAAAATATAAGGTGTTGTCAATTTTAGAGCCTTCACCTCCAGTGGTACAATTCAACCTGTGGGTCATTTTCATGCCGTACTTGAAATTTTATCCACAGACCCAACACTATAATGATTAGTGAACATGAACAGTGCAAACAACACTAATCACTAATGATTAGTGAACGTGAACATGATTAGTGATCATGATTATTAACATGAAACTCGAAGTACAAATGCAGTGCCGACACATGGATCACTATACATTTTCTGATTCAGTGAACCCCCCCCCCCCCCCCAAAAAAAAAAAAAAAAAAAAAAAAGCACCCACACATGTATGATACATTTACAACATAATGAATCAAGGAAGACAAATAGATTCTATAATGAATTATGATTTGCAGAAGTGATACAACCCATTCGTGGATTCTATAAAACAATGAATGTGGTACCAAAATCAATAATATACGCTACGAATGGCAACAACTAGATGTAAACATTAGCATAATAACAATAACATATGCAAAAATCCAAGTTAACAGTTCAATGACATTGTGAAGCAAGCATATTTGTTACTGGTTAGGTATGTCGCACAGTAGCTAGATTACAAAACAACAGTCAGGGATGTTAATTCTGCGCTTTTAGCCGATTTTTGCGCCTGTCTGTGCCGAATACGTCGTTTTGACTCTTTCAAGGTGTGCCGAAACACAAATATTGCGCTTTTAGCCGGTCTGCGCCGAATACATCATTTTGACTCTGTTAAATTTTTGACACACTCATTTATCTTTTAAAGCGTGTATTGAAAGCTAGTTAGCAGTAAAGCAAGATTCAAACTGCGTACGAAAGCTGCATTCCGAAGCCATTCTACCCGCCCTGGATCGGACCAGTCGGGCTTTGTTAGTCACCTCAATCAGGGCCGGCCAGATAGGCAAACAAGTACCGTAATTTATGGAAGAAACGCCGCGGCGTTTATGAGTTTAAAAGTTAAAAAATAGTAAGTGCGGCATTTACAATATTTTTAATTTTTTTAAGCCGATCTTCTTCGAAAAATTCGTTTCGTGATAATTTTCTCAAAAGATGGCGCCACCACCGACACATACTCTAGCGTGCACAGATCACAGCGTAGCGAATCAGAATGCGAACCTACCCCCATAGAAAAGAGGTTTGATCTTTGATCCAGTTTTGGAGAAAGTCAGAGCACCCTAAGATGGGTCCATGTCCCGTGCTCTGAAGTGGATGGCTTCATACATCCAACCGATGTCTCCTCAATTAAGTAAAAAGAAAAAAAAAATGGAAGTAAATCTTTTACATCTACATTTTAGAACTATAATTAAATTTTAATGAAGTTTTGAATATATATTTTGAAGGGTTAAAGTTCTGTAAAATACCGCAAAAGTGCACTACCCTCTATTAAATGCACCCGTTTTTCACATGAACCTCTATTGTTCTTAAAATACTGAATTTCAGCCAAAATTAGTCAATGTTGCGCATGGTGAGAGTTTAACCCTTCCCCCCTCCCCCCCCCCAAAAAAATAAAGTTAATCTGAAAGATTTTTTTTTTTTTTTCGCCGTGCAGCTTTGCGCCCTGTGCACTCTATGGAATAAACACTGCCAACTAATTGGTATGCTCAAGAAATGCTGAGTGCTTTTAAAATAAATCCCAATGTTATAAGTATAAAAAATAATAAATAAATACCATCAAGAGTTGTTACACAACATTCAGTTTAAAACAACAATTTGCTGAAGCTAGCTCATTACGTAATCAACAGCTGGCCATCCGTTGGGGGGGGGGGGAATGTTTACTTTAACTGGAGCCTCTTCTCACACATAGATTGCTGTTTTCATTTTAATGGCCCCTGGTAGTCTGTCCGAACTTTGTGCGGATGCAAGAAGGTTTTTAGAAGTTATTTTTTTATTTCTATAAATTCACCTTTGTGAATGTAAACATTGATATCTGATTATTTGAAAATAGAAATCGTAAGCTTCGTAAAATAGTGGCAAATACTTTAAAACATTCTATGGGAAGGGGGAGAAAAAAGGAGATTTTTTTACCGTTTATCCAATTTCTACCGAAATATATCCGATCAACTTTAGCTTTTTTAATAAATTAGGTCTAATAAGTAATGCAACATATTTTTTATTTATTTATTTTTTGTTAATTAAGAAATTATTTTAGAAAACATTGAATTTTATCTGGCATTGACTTCTGACCACGATCACCCCCCCCCCCCCCCCCTCCACACACACACACCAACGATCGCAGCTGTGGCGTTTTTGACGATTTTCTAGCTAACTAAGCTCATTTTCGTGAGTGCGACGTTTCTTCCATAAATTACGGTAATCATCGCAACGGGCACCGTTTTTTGTTTATGAAGGGGCACGATTTGCTATTTGGAGATGAAACATTATGGACCAATTCGTTTTTCAACATGTACACATGCATTGGGTTTTTTTTTTTTTTTTTTTTTTTTTTTTATATATTTATATTGTACCTTTTTGAGAAAGAAAAATGGAGGAAAATGTTTTTTTGGTGCAAAATAAATCTGCTGTCTTTAAATGAAAACTTAAAGGAGAAATCAATACGCCTTTCATAACTTGTTATTCGAAAAGTTTTTATGTATTCACACTGTTTACAAAAGTGATTCATATGTTTTACCTTTTCGAGCTTAAAAAAAAAAAAAAGCCCCCTCCTCTGAAATGGGTAACGATCCGCCACAGCTCTATGTATATGTATTTTCCCGACATGGGCGTAACTTGGGCTTCGAAACTGGGGGGGCAAATGTCATTCTAAATGAAAGTCCATATATGCGTGCCCGTACACACACACACACACACACACATATATATATATATATATACACTTATTATAAAAGATATCTGTGTGTGTGTCGGCGGCATTACGGACAAAGGGCTACACCTAGAAACACCAAATTTGGTACTCGGGAAGATCTATACATGCAGTTGTGCAGCTCGAAGCGATTTTTTCAAAATTCCACCTAGAATTTTTTTTTTTTTTTTTTAATGTTTTATGCGATTTTCGGAATTTTTTCTCACCTAATTCGTAATAATGGCGGAAATTACGCTCGCAGCAAATCGGCATTTGTATCATCGGATAGAGGAGAAAATTTTATTTTTTAAAAAGAGTTTGTTCTGAATACGTAACATGATTTACCGATTTTTAGGATTTTTTTTACTAAGCATCTGTTTTGTCTAATTTTTTCGTAAAATAATTTTAAAACTGTCGCATCTTGAATTCTATCCGTCATAACTTTTTGATACTTTGACAAATCGTGAAACATTCTTTTCTCCCTCTTTGAAAATGAAAACGAAAAAATTATGTAAATTAGATGATTTTTTACGAATTTGAAAGCAACCTAATATTTAAAATTTAATAGCATCAACGCGGAAAGCTTACGCCATTGCATTGCAATCATGGCACGAGAATTTATGTTGGGTTGTTGCAACAAAAAGGATTAGAAAAAAGGTTTTTCCACCTATCCACATAGAAATTTTTAATGGGGACCGTCCGTATTTTCAATTCGCAAGTGAGGATCAATGACGTCAGTTGCTTTAAGATACGTAAAAATTACGCCACAACTTTAAATCATTTATTCCAGCTCTTTTTTCAACACAGGGAGACGATATTTTGATTAAAATTTACTGTATTAATAACCTAAGAAATTCACGATTATTATTATTGGAAGTGGTATTTTAATCCGTTGCTTATTTAAAAATTGAAATGCCTTAAGGCTGTTCTTAGGAAAAAAAAGAACTCTGTTTTTAGTCTTGGTACACAAATTTAAATAAACGGACTATATTCCGTATACGGTGCCTTGTTTACATGTCAATGGTTTGTTTACAAATCATTGGCGAACAATCTGACGCGAGAGTGAGCGATGCACCGCCAACTGCCGGTGGTAGTTGTGACTGGCAACCATAAAGAATACGTGTTTCGTCAGGTTTGGGAATTTGAAATTGTTTGCGTTATTGATGGAAGGGAATGAAATGTGTTATGTTAATATAAGAAAAGAATTTGTGGGTGTTTGTTAGAAATATAGTACGTTTTAAGCCGGTGGGTGTTGGGGACATTTCTGAGCGGTTATTTACCAAAAAAATAGAGGTAAGTGTTCTTTTTTAACGAATCTTTCGATGTTTAAGGTTTTTAATGTGAATTTTAAATTGATATTTGAAGTGTTTATGTTTTCGTAAGTGCTATTTACGTGCTATTCTAATCATACTGACTTTATAAGAGGTGTACAACTAGGTTGTTTAATCCACCGATGTTTTTTTGAGTTGAAAACGGGCCAGTGTTTGCCCAGTTTACATTAGCTGTACAACTAGGTTGCTTAGTTCACTGTTGTTTTTTTTTTTTTAGTTAAAAACGATCCACTGGTTGCGTAGTTTACATAGCTGTACAACTAGGTTGCTGAATCCACTGAGGTTTTTTTAGTTAAAAACGGGCCACTGGTTGCCTAGTTTAGATAGCTGTACAGCTAGGTTGCTGAATCCACTGAGGTTTTTTTAGTTAAAAACGGGCCACTGGTTGCCTAGTTTAGATAGCTGTACAGCTAGGTTGCTGAATCCACTGAGGTTTTTTTAGTTAAAAACGGACCACTGGTTGCCTAGTTTAGATAGCTGTACAACTAGGTTGCTGAATCCACTGGGGTTTTTTTAGTTAAAAACGGGCCACTGGTTGCCTAGTTTAGATAGCTGTACAGCTAGGTTGCTGAATCCACTGAGGTTTTTTTAGTTAAAAACGGACCACTGGTTGCCTAGTTTAGATAGCTGTACAACTAGGTTGCTGAATCCACTGGGGTTTTTTTAGTTAAAAACGGACCACTGGTTGCCTAGAATGACTAGTAAACATGGCGACAGTCGCTGGAGCTTGGCGGTCGCCAAGCTCCAGCGACTGTCGCCATGTTTACATGGGGTGGGCACCGGCTTGTATGATTTTACCAAATAAACTAATAGCACCATGGTCTCCAAAAAATTCCAGATGGTTCTTCATAAGCTGTTTTACACACTGCGATAAGCGAAAAAGCTGTGGCTTTTGTAAAATTTTCAGGAAAAATTCTTAAACATAGATCTGAGCTACAAGATTTTTCGAAGAGTGACACGCTTTGCGAAAATTTCCGATTTTTAAGAATTTTTTCTAAAAGTTTTGAAACTGATACAGATTGACCTGTCTTTGCAGTATGTAATACAGCTTGTACAGAGACAGTTTCAAAATTTTGAAGTGCCTCGCATAATTAGTTTATTTGTAATTATGTACCAAAATCACATGATGTTTTCGAATAACACCGTTAACACAGCAGAAAATGTTCATTTTAAAAATTACAAAGTTCGTTTTAAAGCGCGATATATTAAACTTTTCTATTTACTTTTTTATTTTTGGCATTTAATTATGGGCGGGCGTTGCCTAACATATCATGCATGCTGCGAGTATAGCTTTATTTTAACGTTGAATTACGTTCCTCCATAGTGGTCCTACATAAAACAAAGTTTTAATGATACCGTTTGAAAACTACTATGCAAAATATCGAAATTAACTCCCTCAGCCAACTGGGGTATCCTTTACGGCAGTTAAACAGTGACATCATAAATTTAAAAAAAAAAAAGCGTGAAATTTGTAAGCTCTGCAATTCTAACGCCCTGTCACAATTAAAGCGGGAATAAATAGCTCCTCGAGATTACACAGTTTGATGTTTTTCAGGAGACAGGACCATGGAGGATATATAAGATATCGCTATATTGGATACATGGATATTTAAAATGGCACCCCTTGGATAGTTTCTCCCCACGGTGAGATGAAATTTTTTTGCGGTGCTAAATACGCCAATCTTATAAAACTCTGCATAAATTAAATATATATGGAGAGTTTCCTTAATGGCAACAATTATGTGAAATGATTTTTATGTTAATGCGTAAATTGCAAAGAATTGCCATAGAATCCAAAGATCCCATCGGTGCCATATAATCTAAGCTGCTTCTTTCAAGCGAGCTTTGAAGAGGGAGAAGCGAAGATAGATAGTATTAATGTACGTAATAGGTATTATTATTAGTTTTGTAAGGATAATATGAGTAAATCACAATATACCACGTTAATAAATATTTCATGAAATTAAAAGTGTTTAACCTTTTTCAACGGTTGTCTTACAACCAACTAAGCGAAAAGTAATTCTAACTTACGTTAATATATCCCGCCGTAATTTCAACTGAGGAGATTACTTGAACTTTTTTAAAAATAAAATTCTGTTTTGTCACATGCAGATATGATTTTAGTAAAATATTCGCTTCTTCCCGTATGAAGAGTGGATGAGCAGCTATTTTAAAAACATATCTTGAAAATACCATAAATGAATTCAGAAGACCTCAAAACGTGTAAATACACCAAAATCTCGAAGACAAATTTTTTCATGATTACAATACTTTCCTTACATGGTACATGTTCGGAAACAAATAAACGGTTGTCCATTTCATGTAGTGGCTTAGGTATTTAATGCTACAACTTGAACCTAAACAACAGTATGATGTAGAAATAAGACATTTTGAAAGCCAGGAGTTCTCTGCAAACCGTTAAGCTTTTCACTTTTTTGATAGTGAATGACACTGATGTAGTTTTTGAGTCATTATACTGCAATGATGCCAGGTTAGTAGTCATGACGCAAACTTTACGTCAAGAGTCAAATAATTTTGCTTTTTTCAATTTTTTTTTTTTTTTTTTTTAAGATTCCACACCAGGAATAAATTCAAATTACACATGTAAGGAAAATTTTCGTTTCCTACCGTGAGAAGAACGGGCATGCAGCTAGTATATATATATATAAACTATAAATCATAAAATATTTCTTCTATAACAATGGGGAAAATACTGTACTAAAACGGATGAAATTTGAGAACAGTTATTTTTAACTCTTGAAAACAAACAAGTAAATCGTGCAATAAGTATAATTAATAAAATAGATAAAAAGGGCCTACTTTTTACCGCTTTTATCAAAAACTCCACAGCCACTGGTATCACTGGGGACCGAATAAGCTTTAAGCGGTAGAGTCTGTGTGTACGTCCAAAACAAAGTTCATTGGAAGGATTGGAAATTGCAATATGTGTTTACTATAAAAAAAAAAAAAAACCTCCACAGCCACTGGACAAGAGCAGGGCTTGACTGCCAAGAAACAGATGACTGTCAAAAACTGAATCGGCCGACTATGATTTTCAAAGGCTCTTTCCAGTAAGTAAGGAGAGGCATCATTTTTAATTTAAACAAAACTACATTTTCCCCCTCAAAGCGCAACTATACTGGACGTTGTTGCGTCCTTTTGTGAAAATTGGGTGTCCTTTAGATAATAAAATATTCAATCTGACTCCAACTTAAAAAATATAACTTGTTTATTCATTACATAAAACGGGCAAATCACCCATAAAAAACTTAGAACCCCATTCCAAGAATAACAACCATACATTTTTCTTTTTTGGGTGTCATAGCAACCATCAATACATTGTTGCCACAAATTTCCTTGCAAATCTTAATACAAGTAATCTTTTCCAATTGCTTTTGCTTTCAACATCCTCCCACCTTTTGATTTTCATTGTAGTTAGAAAAATCAAAACTTACTCTAATTTTGAAAAGAGCACATACATTACTCGTTATATCTGGCAGGTTTGACCACAATTCTGCCCTTTCTAGTTTTGACAACTGGTTTGGAGGGAGTCTGTTTTAGACTGAACAAAGAGTCACTTTTCTTAATTTCTAACGGAAACAGTTTTTGTATTGGGCGAATCAGAGTACCGGTGGGTGTTTTAATTTTCACTACTCTAATGTGATTGTCCTTTCCAGGATATGTGTCGATAATTCGACCCATCGGCCAATCCAACCGTTTTTTGTTACTACATTCTACCAGCACAAGATCACCAATTTCGATGTCTTTAGCACTGTTTTTCTTTTTTCCCTGTTGGATCAGAAGACTCAAGTATTCGTCTCTAAAACGGTTTCTTAATTCTTCGCGTAACTTCTTCTGATATTTGCACCTTTTACTGATATTAACGCCATCAAGATGGTCTAAATCTGGAACTCCTACTGTATTAATATCCTGTATAAACATGGATGGCGTCAATGGAGTTAAATCGTTTGGATCTTCGGACAAGTAGTTCAAAGGTCTCGAATTTATCACTGATTCAGTATCACAAAGAATGGTAGCCATTTCTTCATACTCCAGGGACGTTCTGCCTAAAACTCGCCTTAAGATTTTCTTAACCATCTGAATAAGGCGCTCCCACCAACCCCCCCACCACGCAGCTGTAGGAGGGTTGAAAATCCATTGAATTCTCAAAACAGAACTTTCTCGAGTTATTTTTCCCCAGTCGATAGAGTTGAAAAGGTGATTGGTTCGAACAAAATTGCTCCCATTGTCGCTATATATCCGTTTTGGTCGTCCACGCCTGCTAATGAAACGTCTTAATCCTAGTAAAAACGCTTCAGTTGAAAGACTCTGCACTAATTCTAAATGTACAGCTCTGTACACGGCACAAGTGAACAGAAGTATCCAAGCTTTAGTTCCATTCCTTAAATAAAGAGGACCGGCCATATCAACACCAGTTACCTCGAAAACCAAGGCGTCTCGGACTCTATCTTCGGGCAAGGGAGCAGGTACAGATTCAAATCTTTTAGCAGAGTATCTCTTACAACGAATACATTTTCCTAACACTCTCTGAACAGTCTTTCTGCCTCTCAAAATCCAAAATTTTTGACGAATATTAGCAAGTACAATTTGAACTCCTGCATGTGACATGCTAACATGACGTTCGAAAATTAACCTTTCAACTATGGAATGGTTTGACGGAAAAACAACAGGGCATATAAAATCTTCCTCATCTTCTCGCCTAGTAATTTTCGTTTTTATTCTCATTAATCCCTCAGAATCGGTAAATACACAAAGTGTTTTTAACTTAGATCTCTCAGTCTCATCGCGAAAAGCTTCTTTTTGTACAATTTTCAAAAGACTTTTTTCAGCAATTTCTATTTCCTCGACTGACAGTTCTTCTATTTTTTGGAATGATAGCTCTCTTGTTCTATTTCTGACCGGATTTCGGGAATTTCTACAAAATCGGAACATCCATGCTATCAGTCTCACTATCTGAGAATACTTGGAAAACCTCTGCGAATACCAATTTTCCTTCGTTTCAGATGAATTAACCAATGCTACCGTTCCCTTTTTACGCTCTTTAAAAATTTCTTCTTCATTAGCTTGAATTGTCGAAACTGGCCAACAATCTTCAGTCTGGGATAGCCATTGTGGTCCCTCCCACCATCTAGATCCAATGAAAGCTTTGGCGGAACAGCCTCTGGATGGGAGGTCAGCGGCATTAAAATTTCCTGCGATATGTCTCCACTCATCTTTTGATGTTATATTCCGTATCTCCATGACTCTGTTGTTAACGAATGTTCCCCAATGTTCTTCATGTTTTATCCAATATAAGGCTATAGAGGAATCAGTCCAGAGAGTACTTGGTACATCCTTTAGGTTCATTGTTTGTTTTATTTTTGACAAAAGTCTGGCTCCAATGCAACAGGCTAGTAACTCAAGACGGGGAATAGTAATTTTCGACAAAGGAGCGACTCTACTTTTAGCTTGAATTAGGAACACCTTAATTTTACTTTCACATTCCTTACGGAGAAACACGACCGAGCTATAAGCAACTTGACTAGAGTCACAAAAGGTGTGAAGACTAAGTCCATCATGCGAATCATCCAGACCAATGTACCTTAGAACTTTAACTTCGGATAGCATATGCAATTCTTCTAGCCATTTTTGAAATATATGACACATTTCAACCGGACAAACATCGTCCCAACCTATTTTAAGTGTCCAACTTTCTTGGATAAGCCGTTTTAAGCAAATTGTGACTGGGCATAACAAACCTAAAGGGTCAAATATTTTATGAACCGCTGAAAGTATGTTTCTCTTGGTTACATATTCTTCCTTGAAAGTAACATTTTTCAAATCACAAAAGATGACATCTTTATTTTTATCCCACAACAAACCAAGGACAGGCGTTGGAACAATTTCTTTCTCTTCAACTTCAAGGAAGGTATTTTCCCAACCCCGCAAATCGAAGCAAGCAGTGGTCATGATTTGTTTGGCTTCTTGAATAAACTGCAAGAGTTTTTCTTGACTAGATACAGAAGTTACAAGGTTGTCTACATAAAATGAATTTTTCATTCTCTGTACAGTTTCAGGATAACAAGATTCATTCTTTTCTAAATGGAGATTAAGGACAGCGGCCAGCAAAAATGGGCTGCTGGTAAGTCCGAAAACCACTCGTTTGTGTCTATAAATTTTATATTTTCTTGTCATATAATCTTCCCACCACACGAATCTTAGAAAATCTTGATCTTCTTTTGCAACAGAAATTTGAAGAAATGCCTTTCTTATATCTGAAATCACTCCAATAGCGTTTTCTCGAAACTTCATTAATAAAGGTGGAATTTCTTCAATCATATTGGGTCCTTTCGCTAAACACTCATTCAGGGAAGATGAATTCTTTCCTTTGCAAGAGGCATCAAAAACAGGACGTACTGTCGTTGTGGAATTATTTTTAAAAACCCCTCTATGAGGTAAATAATGACTGGGAGCTTGAACTTCGTTTTCTGGCACTTCTTCAATAATATCGTTAGCCAACCATTCTCTAAAAACTGCATCATAGTCATCAAACCGACCTTCTCTAAGAAGTTTCTGAGTAGTTGTAAGACATCTTCTTTCAGCAATATCTCTATTTTCAGCCATAGGTTCTCTCTCTTCTAACCAAGGCAATTTTACAACATAGCGGCCACTTTCTTCTCTGGTTACTGTTTTTAAGAAGTGTTGCATTGTTGTTTTTTCAAGTTCTTCTTTTGATTTTGTTTCAGTAGGATCTCTAATGCCTATTGAATCCAGTTTCCATAGTTCTACAACAGACGCATTCTCTATCAGCATAGTTGTAACGAGTTGACTACCCTAGTAGCAATAACCCATCGGTCGATGAGAGGCGGGTGAGTTAAATCCGAGGAGAAGGAGCAATGGCCGATCACGGCTTTTCATCCAAAAAAGGGGAAATTTCATCGGCAACTGGTACAAAATGTCCGCTCGGGGGTCCATAAAGCCGATCATCGTTTCCCGATGACTCCGATGAAATAACGAAAAGAAACCGATAAACTGTTTAAAATATATTTGTTAATAAAAAATAAACGACTGGCAGCAAAATTTTCAAAAAATGTCCGTACGGTTTAGTATGTTTTCGTCTTTTGTATGCTAAATCTTCGTTTTCTGAAAAAAAAAAAAAAAAATCTTCCTACCCCAGGCCCGAACCTGAGCCTACTGATTACGAGATATGCGCGCTACCCCTAGACCATCGAATCTTGTCATGAATAAGGTAAAGTGTGAAGTAGCGGTTATTTTAGTCTCAGATTGGGACTTAGAGTGAAATTTTGACAAAGTTGTTGCTCAGCTGTTATTAATAATAGTCAAAATATTCGATTGGTAAGAAATTAATTTCACTTTTTCCCAATGTATGTAAGTAGCAACAACATTCGTAATTAATAATTAAGAAACAATATTGCCAATTGTATAGGAATTTTAGGGTGATTTTAACTTTCATATTTCTTGGATAACTTTTAAAAATTAACTGATTTCTCTTCTTGCTGTTTACATTAAAGAGGTTTCAAAAGAGTTGCTCATTGTAATGAAGTTTCCGTTTTTCTTATAATGCAGCTGACGCTCAAATACATTTTCTTTTCTTTTTTTTAAACGCATTTAAAAAAAAAATATTTAAATATTACAAACCATTTTTATATAATAAACACTTACATTTTTTTGTAAATATTTCTTTTCAAATTTAAATTTTTTGGGAGGGAGCAAGGGGGGGGGGATACCACCCCTGCCCCCTCCCAACCCCAATACAAGAAATTTGAAGTAAATTATGCGATTAATTCAAGAATTTTTCAAAATTTCCCTTAGATTATGCAAAGGCACATCTAAATTACGCAAATATTTATAGGAATTTGGGTAAAGTGTAAACCACTGGGGACACCTGCGAGGCCCGATGACTATAGAACTGCAGTTTCGGATAAGATATTGTTTTTCGGTTTCCCATCGGCGAAACTGCTCGTCTAGATCACTTCTATGCATGAATAAAAATTCATCTATTGCAGATAAACAAAAGTGCACTTGCCGATGACTGAATTCGACGAGTCGATGAGTTAACGATGAGTCGATGAACGACCGAGCAGAAAACAAGCAGTCATTGCTACTAGGGTAGAGTTTCTGTCACATTTTTCTCCATGTAACTTTCCCATGACTAACCAACCAAAGTGTGTTTCACAAGCATTAAGACCGCACTTCAGAGTTTCTATTTTTCCTGTGAATAATCGACCACAAAAATCCGATCCTATTAATAATTCAATGTCGGGACAACCTTGCCCATAATCGGATAACCATATCTTCTTTTCTTGTAACTCTTTGTCGCAGATATTTCTTTTAAGTCTAGGAATTTTACCACAGATAGTGTCTTGACCTAGAACTCGAAAATTGCAGAAATATGAATCATCTGGGGAATAGACATTTATGTCATAAACTTGGTGTTCTTTCATTTTAGTGCTCAGACCACCAAACAAAGAATGTACCAACATTTTGCTAGATATCGGTCTAAATCCCATATCCCTTGCCGTTTTATCTAATATATAAGACCGTTGAGAACCACTATCAATGAGAACTCTAACATAGCGTTCTTTACCTTCTGTTTTCAATTTTACTTGTAGTGTCTGAAGTAAGACTTCCTCAGAGGTGCAATAATTCGTCAAGCTAACGTCTGCGGTTTTCGCTTCTTCGGGTACTCCAGAATCAAGAGGTGGCTTTTCCTTACAGAGTTCGGGGCACATCAGAACGGAATGTCGTTTTCCACAAAGATGGCATCTCAAATACGCCTTGCAAAATTTTGGCCGATGGCCGACCTTTAAACAGGCATAACAAGCCTTTTTATTCTTAACTGCGTTTAGTTTTTGGTCGTAACTCATTTTTTGAGCATTAAAACAATCTTTACTGTCGTGAGACTTATCACAAAAAATACACGCTTTCAACTGTCTCGCCCTTTCTCTTGGCTCTGAAAATAAATCAGTTGCCGTCGATTGGCGTACGTAACGATTTACTTTTTCACTTTTGCGAGGACCCACATTGGCGGAGAAACTGGATTTAGCTAGGTTAATTCGCTCTTCACCCTCTATTTCTGTTTTCAAAAATAGCATCAAATGCTTTAATCTCTCACTGTAAGCATTTTTTGAAGAATCACCATCAGCAATGGTAACGGGATTTCTTAACCAAACTCTTAGAACATCTTCCGGAATGCAAGATTCTACAAGTGGGAATAGCATAGCTGAGTATTTGTCAGTTGTTAAGCCTATTGATTCTAATGCTCTTAAATAAGACTCCAAAGTATCATACAACTTAGCCGTATTTTGCTTATGTTTTGCTTCAGTTGCATTTTGCACAACCAGCTTAAGAAGTTCACGAATGTAAAACTCAATCAGTAATTCATCCCTTCCAAATCGTGATTTTAAACACTCAATAGCTTTACTGTAGTTTTCTCCCGTTGGCGGAAAACTGTCAATTATATCTCGAGCTCTTGAGCCTCTTTCTATGCACTGTATAAGGTACTGAAACTTGTCTTCATTTTCCATCTGTCCGTCCTCATGTATCCTTTTGAATTGGCTCCAAAATGCTAGCCAATCCTTAATTTCACCGTTAAACTTAACGAGTTCAATTTTTGGCAACTTAAGTTTCCGTTTTAATTGCGGAGAAATTACGCCAACGCTTTCTTTTCCCGATTCAGAAAATGTATTCAAATATATATCCACGCTAATTTTCGCATCCGTCATTTTCGTATTGTACTCTTCAACTGCCGTATATTCATTTTCATAACTTTCGGCATCTGAATTTTCCAGAAGAAAACTACACATTTCATTATCTACTACAGTCAACCTTAAATAAATTCTTTCCAAATTGGCAAAAAGAATTCTAATCTCTTTTTCCTGAGGATTATCAGCATTTAATTTCTCAATCAAAGCATTATAGGATCTCGTAAAATTACCTCTAATAGGAGCTCGTTTTTTAACTAACAGATCCATTTTTGGGTTCAAATTCACACTCAAAGAATTCTTATTTTAGCAAAAAATAAACGTACCTTATAATTAATGATCATGCGATCACGTCCTGGTTCACCACAAAATTGTTGCGTCCTTTTGTGAAAATTGGGTGTCCTTTAGATAATAAAATATTCAATCTGACTCCAACTTAAAAAATATAACTTGTTTATTCATTACATAAAACGGGCAAATCACCCATAAAAAACTTAGAACCCCATTCCAAGAATAACAACCATACATTTTTCTTTTTTGGGTGTCATAGCAACCATCAATACATTGTTGCCACAAATTTCCTTGCAAATCTTAATACAAGTAATCTTTTCCAATTGCTTTTGCTTTCAACAGACGTCTTCTATTTAAGGAATTCCTGACAAACAAACCCAGATGATTTTCATCAGTACAATTGGAGTCTTTTCTCCAGACTAATAGTTTATCTTTCTTTAAAATTTACCGATTTGACAAGAAAATTACGAAAACTACTTACCTGTACTCATGCACAAAGCAGTTAATATTTCACTGCAGGATACACATATTCGGCTGGTAAAATTCATTTAACTTAACCAAACTTGACACACAGACATCATTTATTTAGCTTAGCTCTTTGTAATCCATTCTTTGCAGCTCATTCTTTCAAAGCTCCCTTCTCTCACAAAGTCCATATGCTTGCGGGAAAAACTGGTCCTTTTCTATTTAAGTGAACACAGACGTGACTGATTTTTGCGTTAACGGGAGATGAAAGGGCTGCGTTCAACATTTAAATCACTCCAATTTTTCACAGAATCTTAATGGTCATTTAGTAATGACATGTTCTTATGTTTTGTTTGTAGGTCCAGAAAAACGATCATTTTATGCCTTGTTAAAAAGCCGCTTTTCTTGCGGGGGTTTGAAATACATTACAATGAAACTCATTGCACTGCACATTTTCTATTTTCTGTAACTTCTGTTCCCGCGGCACTTTCTTTAAAACCCTTTGAGGCGCAACCCTTTCCCAATGCTGAAAAAAGGGCAGCCGTTGCCATCGCTCGACTTAACGACCAGCAAGATGGCGGACGATCGAAACGTTCATCGCGTGCCACAGATCTAGAGACCCTTTTTTTGACGCAGCTGGCTGTACGACCAGCAAGATGGCAGAAGATCGAAACGTTCATCGCGTGCCACAGATCTAGAGACCCTTTTTTTGACGCAGCTGGCTGTGCCATCTGACACCATCTTGCTGGTCGTTAAGTCGAGCGATGGCAACGGCTGCCCTTTTTTCAGCATTGAGCAATCTATCCAGCTGGTCTCTCATTCTTCCGTTTTCCAGCAGATGTCAGTGCTGTTAAAAATAATCGTGACAATTTTTTTGTGGGAAAGGACGTGCTAAAAAGCAAAGGATTCTCGTGGAGCTATGTCATCCGCCACTATTTTTATAGAAATCCAATCTATTCTTCGTGACTGGCAACAGTCAGAACGTCAGAGTTGGGTGTTCCCAGAGCGGGATCACTGCGCGTTAAAGGGTTAATGTTAGCGACCTGCTAAATTTACAGCATTCTAAGCTCAATGTTCATGTTTTTCCTTGACTTGGACAGAAAATTTTAAATTTTTAAGAGAGTACAGTACGTTATTTTTATTTATTTATTTTATTTTATTTTTACATTTTTTTATATTTTTATTTATTTATTTGGGGGGGGGGTTGATATTGTAAATATTTTTAGAAAAATAATGTGGAAAAAGATATTTAATAATTTGAAGAGCTGGAACGACTTTTAGCGTGACTTCATTAATCAAACGTTCGGCATAAGCGAAGGACAGGCATCGATACAAACAAACATTGGGTTCGTTTTGTGGCCCTTTAACAAAATTACAATCGATTTTAACGGAACCCCTTCACAAAAATACAGTCGATTAAAACTGCCCTTCATTGGCATTTTACCCTACATTTTAATGTGTTTCATCAATTAACAAAAAAAGTGATTTTTATTAAAATTTGGTTTGAAAATTCACAGAAAGAAGTTCTGAAATTCACAAAATTAAGCATTAAAATTCACAAAATAGGCAGTTTTTACAAAAATGGGACCCTAGAAAATATTCCTGGATTGACCCCTGATAAATTATGTTAAGTTATTGAGTTGAAGACGTATTCACGAAAAAAAAAAAGGGGGGGGGAGGTATATAAATTAGGTGAATCTACATATATTCTAAAGAAAACTAATATTCTGAGATATTATCTTAGCTAGACTTTTAAACGATTTTTTTGAAATGTTACAAAATAGAATTATATGCACACATGAGCGCCCATAAGGGGGGGCAAGGTATGGAACTTGCCCCCCCCCTAAAGTTTTAGGTTTATGTCTCATGATGTTAACAATGGCAAAAACAGAACTAAATTTGTTAAAAGTTTGAAATTTGCCCCCCACTAGAAATTTTTTTTATTTGCCCTCCTCCTCTAGGAAAATTACTATGGGCGCCCATGTATGCACATCAGCAGATCGTTATAAACAATAGCAGTGAAGGTTCCCCTTCTGTGTCGAACGTTGCTTCTCCGTATTGCTGGGAGCAACGCTGTTAGTAAGAAGTAATGAGGTGATTTGTTGCTATATTTTTCTAATACATGAAAATCTAAAAGGGTTAAAGGTATCGAAATACTGACTTAGATAGTACTGCAGCTAGAGTTTATCTCTCACGACGAACCAACTAGAACGCCCCCCCTCCCATGAAACCATAACTTATTTTGGAGCCCCCTACCAAGTCTGGGGCACATGCCCCTAGTTGCAGATATAAATCATAAAATCGCAGACATATAATCGCCCCGGATGACATAAACTCTAATTGCGACGTTGCCTGCGAAAACAGGGCTCACAACAGAATTTCAAGGCCAATTCCGGGTAAAAAAGGAGCTATTTTAATCATAAAAAGGACCAAAAAGGAGCTGTTTTGTCTGAAAAGGGGACCAAAAAGGGACCAGTTCTGTTTGAAAAAAAGCTCATACACAAGAAGGAAATTGTTTATAAACTGACACACATATAACTATATATTTTAAAAAATTTAAATAACAGAAACACTTCAGTTTTTCTAACTAGAAACCAGACTAATTCATAGCAGTTATAATTTGTATACACATAAAATATCTGCTTGTATCAGGGATGAGATTGACAAAAAGGAAAAAGTCTGAAAGAATGTAGGAACAACATTTAAGCAATACAATTTTGAATTTCAAGTTCAATAAATATTGTAATTGCTTTTTTTTCCATCTACAAAACCATTTGATTCCTGAAGCTTTAGTTCTGGCACATTTACATTTTTCCATGAATCTTTCCTGAATCAAGAAACAACTTTCAAAAAACGGGCCTGCATGATCAGCAATTCTTAGTAAGAAATTGTGCTCCATTAAAAATTCTGTATAAAGGGATTTAGCATTTGTAACAGATATGTTGAATTGAAATCTCTTTCCTAAAAAAGATTCAACTTGTATTTATGAAATAAATTTGGAATACCCCATCATAATCATGTTTCTTTACCAAAACTAACACATTTAATTTGAATCATAAAAAAAAGAGCAAAGAGTTTGCAGAAATTAAATGTAATTCTTGAATTTTTATTAAACAAATCAAAAGTAAAGACTTTTGAGTTATGATAAGGCGACAAACACATTAAAGTGAAGCTTTTTGCCTTAAACAGTCCAGACAATGCAATATTTCATAAATTAACAGGGAAGAAGATGACAGCATATAACATCACATGTGAAAACATTTCATCGTCCAATAGATAAAAAGTTTGTAATAGAGTGACTTCTGAATGACTAGAATCCACAGCTAGCACCATGAAAAAGGGAAAAACAGGGACCATTTCTGCAAAAAAAGGACTTCTAAGGACCTTGAACAAAAAAAGGGACTTCAAGGAAAAAAAAGGACCATTTGTGAGGCCTGCGAAAATGACCTCTTTTTGCTCACTATTTACAGCAACAGGTCTTTTTTCTAACGCTGAACAATTATTTCAGACAAATTTAAAATCGCTGCCCCTTGATTTTTGCTTTCCTGAGAAATTATCAAGCTTGGCCATTTGGTAGAATCTGCCATCGTTCCTGTTGGGTTGAAAAGCTTCTGTGACTCTATTCTTTTGTTGATTTTTGCAGGGGATTTTTTTTTTTTTAATCTGATAGTATATTTGGGTTATAGATGCATGATTTGGGTTTAAAATCATAACTTTGCCCCCTGACTTTTTAGACTAGGGGGGCAATTTTTACAACTGCAGGGGCAATTGCCCCCCCCCCCCAGATTACGCCTATGTTTCCCGATTTGAACTGGCACTATTTTTTTCGGGCCCCACCACTAAAGCCGGTCACGAGCCGCCACTGGCTGTTATAAAAAGTGGACAGATTCTATTAACGGAAGGGAAGGATAGACTTGCAAAAACATTAAAACTATTAGAAGAAAATGAAAAAGCTCAAGAAGAAATTAATAAAAATAAAAAAAAGAATAAATAGAAAACTAGATAACTTACGATACTTAATTTGTAATCTCATTATTAATTTCTCATAATCTTAATTTTTAACTTCCCATAATTCTTAATTTCTCTCAACAGTCATTAAATATTTTTTGTTTACATTTGCTTTGTATATTGTGTTCAAGTATTATAGATGAATATGTAAATATTAGATGAGGTTAAATTACTGATACAAAAGCATATGCTATTAAAAGTACACACATTTAATTATTCAAACCATCAAATTTATTTTGTTTTCGATACTGCTTACCAATTACGTGTTGTTGTATAAGAGGTATAATATTTAGGTTTTCAAAAATCTCCATTTAGTACTACTTGTGATTTGTAATAGAACCAAAGAATGAGATAGAAGCTTTTGTTTTAAAATTTAGTTTTCATTTTATTTGTGCTCTCTTTTTCGAGAGGAAGATTCCCTAAATGATTCTGAAAAAGAAAAAAATAGGGACAGGGATTGGCAACCTGTGGCTCGCAAGCCGCATACAAATCATACTCATGGTTCTTGAGTAGGAAAAAAATGACTTAACCACAGAAAGATTGCTGACTCTTGATATGTATTGTTTTTACCAAGTTGCTGATAGCATAGCCTGTATACACCTTTTTTTTTTTTCCAGAGCTTTCCTAAAGTGCTTTCAAATAGTGTTTTGCTTTTAGCAAATGGTGTTTGCTCGCAAACTTTGCTTTTCTTGTATGCATTTATTGTGTTCCTAAATCTTCAATTTTATGCTCCAAAATCATGTTAATTCTGATCTCGAATCTTAGTTTTCCTCTCGGAAACTATTTTTTTGTGCTCCCAAATGGAATTTTTCTGCTCCCAAATAGAATTTTTCTGCTCCCAAATGGAATTTTTCTGCTCCCGAGGTGCTCCCAAATGAAATTTTTTCTGCTCCCGGGGTGCTCCCAAATCGAGTGTTGGAGTTAACATCCCTGAACAGTGCAAATGTGAAAATGCAAGATCCTTTGGATCTTTTCAAAGCTTTAAAATATCGAATTTACAATACCTGAAGCATTTATCGCACATAAAAAGAAAAAAGTTGGCTAAAGCACATTTTAGCCATTTCCTGTTTTGTATCATTGTAACCAAGGATACGTGTTAAACACCAAGTTGCTAACTTTGGCACATTAACCCTGCAGCAGCTGCAATCAAGAAGCATTTCTGTATTAATTTGTAAAACATGTTATCACCTAATACTGTATTTTTCATGGAGGAGAGAATACTATTTGAACCTCCAAAACTATTTTTATAATAATTGGTGGCATTGCCACCATCTCCAGAGCAATTCCTGTATATGTATGAGCATTTTAATCCACTCTTCTGACACTCTCAGTTTCTCACATACTCCTCATTGTAAGGGAAAACAATGAGGCAGCATAATTTCTCGGGAGCAGCGGACTTAGTAATTGTAAATGTAGGTGCAGATAACCACCAGTATTTTGTCAACTGAATTTTAGTGGATCTTTATTGACATTGAACCATACCTGCACTTGATGGTAAATTATATGCTAAGAGAGTTGCTGTGCTGCTGTTGAAGTGGCAGAAGTTCAGAAAAACTGAAATTTGCATGTAGGGGAAGTTGGGATATAATGAAGCAAAATTTACCTTTTTTCTTCCTTGTACGGAGTATAAGGAAGTAATGTGATCCTGAAAGTTTTCGATGAAAAAACCGATTTTGACTACCTCTAAACCTAATTGCCACCATGTCCAGACCTGTATATGTATGAGCATTTTAAGCCACTCTTTTGACACTCTCAGTTTTAAACCCTATTTACCTTTACTTCTAAGGATTTTTTTCGATGCATCTCGTCCTAAGATAGCATGCACGATCATTTAAACGTGTCTGCAACTCATTCTGACCAGCGGCGAGTCTATTTTGGCCAGTTTTTCCATGTCGTCTGTACATATGTATTAGGGTGGATCGAAATTTTTTTTTTACAAAATCTTGCGCACCACTGCACCTGATGCCTCAAAAGTTGTATATTCATATAAATAAGACATGTGTAAAATTTGAATGTTCTACAACAACGTCTTGGGGTTCCGCATCGAGCTTGAAATTTAGAAATTTTTGAAAAATGACAAAAAATTGACCAAAAAAATTCTTTTCCGAATTATTAGGCTCCCAAGGTTTTAGAAGTTGTGTATTATTATGAATAAGACGTATGCAAAATCTGAAGGGGCTGTGATAATTTCTAGGAGCTGCACATCGAGCTTAAAATCTATAAATATCTGAAAAATATGCTTTTTTTGACAAAAATATGTAGGAAGCAAAAATTATATTTTTAATGAATTAGTCCCTTTGAAAAATAGTCAGTAACATTTGCAGCTCTTCTCTTGTACAACCAAAATCGTAACTACTTTATCCAGGACCCACCTCATTTATTTGCCTGCGATCAGAGTCCTGCCCGTGCCAGCTCAAGCATTCAATTATTGGAGCATGCGTTTTAATGAATAATGTAAAGCCCGACTTCAAATCAAACTGTGGCTTTTTATGTTAAGTGTTATAATCTAGATTGTAAAAAACCATCATCTGACAGATGGATACACAGCAAATTTCGAAGTGGCTGTTTGCTATGGTGTGAAGTTGGCAAATGCAACATTACAGAGATTGAATTAGATTAGAGAACTGCGTTTCTAGATTTCGAATGGCGCCTTTGTTCTTTCCAGAATTTGATGATTCGCCATCATTGCCAATGCATGTGAGGGTCTCAAAGATCAGTGGATTTCGTGTCAAACTCTCCCAAACTTCCAGTGAAATTCTTCAAATCAGATTGTGACATATGGCCAGAGTATGTTGAACCAGGTTCCATTATCAGCCGATATGTTCTTGTGACAAACATTTGTGGGTGTAATTTGCCTTCAACAATTTTTTCTATGTATCTGGTTTTGTTCTTCCTCCTATCAAAACACAATCCCAAGAAAATTTTAGAGCCTTCTTCCGTTTCTTTCACTGCGAGTCATCTCAGCCTTCCTCTAACTTTATATGGGTCGAGAATTAGTTGAGAAGATTTCTCTCCATCTGCATTTCTTCCACTTTCTAGATTGGGAAATAAAGTTGCTGCTGCCCAGTCCGTAATAACTTTGTGTCGCAGACTTGTGAAAGTACTGAGATTTTTATTCTAACTTGGTCATTTGTGAATGAATCTCCCAAAGCGGCGGTAGATAGGCATTCTGCGTTTTCTTCAGTCTTTCGTACTTCTCTTTCGTTATTTTCACTTTCCAAATCAATGACTAAAGTTAATAGACTGGATATTGGAACTTTCACCTCTCTCCACCAATCTCAAAATTTCTTTTCAACTTTTCTCTCATTCTCCATAAACTTCTCTTCTTTACTACTCCATCGATTGTCACATATCTTGCTTGCCCCTGGTCTGCTAATGACTCCCATTCTGTATGAGGTATGTGAGGCTTTGAGCCACACCTGCTCCGGGAAAAGTCAGGAAATTTGCAAGTGCGATATTTAATTATTGCTTGAGCTCGGTAAGGGAGTTTTTTCCACTTTCTTCATAAACAATTCCTAAGGCCTATCTCTAATGCAGCGGTGCGCAAACCGGGGGTCGCGAGATAATTTTTGGGGGTCAGCAAATTCAAAGAGATTCAAATTTATGAAATATCTACAATTATTCATTTCAAAGAACTGAAATAATTCAATAGAAGAAACTGACAATTATTATTTTACGAGCGCGATATTCGCGATAGCTATCACGGGGCTTCAAAACCACGTTATCATGCATAGTGATCTACAAAATTATTGTCCATTAAAACAAAACATCGATCTCGATTGCATCCAGAGGATGACTTGCGATTTCAAATACAGATCCGAACATAGAAGCAATCATGACTTCTTTGCAAGCACATATTTCACATTGACTTTTTACGATGTAAGTTTTTTTTAAAGTATTTTTCATTAAACAATATTTATATCCATATGCATAAATAAAGCATTGTTTCATAAAATTATGTGTTGATTCATTAACTGATTTTTATGATGTTACAACTTTTATAAGATTTTTATGGTGGTTTATAAGTTTGGTGCGCTAGTTTAAAAACGCGTTATTTCAATCGATGACGTCACGGCACTCTTTTAAAAACACCCTGTAAGAGCAGCTCCCAGAAAGAATTTCAATGTAACTTCGTTTTCAATTAAACAAGATATCTACTGTCTATCCAGGGGTCGTGACAAAATTTTACTCAAAATAGGGGGTCGCAACAAAATTTTACACAAATTAGGGGGTCGCAGATGAAAATAGCTTGCGCACCACTGCTCTAATGTACGGTTATTTAGCTGCTGAACTTGGTTTAAAATAAGTTTAGATGGTGTTTAACTCCCCTTTTCGTCTCAATCGAATGGATAGTTTATGTACAGGACCATCCAAAAGATTCGAAATACATTACGCTCTTTGGGTCAAAATTCATTAAACTCGCATATCTCAAAAACTATTAGGTGTAGAATGTTTCAACATTCTGAAACATCTAGTTGTGCACCTCCCCTTTCGTTTCCATTCGACTGGATAGTTTATCTACAGGGCCGCCCAAGAGATTCTACATTACGCTCTATGGGCCGAAATTCATTAAAGAGTATTTTAGAGGTATTGGGCTATTTCAAACGACTCAGGTGTGATATATGCTGTTAAGAGTTCCAAAACGAATTTCTCCATTAAAAAAAGTGTCTTTATCATTTATAGTTCTGCTACAGGAACACTCAAAAGATTTCCAATACATTACAGTCAATGGCAATTTTAGGGGCATTCATCCATTTCAAGCACAATACTGTCCTACCATATAAGTTAGGTAATGGTCCGACCACAGTGACATGCCTCCCTCAACCACTACGCCAAAAGTCGCCAAGCTTGGAGACTTTTGGTGTATGTGTGTATGTATTTAACTTTCAAATTTCAAAAACTATTAGTCAAGAATGTTGAAATTTCATATATAAGATTATTGTAACATCTAGTTGTGCATCTCGGTTTTTGGTTCTAATCTACTAGAGAGTTTATTTACAGGAGCAACGAAAAGAATTTCAATACTTTAATGTCTATGGACATCTTCAATATAATACAACTGTAGACAGTCACTGGTCCATGCCCAAAATATTGCCATTTGTCATCGTTCTTGGCGAATTTTGTTAAAATATCACCAAATTTGGCGATAGTCTGTCATTGTTTGGTCAATGCCCAAAATTTCGCCATTTGTCGTTGACCTTGGTGAGTTTTACCAAAATATCGCCAAATTTGGCGATAGTCAGTCATTTGGTCCATGTCCAAAATATCACCACAGTTTTCATTGTCCTTGGTGAGTTTTGGCGCTAGTCAGTCATTGTTTGGTCCATACTTAAAATCTCGCCATATGTTGTCGACCTTGACGAGTTTCGACGAAATATCGCCAAATTTGGTGCCAAAATTATTTCTTATTTTGTATAACTCTAAAACTTTTAACATGTAGAATTTTGAACTTTTGTATTTAAAAGTATTGTAATATATAACTGTTTTCAATATCTTTTTTTGACTGCAATCAACTGGGAATTTATTTACAGGGTCAGCCAAATGACTTTAAACATTAAGGTATATGGATTCATTCAATTCATTGAAAGTCTGTGTTCAATGACTACTTTGGCTATACCCAAAATCTTGCAAACTATCTCTAGCTTGTCAGCTTTTAGTGAAATATCGCCAAATAAAGTGTCAGAAGGAAATCTTTCAAACCGAACTCAGCTTGGCGATATCAAAATATTTGGCTAGAAATCACTAAACCTTTCTATTACTGATATTATATCGCTTTCAAACAAAAAACAAGAATTTTTTAAAAAACAAACAAATTTGAAGCTTAAACTCATTCATTTGTCGTACAGAACTTTGCATTCCGTTTGATTTATTATATCCTCAACAGTATAATTGTTTACATTTAAGTTCACCTTCCTTGATTAAAACATAATCAGAGCGATACTGCTTATGTTGTACATATTATGGGTGAATAGCTTATAATCTGTACTGTTTGGATTGTTTGTTGAAAGACAGTCTGGATTGCCACCATCGTCAGTCTGAAGATAGAATATATTTAAAGACAATTCCTTGTTAACTGTTATATGCTCATTGGAGATCTTAATCTAAATATTTAATAGCAATATCGTTATTATATGTGAATGCTTCGCTTGGGGATACAATGAAACATGTTTCATTATACCCCATCTACAAGTATTTCATTGAACCCCAAATTAAGGCTACAAATTAAATTTTTACTAAATCCTAATATTTATATTTTAATTCTGCATTTGAAAGTTTGAAGACCACACCATAGTGATCACAATATTTGAAAAATAAATAATAGTACATATAAAAACAAGCAGGTAAAACAAAATTACTTTTAGTAATGAAATTTACTTTCAATGTTGAAAATCCAATCATTTTCTATCTCTTGTAAAAATGTGATTGACTACAAATCACATCAGTATATGTTCCATAACTGGAACATATATTTTTATAAAAGGTGTGCAAGTTTCAAATTTCTGTGACAAATCCTATTGATTTTAGATAGCATGTTTGATTGTACATTGTGTTTTATTGTACCAAATTTTCCCTACAGGCAGCTTTGTTGTAGTCCACAAGTAACACTGACTTGCAGGCTACAGCAGGCTTGTCCGATTTCAAGAGCAGAGAGCTCGAATTACTGAATGTTCAGGGTGGCTACAGAAGTTAAGAAACAAAGTTCCCTGATTGTGTTGTTACCCGTATTTTATTAATATAAATCTGGAATGAGTTAAATAAAGAGCACTAGGAAACACTTTTAGACAAACAGACACATTTTAATACGTAACAACTTAAGTACACATACAAGTAACATGGATATCTTCAGTAATAATCCCGCTCGTGAAGCCGTTCTAAAAAACCGCTAGCTAAAGTTATAGTTGAGACTACAAATAACGTTGGGCTCATGTGATTTGTAGATTATGTCACATCTCCCCCTTTTAGAGATTGAGTCGATCTGGAGGTTTTACAACTCTTCCATACCAAGTGACAACAGGCTGTTTGTTTTTCTTAGTCGAGCCCGTAGTTTTTGGTGTTTCAGTTTCAGCTTTTTTCTGTGAAACTTCTGGAGTGAGAGCAGCTGCGACAACATCATCTTCTACTGCACGTGGCTGCAGTTTTGCACTAGGAATTAGATGTTTTCTGTTTTGTCGCAGAAGATGTTGACCTTCTTTAACGAAATACGATCTTGGTGTATCTGCATTCTTTTCCACAGTGCCAACAGCCTCCCTATCTGTTATCCACACTTTTCCCCCTGGATTTATCGGTCTGAGTTCATGAGAGTTATGTCTGCGATTATAATATTTTTCTTGGGTTTTTATTCGATTTTCCTCGATTTCTTCTAACTTCTCTTTTTGAACAGGTCTAGGTTGAAGTGCTGATAACGGAACAGGCAATGTTGTTTGTAATCTCCGACCCATCAGTAACTCAGCTGGGCTGTATCCATTTTTTAAAGGTGAAGCTCTGTAACTGAGAAGTGCTAAATATGGATCTTTCGATTTCTTCAGTCTGAGCTTGATGATTTTAACAGCAGCTTCCACAAAACCATTGCTTTGAGGATATTTTGGACTCGAAGTAACATGTTTGAAACCACATGTTTTTGCAAATTGTTGAAATTCAGCAGTTCTAGTTACTTCAAACTGTCATCCATTATCAGACCTAACTACATCAGGTATTCCATGCCTGGCAAAGATTGACTTGCAATGTAAAATCACTTCGCTTGATGTAAGTCTGTCCAATTTTGCGATTTCTGGGTACCGTGAATAGTAATCAGTCACTAACAAATACCAATCAGAATGAAACTTGAACAAATCCATAGCTACTATTTCCCAAGGTCTTTGAGGAAAACTTGTTGGTTTCAATGGCTCAGAAGGGTTTCTAGCTTCCTGTATACACGATGTACATTCTCGGACTAGTTTCTCTATCTGTTTGCTGATACCAGGCCAATAGACTGCGGAGTTAGCTAAAGCTCTAAATTTATTTATTCCCATATGACCTTCATGTATTTTCTCTAAAATGTCTTGTCGTAGTTTGTCTGGAACAATTATTCGAGCTCCTCTCATAAGTAATCTATTCTGTAAGGATATTTCGCAAAGGCCAGTAAGGTAGACATGATGGTTCTACTTTATTTTTCTCAGGCCATCCTTGTAAAGCATAGACCGTTAACATTTTGCATGTTGAATCTTGCTCTTGTTCTAATTTTAACTGAGAAAGTCTTTGTGGAGCTACAGGGATAGAGTCTGTTACCAAATTAACAAAAGCTTCAACTTCCTCTTCTAATTCAAGGTCGGGAACCTCTTCTTGGTGAGGTGCTCTTGATAATGCGTCCGCAGCACATAAATTCTTCCCTGGGATGTGAAAAACGTCAAAAGAGTATCTCATCAATCTCATTTTGAATCCATTATTGTTATTTTGTAATCTAGCTACTCTGTGACATACCTAAGTAACGAATGTGCTTGCTCCATTTGACGTCATTGAACTGTTAATTTGGATTTTTGCACATGTGTTATTATTACATCTAGTTGTTGCCATTTGCAACATAGAAATATCGTCGCTTTTGATACCGCATACACTAGCGTATTATATAAGTAGATGATCAGCAGCTATGCACACAGTACAACTGTGATCAGCAGCAGCTATGCACGCAGTACAACTGTGAAGAAAGGATAAGCAAACATTCATAAACACAACAGACATATTGTGACTTCCCTACGAAAAGCTCTTCTGCAGATTCAATGTCAGTCTTTAAATAAAGAAACAGGGACATGAAAGATCTGATGAGTACGGAGGCCAAGCTACAGGCACCCTTCGCCCAATCATTGGTTTGAAAAGTTTATGTGCACTTGCCACAGTTTCACAGCTATTGTACATAATGGACTGGTGCTACTTCTGCTGGAACCGCATTACCCTTCTGGTAATATGGGAATGCCATTCAACATGTGTTTTGAAACTTACCTTTGAAATATGCATGCGAACTTGCATCTGCCTATGCATGCTGATTGTGGGTTTTAAATGTACATTCATGTGAGAAGGTACATTCATTTGCAGAGAGCACCTTTGGCACTCTACAAAGCCTTAGCATTCGAATTCTGACTATGCACTCTTTGATGAAAGTTGTTTGTGTGGATTTGTACTATTTAAAGTTTAGCCTATCTTTTATGAAATTCTGTATATGAAGAAAGTGTCAATTTAGATTTCTGGTTGGCTTTAGTTCTAATTTTGCTAACTTACCTATACCTCCTTCTTCCTAAAGTGGTGTCTTTCTTATAGTGACCTTTCTACATCCAATTTTGTAAATACTATTTAAGCTGCTAAGAGAAGCACCACCATAGCTAGTTTTGAAGAATATCCTGTGCTTACATTTTTAAATAACTGTTTGCTAGCTTTCAAAATCATGTATTAATTTTTATCTTTTTCAATTTCTTTAAATAAAAAGCAACTTCTTAAGGCAAATATCAACAAAGTTGCCTTATAAAATAGATGCTTTAAAGTAAAACATTAACAAGAAAAGGAACTGTCACATTAACCCATCTGTGACAAGACTATTAGTATCACATTCTTCAATTTTTGCTGATGCCTACTGAAATAGGTAAATTTAAGACATCAGCTGTACAAACAAATATTTTCTCCAAAAGATATATATATATATATATATATATATATATATATATATATATATATATATATATATATATATATATATATATATATATATATATATATGCCATACAAGCTTAAAAAGGGGGGATATGTCATACAAGCGTTCATTTAATTAAAAACATCTTTCACTTTGGGGGCATCTGGACTATAAGTTGTAATTTCAAAACATGGTGCAATACTTGTTGCCTATGAGGGTCTAACCTGTCAATCATAAAGGTGTCTCGCCAGATGGCGCCTCCCATGTCTGTTAATTTAACAAATGAGGATTTTGTTATGGTTTTGTGGACCAACTAAATGATAGAAAGACAGAGCTACCGCCTAGCGGACACTCTGTGAGCTTAACTAACAAAACCAGGAGACATTTACCGCGAGCAGCTCTTCATCACTTCGAGATACTTCCAAACTCCTCTGTACATAAACTTGTAATGCCTTAATAAAATATTCCAATTGGACGTTGCTGTTTGTGCTGTTCTTAAACCTCTCATGCACAACAAATATATATATATATACATAAGTAAAAATTTAACAGGTCTTACTTTGCCATTAAAATAATTTTTTAAAATAAGATTTAATTCTTATGAATTGAGCTGTTGAATAACACATGAATTTTTGCACTCAGCCACGAAAATATTAAAATTTGAGTATCCTATGTATACAATACTCTGCATTAGAATTAAATAAAAAATGTGCGCCAGCTTTTAAAGCAATTAAATTATTAAATTATCTGTTAAAATGTTGAGTTAAGTTTAACATGATTACATTTTGTAGGAGTTATCATTTTACTATAATCCTAGCATTACTAATTTTGTGTATCCCTTTAAATAACAAATTGAACTAACTCTTTGAATTAAATTGAAGTTAAATATTTTCAATAACGCATGACAAAATATTATTCATGCATGAAATTATAAAGTGCGGTTATTGTATAAAAATATAAGCAAAAATAAACATGCACACATTAATAATTAACAATAAAACAATTAATTATACTACTTTAAAAAAAATTAAAATTTGCTTTTGATTAATCAAAGCTAAACAATGAATACAAAAATGAGCAGTTAATTTATTATTCACATGACATGAAATGGATGTAAAGTCCCATATTATAAATCTTCATGTTAAAATAATGACAAACTCTCTTAAGCAAAATTTACAGAGGTAAGAAACAAATTAATCATCTAAGTATTCAAAATCTTCAGGAGGTTCTGGTTCATCTTCATCATCTACTTTAGGACCACCAGCTAAAAGATATGGAAAATGGAAAAAAAGAATTGTTACTCTAATGATTTATTATATGATTAATAAGGTCAAAGATTATTATTATTAACACTATTTCTAATTGGACTCCCACCACCTCTAACTTATTATGTCAGTTCAATCTGAGTAACATGTACCAAACTGATCACTATCACTCTTATTGTTCCAAAGGTGCAACAGCAATCTTAATGTGGACAAAGCATTCAAAGGGTTGTGTTAGGCACAGATTGGAAATTTTAGTTTCATCTCTGCAATTATGAAGAGTCCAAAAGAACTGCAAAAAGAAAAGGGTAAAGGGAAAGAACTTAATCTTTTACAACAAATGAGAAGGTACAAGACTAAGGCTTTTTCATGCTTGTGGTGATGGATTATAAAAGTCATTCATCTAAATAAGTGCCAAAGACTGTACGGTCTAAATCTCATCGACTATAGCATTTCAATAACTAATAGTCAAAATGCTCTTTTTTTTTTTTTTTTTTTTTTTTTATTACATTACAAAATAAATCTAATCATTTTTCTAAAAGAAAAAACAAATTAAATACAGTACATTCCCTCTAATCTGTACAGGTTGGGATAGGACAAATCATTTGTAGATTTTACAATTCTACAAATTACAGGTTGTTTCTTTTTTGACATCCAAAAAATAAATAAAGTCGAACCTCATTATAACAAACTTCAAGTGGGCAAAAGTTTTGTTCGCTATAGCAAGTGATTCGCAGGATTCAACTGTACATTACTGTAAAGTATCATAAGTAGAATACATTTAATAACACAGGAATAAAACAAAAATGGTTAGTTATTTTAAAATTGGAAGAAGGTGGGGGGGGTGTTACATTTTCCATTTTAATCTAACAACTTATTAATACAGTGAAATCCCTCTATAACCATATTTTGGGGTTCAAAATAATATATCTTTATAAAGAGAATTATCGTTATAGAGAGAATCAATATTGGAACAAAAAGATTTTTGTTCTTATTATATCCCATACCCTGCGGTGTCACCAGAAAATGTTCTGTTTTCATTCAGCTCACCCTCGCAAGTAATCTCTACTTATTATAAAAGAAGGTGTCTGTCGGCAGCGTTACGGACAAACGGTTACACCTAGAAACACCAAATTTGGTACTCGGGAAGATGTAAATAAGTAGTTGTGCACCTCGAAGCGATTTTTTCAAAATTCGACCTAGAATTTTTTTAATTTTATGTTTTATGCGATTTTTGGCATTTTTTTCTCACCTAATTCCTAATAACGGCGGATATTACGCTTGCAGCAAAACGGCATTTGTATCATCGGATAGAGGAGAAAATTTTCTTTTAAAAACAGTTTCTTCTGAATACATAACATGATTTATTGATTTTTAGGAATTTTTTTACTAAGCATCTGCTTCGGCGAATTTTTTCGTAATATAATTTTAAAACTGTCGCATCTTGAATTCTATTCGTCATAACTTTTTGATATTTTGACAAATCGTGAAACATTCTTTTCTTTTAAAACAAAAACATTATGTAAATTAGATGATTTTTTACGAATTTTAATGCAGCCCAGTGTTTAGAATTTAATAGCATCAACGCGATCTTACGCCATTCATTACATTGCGATCACGGCACGAGAATTTATGTTCGTTTATTGCCACAGAAAGGATTAGAAAAAAGGGTGTTTTCCAACCAATCGAGTTTTTAAATGGGATATCGAAATTTCAATTCACAAGTGAGGATCAATGACGCCAGTTGCTTTAAGATACGTAAAAATTACGCCACAATTTTAGCTCATTTATTCCAGCTCTTTTTTCAACACAGGCAGACGATATTTTGATTAAATTTTAGTGTAGAAATAAACTAAGAAATTCACGATCACTATTATTAGAAGTGGTATTTTAATCCATTGCTTATTTAAAAACTGAAATGTCTTAACGCAGCTGAAAATGTTCATTTTAAAAGTTACAAAGTTCGTTTTAAAGCGCGATATATTAATTTTTTTCTATTTACTTTTTCTATTTTTGGCATTTAATTATGGTGCAATTGTTGCCTAATATTGTGGTGTAGTTCCAATTTGGAACACCACAATTAAAATTCACAGTTAAAAAACAAATCAGTAATGCGTTGCTTTGAATGATGAAATAACCCAGGATCTAGCTTGTCGCCCAAGTGTATGTGTTGACAAAGCAAAGAGAGCTAAAAGATGGGATTGAAACATTTTATTTATCCTATTAACATATTAAACATAGATAAAAATTTCTAAACACATCATGCAGTACCATGATCTTCTTCAAACTTTAAGAATGACTCAACAGCATTTTCCCATTTTTCAGTAATGACAAAATAAAGAAATTTTACTCATAGTTAGGCAGCATTCAAATTAGGTCACAAAGCAGGTTTTAAATCAATTGCATATGTTTTGGTCAAATTACCACAAAATCCGGCAATGTTCAATTAAACAGGACTAGCAATTCATACACATACATTAAAAAAAAAAAAAAAAAATCAAGATCAAATTTTAACCCCTGGGTACCCATGGTTGCAAACCAAAAATTTAAATTAAGTAGAAAATCATGTTTTGCTTGAAATTTCACAATTTACAAAAATTTAGCTTAGATGCTACTGTTGTAAAGGAATTATCACTTTAAAGTATGGTACATTTCAACAAATTAACATTCGATCCCAAATTTCATAATTTTACAGGATGACCGATGGTCAAAAGAAATTTAAACAAAAAAAATAGGCTTAAAAAAAAAAGAAATAAAATGACACCTTAACAAAAGAAGAGAAAAAAAAAAAAAAGAGGGGGGGGGGGGGCAGATGACGCAAAGTCCACCATTTTGAGACACCATGAGAAGCAGCGATACTTAGAGATCTTGGTAGAAAAAGAAGGATCAAATCCTCTAGTCAGTCCGGAGACTCGGGGCTAGGCCCACATTGCAGACACCCATCTAAAGGTGCCACTCACGGACTCGCATTTAAACAAGAAATGGAAGCATGGAAACATCTCACCATAACATGGGCGCTGGCGGCTTGGCGATCAAGGGCAGGGACCTCAGTTGATGGGAGCACGGTGGGCCATGTGCTAATCAGCGACACAGTCGGTGGGGGGCTGGAACGTGCGTCGGCCTAGCAGGTCATCACATCCGCGCTCCTTTATCTGCTGAGCTTGGTACGCATTCAGCGGCCAGTAAAAAAAATCATGGCTATCACATCACGGCGGGGTCGATCGCGTCAACTTGGGTGTCGAGGGTCTTTCTTACAGTAATCAGGTCATCACTGCACGGGCTGAACTTGAGCTCACAAGAGAAAAAAAAAAAAAAAAACCACTACCTAGTCTAGACGTTCAAGCTAAAAACTGCTGAAAAATCGCACGCTTGCCTCTCCTCCTCTCTCCGGATCCGCTCCCCTCAGCCAATCAGAGCCGAGAGTGCCCCTTAAGTCATTCCGGGATAGTCCGACCTGGGAGGGGGAAGAATGTTCTAGAACAATTTCGGAGGGAAAGCGCGGGAAAGATTAGCGTCATCTCCGAGATCTGATGCAATAGCATGAAATTGCAGGCAAAACTTAAAACATGAAAAAAATTATTGAAAATTTACAGGGAGACCCCTAACAGGATAAATAAACTAATAAAATAAAGCAAAAGCAGGATTACGGGAAGTTACGCAAATTAATTTAAAATCAAAAATCCTATCAAAACAACCTTAATGAAAAGGGAGGTAAGAAGTACAGCCACTATATTTTAAAGTGCTGATTACCCACAGAACGGCAATTAAAAGGTAAACATTAATTTTAAACACCCTGAAGGCGAAAAACGGCCGGTGAAGAGAAAATTTAATCACAAAAAAAAGTAAACAAAAGAGAAAACTTTACACTGCCAAAACAAAATAAATAATTAACAGCCCCCCCAAAGTAAGAAATTACACAGTGGTTATTTAAATTTTTAACTAGAAAGATCTTAAATTACTAAAACGTCCTGGGTAGAGGTAAATTAAATTAATCATTAACCAAAGAAAAGTGATAATATAGTGACAACACCACAATATATGCATGCATGTTGCGAGTATAGTTTTATTTAAACGTTCCTCCATAGCGGTCCTACATAAAGCAAAGTTTTAATGATACCGTTGAAAACTAATATGCGAAATATCGAAATTAACTCCCGCAACCACAACCGGGGTATCATTTGCGGCAGTTAAACAGTGACATAAATTTAAAAAATGCGTGAAATTTATAAACTCTGCAACTCTAACGCCCTGTCACAATTAAAGCAGGAATAAGTAGATCTTCGAGATTACACAGTTTGGTGTTTTTCAGGAGACAGAACTATGGAGGATATATAAGATATCGCTATATTAGATACATGGATATATAAAATGGAACCCCTTGGATATTTTCTCCCCACGGTAAGATGAAATGGTTTGCAGCGCTAAGTACGCCAATCTTATAAAACTATCAAGGGGAGGCTCAGATGTTGGGGTCACCGATTTTGATGAAATGTTGGTGGGTTATAGGGGACCCATAGTTAAGTAAATGCTAAAATATTGGCCTCCAAATCTCGCTTATTTTCGAGAAAATTCCATTTAAACATTTGACACATTGTTAAATACTAATTATTTGGCAATTCCTTTGAGTTCTTGGTGGCGCCATGGTTCCGTACGGAGACGGAGGTCCGAAGGTCCCCGGATCGAACCCAGCTCGGTGCTCTGGATTTTTTTCTCTCTAAAAAGTTCAAAATTATTATATATTGTGAATTATTTTGTAAAACTGCAGTTATAAAGTTGTTTTTGTGTTATAGTTGATAATTTACCAATACTTTTAGGACGCGAGGAATGATAAGGATTTGCTTCTTTCTTCGTTTTGAATGATGAAATTATTGTTTTAAGTTTTTCATTCAGCTAAAACGTATTACACTCATGTAATTAAAATTAGAGATCCAATATTCGATTTAAACAATAAGTGAAATTTTTTGTATTAAAAAATTTATGATTTGATGTAGAATGTAAAATGCATTTAATTTTAAATTTATCAAACTTCACTAGAAGTAGATAGCGAAATTAATAATAATAATCCAGAAATTCACAACAAAATACTTTTATGACGATGAAAGTAATTCACCTTGCCTCTGAAAGTAATTCCACCCAAATGTACAACGCTTTGTCAACCCTGTGATGTGTAATTTCACTGACCCCACCCCAAAAACACACACCAAAAAAAAAAAAAAAATTAAAAGCTACACAATGATATGCTAAATGAACAGGAAATAGGAACCTGAGAAAATGCAATAAAAATTCATTTAAGTCATGTATTTTCTGCTATCACCACCATTATTTTCTGACATCAACAAAATTTTCTGATGAAAGCTGAAATAATTTCCCCCTCCCCCCCCACAAGCAGAAATGAAAATATCATGTGAATACAAAAATATTTATTTTATATGTTGTAGCAAATGTCCAGACAATTTGTTTTGCATGTTTTCAGGACAAATATCACCCTTCCTCATGTACTCATCAGTAAAAGTAGGAAAATATTTTTCGAAATGTGATTCATAAATAGCGTTTCTCATTTTCGTCACTTTCATTTGCGGCTATTCAATTCTATTTCATAGAAATAGTGTTATTTCAATAAATCACGTCAATTTTCTAATCATTTTAAACTGTATTATATGAAATTTTTAAGGGAGAAAGAAAGAAAAAAAAAAAGCAAAATCCAGAGCACCGAGCTGGATATGATCCGGGGACCTTCGGATCTCCGTCTCCGTACGGAACCACGGTGCCACCGAGAGCACAAATGAATTGCCAAATAATTAGTATTTAACAATGTGTCAAATGTTTAAATGGAATTTTCTCGAAAATAAGTGAGAGTTGGCGGCCAATATTTTTGCATTTTACTTAACTATGGGTCTCCTATAACCCACCAACATTTCATCAAAATCGGTGACCCCAACGTCTGAGCCTCCCCTTGTATGCATAAATTAAATATATATGGATTAAATAAAATGGATATAAATTAAATATATATTCCTTAATGGCAACCATTATGTGAAATGATTATTATTTATGCTAATGTGTAAATTGCAAAGAGTCGCCATAGAATCAAACGATCCCATGGAGGCCAAATAATCTGTTTCTTTTAAGCCAGCCTTGAAGAGGGAGAAGCGAAGATAGATAGTATTAATGTACATAATAGGTAGTATTATTAGATTTGTAAGGATAATATGAATAAATCACAATATACCACGTTAATAAATATTTCATGATATTAAAAGTGTTTATCCTTTTTAAACGGTTGCCTTACAACCAACTAAATGAAAAGTAATTCTAATTTGCGCTAATATATCCCGCACTGCGCAGCTATTTTAAGAACATCTCTTGAAAATAGCATAAATGAATTCAGAAGACCTCAAACGTGTAAATACACCAAAATCTCGAAGTCGAATTTTTTCATGATTACTAACTTTCCTTACATGGTACATGTTCGGAAAGAAATAAACGGTTGTCCATTTCATGTAGTGTCTTAGGTATTTAATGCTGCAACTTGACCCTAAAAAACAGTATGATGTAGAAATAAGACATTTTGAAAGCCAGGAGTTCCCTGCAAACCATTAAGCTTTCCACTTTTTTGATAGTGAATGACACTGACGTAGTTTTTTTTAGTCATTATACTGCAATGATGCCAAGTTAGTACTCATGACGCAAACTTTTTGTCAAGAGTCAAATAATTTTTCTTTTTTTCAGATTCCACATCATGATTAAATTCGAATTGCACATGTAAGGAAAATTTTTGTTTCCTACCGTGCGAAGAACGGGCATGCAGCTAGTATATAATAAATGAAAGGAGAAAAACATGTTTATAGTTTTCAGTAATTTTCACAACGCTCACAAGTTTTAGTTAAATACCCTTGCTGCCTTGCCAGGGATTCTAGCGGCTACTTTTTTCTTTCTTTTTTTCTGAGCCAAAAGTTTGCCGGCAACAAATGTTTTTTCTAGCATAATTCAAAATCATACTGTAGGATTGCTGGTGTGACATTGTGAATTTTCAACAAATTATCATTTTAATTTTGAGAATAAATTGGCTGATAGTATTCAGAGAACTCCTAATTCTGGTTATTTCATTTTCAACAAAGTGAAAACTTTCACTACAGTCTCATAAAAAAAAAAAAAAAAAAAAAAAAAAACTTGTAATTAAAAAAAAATGTGCTTACATTTGGAAATGTATAGTGTTATATAGGCATTTGTGGATTATAACATTGCAGATTAGAGGGAAGTATGCTGTAACTCATTAAAAATAAGATGTTAAAACAAATTAACTTTTTTCTATGTACTCATATTGCAAAACATTAATCACATGCACAAGGATACTCTTTTACTAATTTAAATTGAGTTTCCAAAAAATTACCTGCAACAGGTTCGACTAACTCTTCTGGGTCTTCACTTTTGTTATCTTTCATCATGATAATGCCACCAATACTAACCTAAAATAGTGAAAACACCATTGAAAATTATTTATTACAAAATATCAGGACAAAAGTTTTTTTTCTTCTTTTTGGTTAACTGGACATGTTTTTGTATACACTAATTTAGCTCATTAATAAATCAACCTTTATTGAAGTATTTCAAGGGGAGATACAAGCACTTAAATATGAATGCTTCAAAATTAATTTTATATACAGGGTGTCCAATGCTAAAGGCGCCCAACGGCTATTTCCTAAACCATTAGTCAGAGACACATAGTTCCAGTTGCAAAAATGCTTTAAATTTTATATTCTATTATATCAGAAACAATTGAATTCAATACATCAATGAAGCACTTGTTCTTTCTTCACATGGAATAGATATTTTTAATCCAACAAAACAAATGGGAAAATAAATAAAATATTACTGTATTTACTCAAGTATAGCACATGTTTTTTTTTTTTTTTTTTTTTCTTTTTTTTTTTCAAAAATTTAAGGTAAAAACACCGACTGCATTAAAAATGGAATAATTGTTTACTACTGTATGTAATACACAATGTACGTATCAATCAAGTAATTTATTTAGAGTAGATAATAAAAATGGAAAATCTTTCTCAATAAAAGTACTGCCACATCTTTATTTTACTGATTACTCTTTTTTTTTTTTTTTTTTAAATACAAAATCGCTAGTAACATTATTTTTTAACAATTCTCATTGTGGTGCTAGTGTTATCATATCGTCACGATGTCATCACTGGCACAGTCAATGACCTATTAAATAATAGCCTCCAGTTCCATCCATTTAATTCAAAATTTCAGTCGCTTTCGTGTCAAATTTATGGTGCATTATATATGAGATTAAAAAATGCACCTGTTTCTCTTGTGAAGTATGGGGTGTGCGTTATATATGAGTAAATATAGCTTGGTTATAGATTTATCTGCTTGTCTCAGCAAAATTTTAGTCTCTTAAACGACTTATATATTCCTATCTGGATCCATGTTCTATAATCAAAATGATATTAATTTCACCTGAAATTAAAACAATTATTACACTAAAATTCTTAATATATTAATTATTGAGGGCTAGTCCCAGGAAATGCAACTGTTTTTGAGAGATTTCAAAACAACAATCTTGGCGATATTTCTCAACTGTTTGGCAATTGAATTTCATGACTGCTATAATCCACAAATAACACTTATTTTAATACACAAATAAGTGTTTCTTTTTTAAACAAAGATGAAACTTTATTAAAATCCTCTATACACTCTGGTGGTTTCTTCTGAAATTTGCCATCAGTGGTCCTATTCAGTGTCAAAAATCTTTGCCTGATATTAACAGCACTCAACACTCAAAATATGTGAGAAACATTTTTCTTGTCAACTACCGCCTACTGGGGTCGATTTTTAAGAAATCCTGAAAAAGATTTTTATGAATTTGATTTGTATAGAGCAAGATATTTTATGTCTATCTTCATTTTCCTTTGATATATGAATACAAACATGGAAATAATTTTTTGGCCCCTTACACCAGTCTGGGCACGCATTCTTAGAAAAACCCTGAAAATAATTTTTAGGCATTTGCGTTTGTGTTACATTTTACAGCAAGAATTTTACGGATATCGCTTTTTTCTTTTGGGATCTGAAAGGAAACCTGAAAAGAAAGTTTTAGGTCGCCACTCAAGCCTAGGTATGAATTTTTAAAAACAGTTTCTTAAATGACGCCTAAGGCCACAAAAGCTATAAACTCCTGAAATTTCATGCCTGTTTCTTAAGTAGATTTAGCTGGGCGTTGATCACCAATCAGTCAGCCATTCAGTAAAGACATCTTCCTTTATACCCTGTGCAAATTAATTGAAACAAACTCGAAAAATTGAGAAAACTAAGAAATGTTATTTAAATTTATACAAAATCAAAAATTTTTAGTACATAATATGAACTTAACGACTCTTTATTAACATTTGGACACGATTTGGCAAGGATTCCACCAATTTTTTACCGTTACTTATAATATTTTAGTCCTTGTACCACACATGAATTAGCACTGTGATTAGCTTCTGCATTGTTGTACAGTTAATATTTAATAAACAATTCTTGCATATAGCCTAGATTCTCCATTGGGTTGATATCAGGAGAGCTCCCAGGCCATTCCAATGTCTCAATGTAATTATCGGATATGAATTTCTTGACCATTTTGGACGTATGGTGATCCTCCTAAAAAATCCACATTCCATCAGAGTATTGTTCCTTCAACTCTGGAACAATAGTTTTATCCATAATAGTTATATTGCTAAGAACTCATCATACTGCCAACAGGCTGAAAAAAACCAACCCCATTGTAACCGAAATAATCCCAATGAGGGTGTTAAACAAATTGGCCATTGTGACAATCACCAATACTTTTGCCTGGAGATATCAGTTACGTGTTGAATTCGCTGGCCTTGGACAAGAAATGACTTTCGTCGCTAAATAGCACTTTTACAATTTTCTACAGTCCAACTCTTACATTTTAATGCCCACAAGTAGCGCTTTTTCTTCATTGGTTTGGTCAGAAGCTGTTTCTTCAAAGGACGACTGGCTGCTAGAAGACACCACCGAACAGTTCATGAGCTAATATTTATTTCATGCATTTTAAATCTCTATTGAGTGCAGCACTAGTCTTACAAGGGTATTTTTTACATTGTATAAGCAAGTAGGAAAGTGTCATCTCTTGGCACGGTTTTCTTTTTTCAGCCACATTTCCTTCACAGCTTTGAAGATATGCATCTTGTTTCGTTATTTTGTTTCATAATGCGGTTCACAGTCACACTGTTAAAGTCAACTATCTTCAAAATCTCCCCATTAGTCTTTGGCGTATGTTCAAAGCGAATAATAATCTTTGTATGCTTCTCAGCGTCACATACATTTCTGTCACAACAGTGAACTCACAACTATGTGATCACATATGGAACTTTCATCTACAAAAGATCCTGGGCATGTGCTCTCAGACCCCTCTGATTTGAGGATATAGTTGATAGGCAAAGGATTTATTCATCCCACCCATATTTTAACATATTTTAGTATGATTGTTGAAGAATAATAGGTATGATTTTAAAATTCATGAAAAAAATAGTTTGTTTCAATTAATTTGAACAAAGGTGTATATATAAAGATAAGACTTGGAATAGTAAAAATTAAATTTTAAATAAATAATTGAAAAATATTTAAAAATCTAAATAATTTAAAAAAGTAACCTTTTTCTAATAATGAATTATGTAATTATATTTATTGATGTTTAAAAGTTAAGGGACAAAAATTTTTGCAAAACAAAATTTACAAAATTTTCCCCACAAAAGTTCGTGTCTGTGAAGATAGTTGCTACTTCTTTAGCTCATTATTTTTTAATGCATAGGTATGATTTCTGCTGATTAAAGCACAGCCTAGTTAACTTGGATATCTATAGGTAATTAACACAGAAAAATAAAATACCTCTTTTAATGGCTGATATCTACTACCTTCTGACACTTGCAGAACTTTTAACTATAAAAGAAAATAAGTAACAATTACTAATTAACAAATATCTATAAAGTAAAAACTAAACTAAAATCATCAAATCTAGAAATATTTAAAAAAAAGCAAACACATTCATACAACAATACCATCAACAATCAGGAGGACAAAATAAATATACAAATATAAAAAGATGAATGCATATTTAGTTTTTTAAATATTTTTAAAATAACCACAAAATTAATGCAAATTAATTTACACAAATACAACTTTCTTTCTTTTTTTTAACTGATAAAATATAAGGCACAGACAGTTAATTTATTCTCATCTACAATAACATGGGAATGAATTTTTCTGCATCTTATGAAATATTTTAAAGTTTTATGTTAAATAAAAGAGAATCTATGAAGAACTGAAAAAGTATATTAATTCTATTCACATTTCAATAGTGATTAATTAACTTCATCTGCTGCCTCCTACCTTATTCAAACAATGAGCTGTGTGGACACGGCCCCAAATTTCAAGCAAGTTATGCAAAATAAAACATGCCATTTTCTCATTAAACATTAATCACAATGTAAGAAGTCTTCCTGAATTTTTATGCACACTAACTTGATTTGCTTGTATTCTAAATATCGTTAAAAGAATATATATATATTTGACATTCATGCTTTTGGTTCTAGTATCCATTGTATTTTGCACATAAAATAACAACTGATCCCAAAAAATTTTACTAAGGAAGTAGACTAGATTAGCCACATAGTCAAAGGTGGCAGTAAATGAATTATTATTATTATTTTGTTTTTATGTAAACACTGGAAAAATAATTGGTTACCACTGTATTTGTTTATAAAAGGGAATAACTTAAAATAGCAGAATAAAATCTCAATTTTTAGTATTTATGATTTAAATACAGTAATTAGCATTGTTTTGCAAATTATCTGTGATTTATTTCAGATATTTAATACAGAGAGGTACAAGATAATGCATATCTTAGTGGCAAAATATTATACATAAAAAACTTCACGTAGATAAATAAATGAGATGTGTTTCCCAAGAAAAAACAATTCACTGACCTTTTTGTAAAAGTAAAGAAACTAGTAAGTACAGATAACTGAATATACAAAATAATATTTTGAAACCAGCTAATAGTTTTTCAAACAAAAATACTAAATTTAATTACTAAGATTAAATCATGTTTTCATTGATCAAAATTTCAAAAAATATTCTTACAAATATAATACTTAAATGATGGGTAGTTATAATTAAATATCACTTATAAACAGAATACTGTAGCTAAATAGGTGAATAAATTGTAATCAAATTTGATATAACAGGGGTCAATATAGGAAATTTTTCCATGGTCCCATTTTTGTGAAAACTGTTTGTGTATTTCAATATCTATTTTTGTGAACGATTGTTCATTGAGGGGGACACACACAATTGGTCGCCTTGCATAGAGCCTTGAATTGTGAAAACACCTTCACGCCGTACTAGCGGATATTCTTTTCCTTGATGCTACAGAATGGACTACAACAAGCTGCAGCAGAGAAATGCTGCTTCTCCTTTGGGCCGAAAGAGCTATAAAAATGTCTTCTGGACACAGTAGCTTCGGTTTGATATTGATTCCAAAGATGATGGACTACACTGCGAGACACTAGCAGATGTCTAGCAGGATCAGCCCGTTTCCATTCATCCAACCACCAGCCACCTTAATGAATTGGGCAAATGGCTTCTCCCAGATATTTCAGGACCCTACTGCCTATTGTATATGAATCTGCTAAAAAGTTGCACATGTAATTACGAAAGCCTGATATTTGCGTATTTTTCTCTCATTCATATATGCCTGTTCTTTTCTATTAATTAAAAAAAAAGTGGCAGCTATCATTTTTTTATAAATTTGCATAACATTCGTTTTTATAATTTATATAAACTATAAATTTTATTGTTGCTGTCTTTTTTTTTTAAATGGTGAGCTTTGTAAAACATGTTATTCCTTAACTTTTGGAGGCCAGTTTAGTAAGCTGTAGTCTTTTAAACATCCTTTCTCCATTAATTCATTCATTTATTTTTTAAGGAGACAGTGGATAAGCATGTGTTGAAGGCTTAAAGTAACAATGAAATTCCATATACCATGGTATATTAAGACTTAGAAATAAATGAATAAATATAGTAGGCAATTTCATTGTGAATAAGTTTACCAATCACGTTATGTAGTCCAGTTTTCTATTTATTTATTAACACTATCACCATAAGTTAAATTGACACAAACATTTGTTTAATTGTGCTAACCAAAAAAATTTCCACACCACCTTTGTATTAATTTAAAACACAAATAAACTCCATTGAAAGAAATTACTTAATAACAAAATCCCACTAATATTATAATTGCAAAAGTTTGTTTGTTACCCTTTCATGCTGAAACAGCTGAATGTGTTACAATGAAATTTAGCTTACACCCTGAATTAACACGCATGCTAGCTTTTACTCCACCCCCCTCCCCCAAAAAAGCTACTTTTAAGTTCATTTAGAAAAAAAAATTTTTTTTTGAATGCTCATAATTTTGAATAATGAATGCATTTTTTACTTTAAAATAATTTTGTTTAAATTTTATCATGTTAATTGATAACTACTATAATTATTATTTTTAAAGCATAAAATATTTCAAAATCAACTCAAAATAATTAAGTAAACATACCAAATTTTATACAGTTAAGAATGCGTAAAACACATAGACATTAAAATAAAACCTAGACAATACCTGTTGCCTCATTACTCTAGCAGGATTTGTCAACATTTCAAAATTAGGTTCCGATTCTTTTTTATCATCTTTTTTCTCTTCAGTGTCTTTGTCAGTATCATCTTTCTTGTCTTTGTCTTTTGAAGTATCTTTAGATAAATCCTTTGAAGTTGGTACCTCTTTAGAATCTTTTGATTCTTTACTAGAGGATGCTTTATCAGTCTCCTTTTTATCTTCATCCTAGTTAATAAAAAATAAAATATTAGAAATACTGAAATAGGCCCAGTTTCAGTTCAATAAAAGAAAATGATAATACATAAATGGTACTGAATACATTTAAACAACCATGGCTGGAATTTATTTATTATTCTTTTTAACAAATTTTAGAAAACAAATTAAAATATACAGCCCAAAAAGTCAAATTTTGTTAATAAAACATATTTTTCATTAAACTTTGCCTGAAATATTATTTTAGAAATAGCCAATTTATAAATTTCTCATAATCTCACAAGAAATTATGCTTTTCAGCAATTTTGTTAAACTAATTTATTAGTCACCATAAAATATAATTAGAACCATACATACTAAGGATAAACTCTGCAAGTTGACAATTATATATATGTAATAGTAAAATAACCTTTTCCGATTTAATTTAATGTCATCTGAAAAAAACCTTCTTTAATCTCTGTTACTCTTACTGTAAAGTTTGTTTCTCGGCCATACAAATATTACGTTCAGAGACTACTTTTTGGAGTTTGATAAGGAGGAAAGTTGTTGAATTAGCAGTATTTACCATTTACTGTGGTTTCTCTGCTGCGCCCTTTTGGAAGTCCTAACTAAGCAAATTTTCCTCAGAGCTTGATTGACAATGTAGTCAACTAATTACGTTTGGGAGTAACGCCTTCACGATCGTGCTGCACCCTGCCAACTGGCATAGTAACTAGGGGAGTACTTAAGCAAGAGCACAGAAATTTCGGGAGCTTTTAGAGACTGCAGTGTAAAGAGAAAAGATAGCCACGGAACCGATGGATCGCCGGCCTGACTCCTTCCCTCTGTCTGAACTTGGAAATAAAAGTATTCAACCTAGAAGACTGGTGTGTGGTGTCGATCATTTTACCAACTGATGGCATAAGGCAATTCATGACAGATTAGTCGACAGGATTGTTTAAGTGTGCAGAGACCACGAAGAAATCCGAGGAGAGCGCTCACGAGGAGTTCGCTTATAGGACGGATGCATAAGCTGGACTAAGCTTCCATGTAGAGTTCATGGATGCCGATCAGACACTGACATCTTGTAGGGGTGAGGTGGGGGAGTCGGGCTGGTTGCTGAAAGGACCTAACTTGCTTTTCACCGCATGTGTTCTATGAACAGATGCTCGAGCATGCAGAATATGTTTATCTTAATTCGGCCCACAGACGATTGACTGACGACAGGACGTGGGCTGCAAGTGGCAGCCTTTTTTCAATGCTTTCCAAACAGAAGCAAGAGCGGAGTGACGCAGACCAGCAACATCCTTTCTTCCATATTCTCTGAGGAACGGACGTAAAAGGCTAATGATTCACCGTAAGACGCAAACAGCCCTTCGGTGCTGCCCATGCTAGGAACAGGCGGGTAATCCTCTCTCCATGGTCTGATGTGTTCGCCAATGCCCTATCGTGCATTAACCGACATTGCCCGCGGTCATCATTGAAACAAGATGAGCAATCTCGCCTGGTGGAAGCCGATGTTCTGGACTCCAACCGACAGCCTACAGTAGTGTGCGAACTTAATTTTTGACAGGACACCATTCACAACTGAAAAATTATGCTTTTTGTGGAACTGGAGAGTTTAAAAGAAGATTGTTAATGTGTAGACAATATACTAGTGTTTTTTTAAATTTATTTTGTGAAGATGCAAGGTAAGGTGTTTCTCTCTCTATTAATGATAGTGATGTGTTAAAGTTATTTATTTAAGACCAATGTTGAAAAAATAAAAATACTATTTATAAGTTTGAAAGTTAATATAAAAATGCCATTAAATTGTATGTTATGCAAAAAGTGATGACCATTTTAAAGTTCTGTAGCTTTAAATTTTTGTTGTTATAAAGTCAGGATGAAGTTGCTAGACATTCCCCAAAATAAATTAGCCATTCAATCAGCTAAGTCAGACACAATTAAATTACTCATTCTTTTATTTTTGGAACAGATAAGCAGAAGAGAAATCGATCTAATTTAATGAAATTTCAGGGATTCAAATTTGAAATTAGGGATACAGAATTTGAACGAAAGCTAAAATATGTTACTGATAATTTTGATAAAATTAAATTAATTAGAATTGCTAATTTTTAACAATTGAAACCTTGGGGTTCAGAAGAGGAGACAGCACATAAGCTCCTATCCACCTTCAGGGATTTGGAGACTTATGGTGAAACCTTTACTGTAAATAGTGATATAGAGGATGCTCAAAATATAACTGACAGATACAAAAACCAAACCTCGGAATAAAATGATAGTGATAAGCAGGGTGCCCACCACAGCACAGCCACAGAAATAGTTGCTTTAGTAGCCTTCAGGGTACAAAATAGTAGCCTTTATGGTAAAAATAGTATCCTTTTTAACAATCTAAACAGACTGAAATCTTCTAAACAAAGTTTAAAAAATGTTAAAAACACATTTTTGTTTTCTGAAAGAAGTTTATATAATATTTGCGAAGACTAAATTCATTATATATTACTCTAGCAGACGATGCTTGCAGTTTAGTTCCGTTTACTTAGATGCAGAAGTTCATAGAACATAACATTATAAAGTAGACAGTTTTCATTGTCTTTCCAAGTATTTTTAGTTAAACATAAAATGCAAAACACAGTAGACGCTCTCAAAACTACACACACCAGAATCAATAAGCATGCAGAATATAGAATTTTAGATAATGGAATTGTTAACATATATTTTTATTGAATTATGTGAACTAAAAAATAAATACTCAAAAAAAGAACTTAATGACTTTTTAAAATTAAAAAAAAAAAAGTCTTTTAAAAATGGAAAAAAAATACACTGTTTAAAAACAAGCAGCAGGTGTAAAATTTCCCTGAAGCATACATTACCAATAATAAAAGTCAATAGTGTTACTAAAATTAAGTTTAGCATTTTGTTGGATGTAAATCAGTTAACTAGAACACAAGATAGGAACATTTAATATTCACATAGGATAGCATCAGAATTGGGGATTTCTTGCTAAATATTGGCGATATCGCTTGGCTGAGTTAAGTTTTGGGGGCGTATCTTTTGCACCAATTTGTCAATATTTTGCCAAAAAATCACCGTGACTGGCAACGTACGACATGACTTCTTAAAAAAAAAGAGAGAGAGAGAGAGAGAGAGAGAGAGAGAGAGAGAGAGAGAGAGAGAGAGAGGCCTGCAATGTTTACTTAGCTGCTTAGCATAACACAAATGATGCAAGGAAAATGATAGAGAATTTACTAGATAGATTTTGCCAAAACTTTTGGGAAAACTCTCCAAAAAGTATAAATACGTGAGTAGGTCATCCCACTGCCTCAGTCTTGACTTGGCTTTTCTACCAAACACTAGCTATTAAGAACATATTGTTTCACATAATTTTGATGGCAGAGGCACCATTGCTTTGACAAGCTGTATTTTAAAATTTGTTTATAAATTCAGTATTGTATGCTGTGAAGCAGTCAAGGGTTCGGATAGAGTATTCTGACATTTTAGCAAATGGACCAATTTTATTTACTGTAAAGAAATTGCAGTATTTGAGTAAGTCGCTCCGACTGATGATTAGTTATCTACAAAATTACTGCTTGTAAATTCCTCTAAATTGTGCTTTGAAGATTGTTTGACAAGTTTCTAGGAATAATTATATGTTTGTGTTTCGTCCTGAAATCTCGACTTGCAACTGAAACTTTCTACAAACTTGACTTTAAAGCTTACTCTCTAATACGAATAGGACAATTCAACAGAGTTTCTGCAACAAAGTGAATAATATACACTGTGTTGTTCCAAAAGTTGGCTGCATTACGCTTTTAGAATTTTGAAGTTTTGACATTTCTTTGATTATTGAACTACATCTTTTACTGTAGTAAACTATTGGGTTGGCAACTAAGTAATTGCGGATTTCACTCATAGATGGCTTCAGTTGAATTTTTAGGTTTGAAGATGATTTACAAATGTAAAACACATTTTGTTATTTGATAGTTGGCAATTCAGCTGTCAATCAGTAAAAAAAGTTCCTTGATCGGTTGCGTAGTTTTCGCTTGGCCTTCGTTGAAAAATGGAAAATCAAAAGGAACATTTTCGTCATATTTTGCTTTTTTATTTCCGCAAAGGGAAAAACGCATCTCAAGCTCATAAAAAGTTATGTGCTGTTTATTGTTACGAAGCCTTAAAAGAACGGCAGTGTCAAAATTGGTTTGCCAAACTTCGTTCTGGTGATTTTTCATTCAAAGATGAAAAACGCTCTGGTCGTCCAGTTGAAGTTGATGACGCCCTAATCAAAGCAATAATCGATTCGGATCGTCACAGTACAACACGTGAGATTGCAGAGAAGCTTCCTGTATCACATACATGCATTGAAAATCACTTAAAACAACTTGGCTGTTCAAAAACTCGATACATGGGTTCCTCACGAACTGAAAGAAACGCATTTAACGCAACGCATTAACAGTTGCGATTTGCTAAAGAAACGTAATGAAAATGATCCATTTTTAAAACGATTGATAACTGCCGATGAAAAATGGGTTGTTTACAATATCAAGCGGAAAAGATCGTGGAGCAGGCCAGGTGAACCAACTCAAACAACGTCAAAAGCTGATATTCATCAAAAGAAGGTTTTGTTATCAGTTTGGTGGGGTTACAAAGGAATTGTCTACTTTGAACTCTTACCACCCAACCGAACGATAAATTCTGATGTCTACATTGAACAACTAACGAAATTAAACAATGCAGTTGAAGAAAAGCGGCCCGAATTGAAAAATCGAAAAGGTGTTGTATTCCATCATGACAATGCAAGGCCACACACATCTTTGGTCACTCAGCAAAAATTATTGGAGCTTGGTTGGGATGTTTTGCCACATCCACCATATAGTCCTGACCTTGCACCATCTGATTACTTTTTGTTTCGATCTTTACAAAACTCCTTGAATGGTAAAAATTTCAATAATGATGATGATGTCAAATCATACCTGATTCAGTTTTTTGCTATTAAAAACCAGAAGTTTTATGAACGTGGGATTATGATGCTGCCTGAAAGATGGCAAAAGGTCATTGATCAAAATGGGCAATACATTACAGAATAAAGTTATTTAGTTCCATGAAAAAATTGTCTTTGATTTTCTAAAAAAAATCCGCAATTACTTAGTTGCCAACCCAATACAATGGAACGACACAGGTGGTATGAATCTAGCTTATCTGTTCTTGCCAGATATTTCTCAAAATCTACGGACGGACTATTGCGCCACACTCAGTGTTTATCATATTGTTAGTAGTGTAGTTGACTGAAATGTCCCTAATTTTAAATGCCCTAAACTGAAACGTTCTAGGTATAAAACAGAAATTGCATTGATACTCCTAGAAAAATAGTTGCCATTTTCCTCAAAATAGTTGCTCTTTAGCTGTTTTTACATGAAAATAGTCGCTTATTCTCGATTATAGTAGCAAATAGTCTTCTTTTAGTAACCAGTGGGCACCCTGGATAAGGAATCTGCAAAAACTGAAAGTCGATCAACCCTTTCGTCAGAATTAGTAAACAGTAATGGGAATTCTCAGCAGCTAAAGAAGTCAAAAGAACTGTCATCCATAATAATCGAAAAGAGAGAAACGCAAAATTACGACAGAGTTTCAGAAATAATTCCTTTTGCCCAAGTCAGGAATTGAATGGAAGAATTGGGTTGCTTATTTTGAGGGATATTTCAATGATGAAAACTTGGATAATGTATGGAAAATAAGAAATATACACAAGTTTATTAAAGGAAAGGCACTTACTTTATTTGTAAATAATAGTTTAAATGTTCTACATTGGGAGGAATTAGTACAATTATTCCATGAGGAATTTACGACCCCTGGAGAACTTTCCCTCAGTGATTTTTCAAATATAGTTTTCAGAATAGGAGAAAATGTTTCAAAATATTACCACAAAAATTTACAGGTAGGAAGAGCTGTGGAATGGGAACTAAAATTATTATTAGATGGATTAACGGATGGGCTACCCAAAGAATTGAAACAACTTGTAGTGGTAAATTCTCCTAAGGCAACAACCGAATGGAGGGACTTAGTACATAAACTGAACAAAATGCAGATAGCAGACAAAAAGCATCAACCTCCAACACACTTCCAACCAAACTCGCAGGGCTTTCGCCAGTGGCAACACGAGACCAAATAATGAATCTCAACCCAATCCTTCAAACTCAGCAAAAACCTGGAACTACAGGAATCCTAACGCAAACAACCCGCCTAGATCATACCCCCCCCCCTAACAATAGTACATAGGTAACCAGGTGACTTTGGCCTAATGCTCAGAATACCAATACAAATGTACATTATCATGAATACTTACCACTATCTCCTTGCAAAATATGTCCAAGTTACAATATTACTAATGCTTTTCATTGGCATAAGGACTGTCCTCTTAAAAAAACTTCTGTCACTCAACATCAGATTGTTAGCATTCAAACAATACCAATCAAGAGACCACTACTTCAGTCAATCAAAACACACGTAGCTCACTGGAAAGTACAAGTAACTCTTTCTGACAATTAATTTTGCACGGGCATTCAAAATGGATCCAAACATAAACAAAGTCAAAAAGTAGTTTGAAAAGTACATGAAACTGAAGCTATACCTTGTTTAATTGACACTGGAAGTAGCAAGACCATTTGTCCAAAACATCTTGTTAAGAAATATGACACAAATTTTGTCTCTTTTTTACATTTGTATTTACACATATCGCCAAGAACTGCTATGTTGTAAATATATTCATTTCTATCTTATTGTCATGTTGTTATACTATCTTGTAGCATTTTAATTGTTATAATACACTACTGGCACAGAGTATTGCAAGTTTCAGAAATCTAACCTTTTTCAAGATTAAGCCCCCTTTCCCTCGTCAAAATTAAAAAATGATATAATTAATATTTTTTAATGTCAACATATTAAGTTAATTACTTCAAAGACAAGATAGCATTAAGTTAAAGAACAAAAATAATTATTTAATTTACTTCATAACTAAAATGGATACTTGAGATTTTCCAATACGCACTAATCCAAAACATTTCACCACTAGGGGCGAAACAGTAATTGATGCAATTTTCAGCTACAAAATTATGCGAACAGGAGTCTATATATGAGCACTTATAGTTATCATTTTCCTCTATATGGCAGAATTGATTGAATAGATTTTTTTTAAAAAACTGAAATTCTTCCAGCCGAGTGCGTAAATAAAACTTGGAAGAATTTCAGATTTTTTTTTTTTTTTTTTTTTTTTTTCATTACTACTCTGAAAACTAAGTAGTTAAGTAACCAGACAAACTGACTCTACTACGCAGAAGTTCTTTTATGGCTTTCAAAAATGTGACATAATAAATTAAAAAAAGAATGCACAAGATTCATAAACTCCAATAAAAATGCTTGACATTTATAAACTCCATCCACAAACTTTGTATCATATTAACAATTTCTGCACTTTTAATAGTTCAAGATGAAGCACAATTCGATATTTTTCATGAGATGGAACCATGGAAGACTTAACTATTTAAATTAGTACAACTTTGACATTTACCCCCATGGCAAACTGAAATATTTCGCAGTGCTAAATGTGCCAATCTGGCAAGAATTATGCATAAGAATGTAGGGAGAACTATTTTAAAGGCAATTATAGTAGGAAATTATTACAGCATGTGTAAAGTTAAAAAAATAGCAGAGAATGGAAAGTTGGCATTAATGGCTTATATCCCATAAATTTAGTTCTTAAGGTGAAGAAATAGATAGTATTAGTGCAAGTAATCTGTAAACTTAGTAGATTATACACAATAATATGGATTAAAGCATAATATATTGGGTCAGTAAATATTTCATGAAATTAAAAGTGTTTGTTATATTCATTATATTTTCAATGGGTGCCTTAGAAAATAAATGATAAGTAATCCTAAATCCCATAGTAGTTGCAGTTGCAACAGAAGAGACTACATACCTTTTTTTTTTTTTTTTTTCCCCCAATTAAATAACTACAAACCAAAACTTACCACTTCCATTTTTTCTTCCCTCTCCTTCTTTTCAACTTCCTTCTTACGTGCTTTAGCAGTAATAGACAACACAGCTGTAGTCACTTTTTCACGTTCTTTTTCTTTTTTCTCTTCAAGAGGTGGTGGATAAGCATATGTTGAAGGCTTAGAGTTAGAACGGAATTCCATTTTGGGCATCTATCAAATCATCAAACCAATAAATTAATGTTTGGTTATAATAAACAAAAAAATATTGAACTCACAAAAATGCTATTTCTTAAAATGGGACAATATTTGTATATTAAAAAGATTACCTTTAAATCAGCATTAAGGCCAATAATAGCAGTTGGTGTGAATGCCAGAGATAAGAAATGTGACAAAGAAAACCAGTACCAAAATTGGGCAAAGACCAACATTCCAACTACAGCTGCCATATTAGTATGACCTGTTCTAGACTGGAGTGATATTGTGACATTTCGCCCTCCTAAAAATGACATTAGTTATTCATTAATGAGTAAATGTACATACATTTCAAATACAAAATCGTGAGATGGAACAATCTAAATTGTTGGCGCATGCGCGCAGCTGTGTAGAGGAAAGAAACAGACGGCGTATTCTGCCGAGAGACGACGGTTCGCTGTCAATAAGACAAGACGTGAGCAATTACAACTTTAAAATAGACGCTCACAATTTAATTCAAACTTTGTTAATTTCTGCTGTGTGTTGTAAATATGTATAGTATTTCATGTTGTGTTATAATAAAAAGAGAATAAAGAAACAACTCCAGCTGGTCCGTCAATAAATTCATGAACCAAAAGTGAGTGAACAAATTCTGGCTCCGACGAGCTTGAGCAAGTGAGCGACCATAATGGATAAAGAAAAACTGGCTTTGAACAATTCTAAGACTGTTCTAAAAGGGAAGATAACTAAATTAGAAAACTTTTTAAAGGATGTTGTTTCCCCAGAAGAGGTAGCAGTCTTGCGAGTGAAACTTCGTAACGTTAATTCTCTTCAACAACAGCTAGAGACATTACGAACAAGCTACTATGGATTAGCGGCCTTACCGGAAACGGAGCTTACAGCCGTCAACAGTGAGCTTGATGAATGCGAAGACCGTTTGGATAAATTAGAGGTAAGAAGTGAAATATTATTCGATTCTTACAAGAAAACAAATTCTGCGGTCAAGGTAAAAATGACTGAAAATGATTCGGAAGAAATTTTCGAAATCAAAACAAAGATTCCAGCATTAGTTTTGCCTGAATTTTCTGGAAAATACGAAGAATTTAGTTCATTTAAAATTCAATTCGATGAACTAATAACAAATAACGGTCAACTTACCGAATCGCAGAAATTGTACTATCTGAGATCTTGCTTAAAATATGAAGCCAAACAACTAGCAAGCAACTTTGATAATTTTGAATCGTTATATAGTTCATTACAATCTCGGTATGATAACGAAAGACTTATTGTTGATATTCATATTCAAAATATTTTAAATTTTGAAAGAATGCAAAATGAAAATGCTAAAGATATTAGGAATATGATTGATTGCGTGCAAAAGAATTTGCGTGCTTTGAAAGTATTAAAATATGAACAAAATAACTTATCTGATGCTCTTTTGATTAATATTTTTGTTCAGAAATTAGACAAAGAATCTAGAAAAAATTTTGAATTGTCACACAAGTCTAAAAATGTGCCCTCATTTGAAGAATTTCTTACATTTTTAGAACAGCGCGAATCAGTTTTGCTATCCATAAATAGAAGTGTTTCAATCGGAAGTAAAATTAATACGAACAAGAATTTTCCCCCTTCTAATAAATCGAAAGCTCTTTTAATGAAAGAAAATAAAAATAAAAGTTGTGTGATATGTAAAAATGACACCCACCCAGTTTACCGTTGCGATGTGTTCCTAAATTCAAGCATCGAAGAAGGAATTAAGTTGGTTCACGCACATAAGCTATGTGATCTGTGTTTCAAGCAAAACCATAAAAAATCGGTTTGTTTATCACAATTCAAGTGTCGATGCGGTTTGAGACATAGCAGTTTAATTTGCTCTGACGCTAAGCATAGGTCTGCAAATTCTCCCCCTCACGAAGAGAAAAGCCATAAATATCTAATCCGCCTGCTAGTGATAGTGAAACATATGTAGCTATGCATATTAACTCTGCTTTGATTACTGAAAACAAGATAAAAACCATTCTCTTTTCGACAGCCCGTGTTTATGCACTTTGCTCTAATAAGGAGAGAATTAAAATTCGTTGTATATTAGATTCAGCATCTAATATCTGTGTTTTGACTGATAAGACCAGCAGATACTTGGGAATTAAAAGGGAAAAAATAAAAAACTCCTCTTTCGGGTCTTAATGGTTTATCACAGAACATAAAATGGAAGCTAAATACATTTATTTCAAATCCTCTTTCGGATCTTAATGGTTTATCACAGAACATAAAATGGAAGCTTAATACATTTATTTCAAATGAAGATTGCAGTTTCAGTGAACCAGTTGAATTTTTAATCGTTGATAGCATTACAGGGCCTACCCCGTGTGCAACATTAGATATCTCAAATATAGAGATTCCACAGTTTTTAAAATTAGCTGATAAATCATTTTATGAAGTTAAGGAGGTGGGTGCTTTGCTTAGTGCTGATATATTTTTTAAAGTTTTGAAACATAATACGTACAAAGTAAACGAAGAGTTATTTTTTAAAGATAGTGAATTTGGGTGGATAGCATGTGGCAAGCTTCGTGAAAGGCAAACTAAGAAACAAGAACAATGTTTTTTTCTAAGTGATGACCCTTTGCAGGATACATTGAAACTTTTCTTTGATTTAGAAAGTTTGGGAATTCGAGATGACCCAGTTCTTCACGAAAAGGATCAAGCCCTTGAAATCTTTAATGAAACTATTGAATATAAAAATGGACGCTATGTTGTACAACTGCCCTTTAGAAAATCTTATAAAGAACTATCTGATAATTATTCCTTAGCTAAACAACGGTTTCAAAATTTATGGAGAAGATTTAGTCATGATTCGGAATTACATCAGCAGTACAGTGAAATCATTCGCGATTACTTAGAGCAGGGCATTATAGAAGAAGTTAAGATTGAGATAACAGATAACGAGTTTAGAACGGCCTTTGTATTATTTACCTCATCAGGCCGTGAGAAAAGAAGGACGCTTAACATCGAAAACGAGAATTGTATTTGACACAGGAAGCCACCAAAATAACGAACTTTCGTTAAATGATTGTTTGTGGCCAGGAATAAACTTAAATCCAAATCTTTTAGACATATTGATTAATTTCAGACTGAATAAACTAACCCTTTGTTCTGACATTAAACAAGCTTTTTTGCAAATTTGTCTCTCTGACGAGCACAAAGACGCTGTTCGATTTTTGTGGAGTAATGAAAAACCGCGAGTTCATAAAAAACCCAAACTACAGGTATACCGTTTCAATAGGGTAAATTTTGGTGTCAGTTCAAGTCCTTTTCTACTCGCAGCCACGATCAGGCATCATATTGAAAAATACAAAGATGAATTTCCTGATACTGTTGAACTTTTAGACAAAAGTTTCTATGTTGATGATCTTATTTCCGGTGTTAATGAATTAGAAGAAGCACTTCAAACATCACGAAGAGCAAAAAATATTATGGAAGCTGCTGGAATGGATCTCAGAAAATGGATTAGTAATGACGCTGCTTTAATGGAGCAATGGAAAAAAGAAAATTTCGATGTACACCCTCTACATGAAACTGTAAGCTTAGGCATAAATCAAACAAAAGTCTTGGGACTTTCATGGGACACTCATCGAGATTATTTAACTATGGACACTAGAAGTCTATTGGAATTTGTTTCCATAGATAAAAATACAAAACACTTCCTACTACAAGCAGTGGGGAAGATATTTGACCCTTTAGGGTTAATTTCACCTTTCACCGTTAGAGTAAAATGCCTCATTCAAGATCTCTGGAGTGAAAAAATTCAATGGGACGACCCTTTGCCGCCACATATTGAAAAGGAGTGGAAGAAATGGTGTGAAGAATTACCCCACTTAGAAAATCTAAAAATACCCCGATTAGCTCTAGATTCAACTGCACAGGAAGATGTTGTTGAACTACATGATTTTTGCGACCACAGCCAGAGGGCATATGGTGCAGCAATATATTTGAAAACCAAAACAAGGAATGGAATTTCAGTTAAACTTTTGACTTCAAAAAGTCGTGTAGCCCCATTACACAGTGTAACCTTGCCTAGACTGGAACTGCTTGGATCTTTGGTCGCTGCTCGATTGACATCAAGGGTGAGGGAGATCGTGGAGCTCAAAAGGTCCTGTTTGCAATATCACTGGACTGATTCCAAAATCGTTCTCTTTTGGATAAAAGGTGCAAAAACCCAAAGGAAACAATTCGTAGCTAACCGAGTCCACGAAATAACAAAATTGACAGATCCAAACTCTTGGTACCATTGTGCAGGTAAAGAAAATCCCGCGGACTTCCTGTCTCGTGGAATGAGTGCTGACTGTCTAGTGACCAACTCCAAGTGGTGGACAGGTGCGGAATTTTTGACAGATCCTGACTTTCCCCAAGACTTTTAGCCCGTTGTTCCTGAACTGAGCCTCACAGAAAATGAAAAAGAGACTGTAGTGCAAGAAGAGAAAAAGATGCCTAAAACAGAGAACAATATAGAGACAGTCTTGCTGAATAATGATTCCTGTAGCATTATTGACAAACTTTTAGAACTTTCTAATAATTATTATAAAATTAATCATATCTTGTCTTATATTTTCAGATTTATTTTCAACTGTCGAAACAAGATGAAAAGAGTTGGTCCTTTGACCCTTCAAGAAATGAATGAAGCTGAAACCTTTATAATTAAACATGAACAAAGACCCTTAGTCGACAAGAAGGGTTTCCCTAGCTTAGCTAATTTGTCTCCCTTTATAGATGATAAAGGCATTGTTCGTGTAGGTGGCCGACTGGAAAATGCTTCGGTACCATATTCCCAAAAACATCCCTCGATTTTACCGAAAGGTTTTAAAGTAAGTAAAATTTATTTTGAAACCTTGCATAGAAGATTGTTCCACGTCGGACCGCAAGGTTTATTGAATGCTGTGCGTTTAAAATTTTGGCCTATTAGTGGTCGCAGCATGGCAAGGAAAACTGTTCATCAATGTGTGACATGCTTTAAATGCGAGCCATTTCTTTCTACTCAGATTATGAGCAACCTTCCAAATGATAAGAGTAAATGTCACCGCCATTTACTATTACTGGCGCTAATTTGGCTGGTCCCTTTTTAGTGAAATACAAAAATCAGCATAAGGGTATTTTGAATAAAGTATATATTTGTGTGTTTATATGTTTCTCAACGAAGGCCATCCATCTCGAGATAATATCCGATCTGACTTCCGATGCCTTGATAGCAACACTCAAGCGCTTTATTAGTAGACGTGGCAAATGTTCTAAGATTTATATAGACAATGCTACAAATTTTGTAGGGGCGAATTCAAAATTTAAAAAGTTTTATAAGTTAATTAATTTTCCGGATGCGACTATCGCAAATTTCTTCACTTCAGAGAATATAGATTGGAATTTTATTCCTCCCAAATCCCCACACTTTGGTAGACTTTGGGAGGCCGGCGTAAAGTCCGTGAAACATCATCTTAAGAGAACTATTGGTGATTTTCACTTTACATACGAAGAGTTCGAAACAATTGTAATTCAAGGTAGAAGGAATTCTTAATTCTAGGCCTCTTACTCCATTAAGTAATGATTCTGATAATTTCGATGTTTTGACCCCTGGTCATTTTTTGATAGGGAGACCTATCTTGGCAATTCCTGAACCATCTTTGGTTGATGTTAACGAAAATCGCTTAAGCCGTTGGCAAAAAATAACAAAAGTTGTGCAAGTAATTTGGAAAAAATGGAAGTCAGATAATTTAATGACCTTACAATCTACATCGAAATGGATGGTTGAGAAAAATAATGGAGATTGGTCAAATGGTTTTAATCAAAGAAGATATTTTGCCCATAAGTACCTGGCTGTTAGGTCGAATCCAAGAAGTCTATTATGGATCTGACGGAAAAGTCAGAGTCGTCAAAGTTAAAACTAAGTCAGGCGAATTTAAAAGAACTGTTAATAAAATAGCTGTTCTCCCAATTGATACTAAGTGAATTGTTTGTAGTTTAATGTTATTTTATGCTCCATTATTATTCAAGTGTAATGTTATTTTTCTTTAATTATTTCAATTGATTGAATAACTGTATTGTTTAAATATGTTATTATAAGTTCTTGCATGTGAACATAGCCAGGCGGGGCGGGATGTTGGCGCATGCGCGCAGCTGTGTAGAGGAAAGAAACAGATGCCGTATTCTGCCGAGAGACGACGGTTCTCTGTCAATAAGACAAGACGTGAGCAATTACAACTTTAAAATAGACGCTCACAATTTAACTCAAACTTTGTTAATTTCTGCTGTGTTTTGTAAATATGTATTGTATTTCATGTTGTGTTATAATAAAAAGAGAATAAAGAAACAACTGCAGCTGGTCCGTCAATAAATTCACGAACCAAAAGTGAGTGAACATAAATAAAAAGAAAAAAGATTTTAAAAAACAACTTATGGGTATTAAAAAAAAATTGAGCTTTTTTATTGAAAATTTTGTAAGCTTAAATAGATTTCTTGCTAATTTATCGAAAAACTGACATTCTTGCAGCTTATATGATAGTGATCTAACAATCCATAAACTGTGTTTATCGCTATAAATTTAAAATACTGCCACTTTTCTATTAGATACCTATAAATGCTTTCAGACACTTTTGTCAGTCGATGCATAAGTGTAATAGCTTATCATTTCCTTTACAATTGTGGCCAAATAGACCTTCAGATGATTCCTTATGTAGAAACTGCTACATTTGTATAGTTTTAGCAGTTGAAGTTAGATGTCATAGATAATTATTTACCATTTAGATAATTTTGAGACATTCACGATCACATATCAGCCACTGAATTAACATGTCAGCAATTACAATCTTTATTATGGGTAGTGGAATTATTACATAAGTGTCAAATATAATTCCCCCCAAATGGACAGGCACTCGCTCATCAAGCATTCATGCCATTACTAAGGCCCAAACTACTGGCAATTTTTATTATGAGGACACTCCGTGGACAGCAACGCTAACCCCTTGAAGAGACTGACAATTTAACACCCTAGCCTAGGTTGGAGAATCAAACCCGGACCCAAGGTGTAATCGAATGATTCTTTTGCCATTACACCACATGGGCAGCTGCATAGTATGGGGTGATAGGTTTAAATTTGGTATAGTATAAAATTTGTTGCATAATATTGTATTGTTAGGTAAAATTCATTAGCATGAAAATTTTCACCTCTATTGGAAATTCAGAAGTTAGTGAAAAACTGATTTTATACTGATTATTAGCAGCTTCTGAGCGATACTGCTATTCATGTAGCAGGGTTGGGGGAAAAAAAAAAAAAAAAAAAAAAAGGTTTATTTGACCCTCCCTGCCCCCCCCAAAAAAAATGTTTTTTTTTTTTATCTTTAAAAAAATCCTTTTATAATTACCTGTTACATACTTATAAATAAAATTACTTGTAAAATGTTCAAATAACAATTAATATTCCTTCCGAAAGTAATTAAAACAAAGTAAATAAACAATTGTTGCTATACTTATGTGGACATTGAAATCATTCAATTTTAATATTTTATTTAGAGATACTATTTTTTATATTTAGTATATAATATTAAGTGTTTACTAGATTTTACATGGAATCTTGCACTTAGATTCATCAGTAATCATGGTGATAAGTTGTTCAAAATGATATTTTTGAGGTTTAAGAATGAGTTGTTGAAACACAAAACCTTTATTTTAGAAACAAATTAAAAATGCAGCCTATAATTTAAGTTTAATTAATAATTTTTAATAATGATAAAACAATAAGCTATCTATTAGATTGATATAAAAACTTATTGCTGATACTTATAAGGATAATTTTAAAAGATATCAGAACATATTCTATCTGTAGTTTAGTATTCGGAATTTCAAATTATTCTTTTAAAAAAACCAACTGGTTTTTTTTGAGAGAAGAAACATTTCGTTTAAACCATGCCAACCCTGTCATGTAGTGCTTCTCTTCTCTTGTGGATTTAAATTAAGATTAACCTTTTACATGCCGCTATTAGTTCGAAGTCTAAAAAATAATGTTAGGTCATAAGAATAAGATTAAAATGCATCTATTTAAGCTATGGTACAAGAAATTAATGCAAAAAAAATTTTGGCTATGATTTCTGATATGTTCCCTTTTGGGAACACTGGCATGATTAGTTAACTTTTTTACTATGTTTATCAAATAATTAAAATTTACAATTCTTGTGCTAGAATTTCATACTTGCGATTAAAAACATTTTATATTTTTTTAAAATATAAGTAAAAAATACTAATTTCTTATGTTAAATAAAAAAAAAAGAGTATTATTGACAGATTTATTTCAGTTTTTGAAACTAACGAAAAAAAAAAAAGCATGAGTAATACACTACATGAGTACTAATTATGAAATAGCTATTGTTAACTAGAAAGAGTAGCTGTATAAACCTTGATTAATATTTATATGAAATAAAATTATTTTACCAAAATCGTCCTTAACTTTTTCTTCAATAACAATATTTTTTATGTTTACATCACTCACCATGGTATGAAGGAAAACAGTGTTCATGCAATCGTTTTTCACATTAAAAGCACATTTTTCTTGTATTTTTTTTTTTTTTTTTTTGGGGGGGGGGGGGGGGCAAACTATGCAGCGTCCTTGGGCTGATGGTACTATATAATGGGTATCTGACTGCCTTGCAGATTGTATTTGATGAGCTCGCGGCCCTGGAATGGAATGATTCTTGGGTTTCATTCGAAAAAACTATGCAGCGTCCTTGGGCTGATGGTACTATATAATGGGTATCTGACTGCCTTGCAGATTGTATTTGATGAGCTCGCGGCCCTGGAATGGAATGATTCTTGGGTTTCATTCGAAGCCAACTCAATATTACATTTCTTCAAAAATTAAGGTGTGACAGGTCTGTTGTATCTTTGACCTATCCTACACAAAGATTTACTATTTAAATTTTAGCCAATTATCTTCATAATTCATACCTAGAAAAATAAATGTTTAATTTTAAAAGTGTTGTGACCGCAATATACCAACCAGGTTCTTGGCTTACGTGCGAATGCCATTAATAATAAAAAAAAAAAAATAAAAACCCTGAAAGAGAACTGTTGAAATAAAATTCACACGAAGTGAGATAAATGAAGAGGAGCCATTTTTACACACACACACAAAAAAAAAAAAAATCACATTTATTTAATTAAACCTTTAAATCTTTTACATTTGAAAATTTACACTAAATAAATCTCTTAAGGCATGAAAATACTAAATACTTTAAGATGAAACAATTTCCCGTACCCCGAGCTGACATTTTCTTAAATTTTACCTAAACGCTTTGTGCACAAAAAAAAAAAAAATTATTTAAAGAGAATTAAAGGAAAAGAAAAGAGAAGAAAAATTAGACTTATCATGGTGTTGAGAGGGGTTAAAACTCTGGTTAAAACTCCTTATGTAGTTTCTCGATGGTCATGGTTGCTATCGTGCACCATTTTTTTTTTTTTTTTTTTTTTCCCCAGCAAGGAACCACGTGAGACCAAACTTCCGTCGATGACGCCAGCAGCCAAGAGAGACCTCACAACCCACGCTTCCTCCGGCTTAAGTCACCTTTTTACTTCCTTGGCTGGCGCTTTCGCTTGTAAAGTAGTTCGGTCGAAGATACAATTATTATTGCTGAAAACTTGTAGATTTATTATTGATGAGCATTGAAACTTAAATTTTGACGAAGATAAAAAGGGTGAAAGTTGTTCTTATTGCTGTAACTATTGTAGAAATTTGATTTTCGATTTAAAATTTGAAAATGCTTGGATCACAATCTCCATATTCTTGCGCCGTTGTTGTTCTCTTCTTTGATATATTAAATCGAAGTATTGCTATCGATGCACATAGTTATTGGATGTTATTAAAAATTAGAAAGAAGGTTAGAGAATTCCAGAAAAGATAATTATAGTGAAAGAAAAAAAAACTTAACTGTAATTACAAACCACTTAATTTTTTCTAAGGAAAATTACCAATTTCTCAACAAACATTAGTATGAAAATTTTACTGTCAGCTCTAAAAATTAATTACCAGCCCTCTGAATGATGTCAGCTCTCACAAAACGTACTTTCATATATTTAAAATTTAAAAGAAAATTGTTGTACAAATTATTTTAATTACTTGAACACATATATACCATTACATTCTATTACGATGGCAACACGATCGCTAGCATCAACGATCGTTGTGTTTGGCGGCAAAATGTAGTACAAGTAAATAAATAACTGAGGGCCCGATTCAAACGAAACGCGATCGGTCGTCTCCAAAATGATCGTTTTCTCTCTGGAAGTTCGATCGCTTTTACAAGCGATCGCAAAAGTGTATTCAAAGTGAAACAAAATAGGCGATCGAACTTACAGGTTTGCTAGATCGAAACTTTATCGCCACAGAGTGAAAACGCAACTTCCGGTGACGTAGAAAGTCGCTGTTAACCAATAAAAAAATCGCATCTTTCTCTGGAAAAATTTTTTAACTTAATGGCGACGACTAACTGTTTATTTATTTATGTTTGAGCTTTTTCCCCAACAGTATTGTAGGTTAATGTTTTAAAATTTTAACCGGTTTAGGTTAATATTTTTTGTATGTTTATAATCATGGAAACGCATTTTTAATTTATGAAGATTTTTTTTTTTTTAAATTATTGATAATAGTATTGTTCGTCATAATTATCATGTTGAATTGTTCGAATTATCGAATAATAATTGTTCTCTAGTTTGCCTACTATATTTTATTTTTCTGTAGCAGAGAAGCTGTTTATAATTATAATGGAGGGGTAGAATTACTATATATTTCATGTTCTGATATATAATTAACAATCAAAGACATCCTTAATATAATGATATGAATATTTGTATTTGTTTAGGAGGGTTGCTAGGATGCTTATTTTAGCGAGAAATTATTCGTTAATGTATTTTTTCGCGCTGTTTCAAATATCAAACATTTATCGAGCAATAAACGATTTAAAAAAAGGACTACAGATGGCGCCTGCATCGTAGTGTCTGCTAGAGTAGAACTCAAAGGCCGACAGAAAATAAACCCTACAGATATTCTGTTCTGCGAGAAAATTCAGCTTTCCGCAGGCCTAAATCTTTTGCAGAATTCCCTGTCTGATAATTCCAACGGATTGCTTCGTAATTTTAAATAACGAGTCTTCATTGTTGTTGTAATCTTCTCATCAACCATCCGCCGATCGATCCGCCATGTTCGAGAAAACGATCGCTTTTGGAAAAACGATAGCAAAACACCAATCGCAGTGTCACGTGATCCAAAAGCGATAGGCAGGTTTCACTTGAATAGGAAACATAGGAATCAGTCGAAAATTTCCGCGATCGCAACGGAAAACGATAGAACTCTGTTTTGTTTGAATCCGGCCCTAAAAAGTGAGTCAGCCATGAGTCATCAATAGTAATTTATCATATACCTTAATAAATTTTAAACACTTCATTATTATTTTATTTCCTTTATGAATACTGGTATATGGTGACAAAACAAAATCATCTTAATAAACAAAATGTTTAGAAATTTTAATTTTACTTGATTTAAAATTCACTAATTAAGGTTAGGATTTTTAATTAAGTAGGCTATTAATTAATTAAACTTTACTTTAAATTGAAATCATAACAGGTCTGATGTTGTGTTATCATGCGATTCAGTATGTAAAATCCATCCGGCAACAACAGCCATATTGATTGCATTGTTGAATAAGTTCCAGTACCACTTTTTGCTGTGGAACATTGGTCGGTAACTTCCAAGAAGTCGATCTAATAAATCTACTCCACCCATACCTTCATTATAAGATTTTACAAGATGTGACTGCGAGACATCCACTTTCTTTCTGTCTTGGCGACTAAATCTTTTTGCCTTACCCATAGGTTCATGAGTATCGTAATTCGATGCGACAGTGACTACAGAACTATCGTTCCATTGGCACATAAAAACTTTTCCATCGCACTGGTAATCGAACTCGCCCCTCTCACATTTTGACATTTGTTTTGATGGTTTCAGAGGGCATTGCCCTGTTCTAGCATCCCGGATTGTACCAGTTGCTTTAAAATCAGATATTCCACTATAAGCTTATACGATGTAAAAATGTCATCGAAAAAAATTTCGTGGGTTTTTTTTTTTCCCAATATGCGACCAAAGTTCCCAAACAACTCTCGATCCGAGGGGAATATTGCTTGTGTCAGAGCTTTTACCACTAAATTTCCATGGCGTATGGGTAACCATTAGCAGCTTCCAAATCAGCGCTTCCAGATTTTAACAAAGCTTCCAAATTTTGAAACCGAAGCGTATAGGTTTACCCTTTATGAACATTTTTGCTGAATGATGGCCATAATATGGGACCATGGATTCATCAATGCTTAGTTTAGTATGAAAGAAGCCAAACTGGCGAAGATTTTTTGCGAGCTCTTCATAAAAGGGAGCAATTTTGCCCAATTTATCGCCTGATTTCAAATAACTTGAATCAATGATGTGAAAATACTTTTTATTTTCCTAAAGCGAGCTCTTGATATCACTGAAGGAACAATTGGGACTGACAATCTTCATACATGCTCCAATACAAATCCTCACCAGGAACAGGGGGGGGGGAGAAGGAGTATAGATACGCTATAAGAGGGATACAAAGGGTCTTTGACCTGTTTCTGAACACACTATCAGAAAAACTAAAGTTGCTAGGTTTTCATCATTATGGATTATAAAAGTATGGAGCAATGTAAATTACCCGAGAAGTATAGCGAATCACACCAATGTTCCCAAAACGGGAACAACAACATTTGATGTATCATAGTAAATGCAATTTTATTGTAAACTATTATTTATCATATTTGCTCATTAATAAAATCTCGAATTTTATAGTTTTTGCGCCTTTTACAAATTGTATGTAAAATGTTTTATAAACACTTGTGAAAATAGTCAAAAAACGTATCTTTCATGAATTTTCGTAAGCGACAGTAATTATAAAATAGATTAGGTTTTTTCATCAATAAATTAAGTCACATTTTAACTATAAATATTATTTTTTGCAAGTGCATAAAAGTAAAACTTTTTTTTAAAGGAATTTCAAAGTTGATGTTCCCGTTTGGGATTATAGTTTTTGCGTTTGGTTTTATAGTTTTTGCGCCTTTTACAAATTGTATGTAAAATGTTTTATAAACACTTGTGAAAATAGTCAAAAAACGTATCTTTCATGAATTTTCGTAAGCGACAGTAATTATAAAATAGATTAGGTTTTTCCATCAATAAATTAAGTCACTTTTTAACAATAATGGCAAATATCTTATATCGCAATTTTTTGCAAGTGCATAAAAGTAAAACATTTTTTTTAAAGGAATTTCAAAGTTGATGTTCCCGTTTGGGAACATTGGCGAGTAAAATGTTAAGGAACAAAGTCTCTCAATTTTTTATTTGTTTATTTTATTTTATTTTATTTTTTTGGAGGGGGGGGGGACATCTATAGACTTATAGCATATTGAGATTTTTTGGTGTGCTCCTATTTATACTATACACATTTTCAATATTACTGTGCTGATATAAATTCTTGATGAATCTGCAAAATTTTAAGTTAATCGAAGACTGGAATATTAGCAAAACCAAAAATTGAATGCAACATTACACAAGACATGAACCCACACATACAGTGTGAGTGAATAAACTTGAGTACAGATGGAAGAGGACATGCTAAATATTCATAGTGAATAGCTTATTATTAGCTTTCACTCAGATTTTGAGAGCTAATCATCAGACTAAAATAAACTTAACTGGTGTTTATTATTTATAAAACTAAAGGGGTAAAAACATTTTTCACCTGCATCAATGATTCCTTGTGCTAAAATTGCTCCAAATTTAGCCATAACATCATCATGCTTATCACTTATAACTTTGCTGTACAGCTGCCTGAAATCTTTTACCTGCAAAGGAATTTTTTCATAAAAACCATATGTGAATCTCACTAAAACAATAATTATTAGCAAAGAGAAAATATATTACATGCTACATTCAAATACGCTTCATAATAAATTAAAATATCACAATTATTCTACTCAGCTTTGCATTTTCAGGCTTAAAACAGCAAACTGGCAACAGAAATATCAGACAAAATGAAGTTTTTACGATCTTAATAATAATAAAAAGGAATTTCAAATCAAAAATGGTTAAGATTAATGTTTTTTTACATCTAAAGCTTCCCACTCCCTAATGTTTTCTGGAAAAGCAAAAGCAAATTCACATTCCTTGAACAAGAACTAAAATAAACCAATTGTATCAGGAATTCAAAAACATTCAATCTGCTTCTTTGCAGGTTGCACTAAACATTATAATAAATGATAATTGTGTGACTTTCATGAGATCTTCATAAAAAGTTCTTCAACATGGAACTGCACAGCTAACTTTTTTAAGAGTATTATAATTTGCAAAGTATTCAATTTTTAAGAATTTTTTCTGAAAGTTTTATAACTGATACCTGTTTATCATCTATTACAGTGTGTAGAGATTTCCTAAATGCTTTCAAGTCATGGAACATGCACAACATGATGTAGATACTTCAGCTGGAAAAAAGAAGGTACAGAAACCACACTAGGGCAGAGAGTGGCAATCTTATGTTCTTCAATCACAGATATAATTTCTTTAACATGGTACAAGTTGAAGAAACGATTCTAAATTACTGATGAGTAAAAATCACAAGTATAGCTGGAATCATGCAGCATATTGTTTCTGATGATTTGCAATATTTAGAGGTACGGAATTTCCGCAAGTAGAAAACAGAAATTTCACTTTGTGCTATTGGTAGCGGTTAAAATGCTGTAAGGCTGCTTCAGCAAAGGTTGGAGAAGAGTATTTATTAATTAGCAATTTGTCCAGATCGAGACCTTTATTACTGTTTATTGACTGTTCAGTACTGTTTTACTATTAGGCGGCGGAAGTGGGTGCCCATCAATAAGCTCATTTTGAGGAAGTGTCCTGAAGAAAAGAATTTTTGAAAAGTTCTCGAGCAATAAAATTTGGTTTCCGTTGGTCATACTTGCAGCCACTGGTGGGCAAAATATTTGACCAATGTGAAAATATGCTTCACTTGTTGTATTAAAATTCTCTTGTGGAAAAAGTTTATTGAAAGTTTTTCAGATGCAATTGGAGCTGTTGTGTTTGGATACAAATCCGCTGAATTTGTCACTCAAGAGTTGTTATCAAGTCTTCTAATTTTTTTCACAAATCGTGAGCAAATGGGTAGTGAAATTAAATATTAGAAGATTCAAGTCACCTATTCACTCACAGATTAGATATGAAGCTTATTTGAATCTTGAGTTTACGTTTAAAAGATTCTTTAACGTAATTTTCTTTCTTTAAAAAAAAAAAAAAAAAAAAAAAAAAAAAACTACATTTTGCACCTACTCACAGAAGGGGGGAAAAAAAAGAAATTTTTTCAAAAATTTGCATCTATATTGTAAAAACGAAAATTCTGTACCTCTAACATTATTCAAAAATTTGTGTCTGCTGGGTTCCAAATGTTATCTGTGGATGGGCCTGGCAAATAATGTACAGTGTCAAGTTTTTTCAGCATTATTATTCTGAGGCCAACACTTTATTGGTCACATCATTACTATGGGACAAAATTTGGCTTCACTATTTTGTTTCCGCATCCAAAGTTACTATATGGAGTGAAAACATACTGGTTTACCGAGAAAAAAGTTAAAGGTTACATCCTCTGATGGTAAACAGCCATATTCTAGGATTCATTTAGAGTTATCTGTTATCTTGATCAAGTATCTGAAGTGTGTCCTTTACAGTCAGTCATTATACTGAAACTCTGATAAACTTGTGTTAAGCTATCAAACATAAACCTGTGGCAGGCTGATTGACTCTGCTATCCTTTCCCATGGCAATTCCAGGCTTTCTACTGCTAGTAAAACTCAAGAATTTCTACAAAAGTTTTAAGTTGGAAGTTGGAGCTACTGCCCACATCGCAAAGATCTGCTACTCACTAAATATTCTGTTTCTAAAATTTAAGAAAGCTTATCTAGAACAACGTTTCATTCAGACAGTGATGTGAAAACAGCTGCCAAGAAAAAAGTATAGCTGGTGCAGTGAGCAGGAATATGATATCTACCAAGACAGGCATAGAGTTTTGCAAAACTCAAAAAAAAAAAAAAAAAAAAAAAAAAAAAAAAAAAAAAATAGAAAAGTGATTGGCAAATGCCTCTTAATATATCCAAATTCTATTTTTCTATTTTCTGTGTACTGTTAAAAAATATTTTTCTTTTAATTCTTTCTTTTTTATATCCATCCTTGTATGTGCACAGATTGGTGATCTGTAGAAACTATATAGCGGAAGGCGGGGTAAGATGAGGCATTGGATAAGATGACATACCTGCCAACCTAAGAAAATTAACATCAGTAAAATTATGTCCTCATTTCAGTAAATTTTTACCTCCCATCAGTAAAACTGAGTTCATTTATTTTTTTTGGTACTAATAATTTCTGCTCTTGTTAAGCTAAGTTTATTTCTGGTCAAAATATTTTTTTATTTTTATTAAATCATTTTCATTCATAACTGAGCCTGCTCTACTTAGTGTTAGTTTTCTTACCTGGTTTAATTAGGGAGGGGGGGGGGGAAATTTAATTTTAAATAGGAATCAGTTTTCATCCTTACGGCATTAACGCTTTAAATGAAAGAGTTCTAAAAGAAAAATATTTACTCACAAGAGCGATGGAAAAAGATTGAATTCAAAATCTGAACATGCCCCATTCAATAAAGTGTTTTTTCTATATTGGTTTGCTTGAAAGAGGAAGGAGAGGGGGGGGGGGTTAAAAATTATTTTAAATTCAAAATGGGAGTCAATTTTTACTCTATGGCATTGGATATTTAAATAAAGGAGTGCTGAAGGGAAAATATATATTCTCTAGACGGATGGAAGAAGATTGAATTGTATGAAATTGCGAACTTCGAAATTAGCCGAGCAATCCGTAAAATTACTCCTCATCTCCGTACATCAGTAAATTAATGGCAAAATCCGTATATTTTACGGATAATCCGTAAAAGTTGGCAGGTATGAGATGGTTGGTTGGTTGGTTGGTTGGGGTTTAATGGCACAAGGTCCAGAAAGGACATGCTGCGCCAGACTATGTGTATATATAGTAAAACAAAGTTTTCAAGTAAAAACGTGTTGCATAAAACATGTAAAGCTAAAAACTTTGAGGTCTAAAATCAGTAAAAGCGAACTGTAGAGAGGTAAAAAGGAGGTAAAATGGACAAGGTAAAAAGGACATCTGGATGGGGGCTCCCATCCAGATGTCAGTCAGAGAAAAGTGTACACTTTACACTGAGTAAAGAATATTGATACGTCGAAGAAATGCAAACAAATTACGGTGCGGGGTTTCACCCAATATATCGTCAAGTTTAGGATGAGAACAGTTAAAAAATATTGTGTAAAGATTATTAAAAGCAGTGCATGAAGTTAAAACATGACTAATGGTAAGGTTGGTATGGCAATGGTGGCACTCCGGGGCAGGTTCACCCAGGAGTAAGTGCTTATGTGTAAGCCGCGTATGACCAATGCGGAGACGTGTTAAGATGACATCTAGCCTGCGATAGGGATGAGATGACCAGTGTGAGAGAGTTGGGCGAATAGAACGAAGTTTGTTCCCCGTTTCATTGCCCCATTTATCGACCCATATGCCTTTTACAATGCTGGAGATACTGGTTTTTATGTCGCTGTAGGATGGATTGCCGGTGTACGGGAGGGTCGCATGCTTCGCCAGCGTGTCCGCTTTCTCATTACCCGGGATCCCGATGTGACTGGGGACCCAACAGAGGAGAATACTGTACCCTCGGTTTATAAGTTGGGCATACTTGTGTGAAACTTTGTGCATATAGTTATGTGTTAGGGAGCCAGATTTCAGATTTTCCAGAACACTGAGTGAGTCAGAGTAGATGATAAAATCCTTTGTGTTTGTTCGCGGGATGTACAGAAGGCTTTCATATATGGCAAGTAATTCGGCGGTGAAGATGGAGCAAAATTGAGGTAGAGTATAGCTACAGGTATGATTATTAGCCACGAAGGCAAAGCCAACGTGATTTCCACTTTTGGAGCCATCAGTGTATAGTTGTTCATATTTTTCATATTTGTTGTTGTGGTCAGAGAACAACTGTTGGTAGATTTTAGGATCAGTGTCCTGTTTCGCAAAGCCTTCGAAAGGTTGTAGGTAGGATATCTGCAATGTGTGCCAGGGTGGGATATCATGAAAAGAGCATGTAGAGACATTTACATCCTCCAATTGGGTACCGACAAGACCCCTACGAACCCTTAGCCCAAAGGGAGGAGTGCAGATGGGACGATTCGCATAAAGACGGTTGAGATGAGTATCTATAAAAGAGTTCTTTAATGGATGTGAGGGATGAGAAAGAATGCGGAAATAAGTATTTAATGATAGCTGATGACGTATGAGGGTGAGAGATGGCTCATGACAGGTGACATAAAGACTATGTACAGGTGAAGTTCTAAAAGCACCGGAACAAATGCGTAGTGCAGTATGATGCACAGTGTCAAGTTTTTTTAATGCTGATTTGCATGTTGAGCCGTACGCACAGCATGCATAGTCCAATTTTGAACGGATAACAGCACGGTAGATCCGCAGGAGAGCATCACGGTCTGCCCCCCAAGAGGTGTTAGTTAAGACCTTTAAAATGTTAAGTTTTTTCTCACATGCGCTGCGAATGTCAGAAATATGTTTGGCAAATGTAAGTTTTTTGTCAAATGTTACTCCTAAAAATTTTACAAAATCCTTCTGAACAATATTAGTATGGCCCAGGTAAAGTTCTGGATCAGGGTGGATCCCACGCTTTCGGCAGAAGTGCGTGCACACTGTTTTTTCGGCAGATATGGTAAAACCGTTGATGTCACACCATTTCAGAATACGATTGATGGTACATTGAAGCTGCCGTTCGATGAGGCGCATGTCTTTGCCCTGGCAAGATATTTGGAGATCGTCTACATATAGGCTACCGTTGACAGGCGGAGGCAGTTGATTAAGAATATTATTGATTTTAATAGAGAAGAGGGTGACACTAAGGACAGAGCCCTGGGGAACACCCTCTTCTTGAGCGAAATTGTCAGACAAAGTGCCGTTGACCCTTACACGGAAGTTTCTGAGCGATAGGAAATTTTTTATAAAAATTGGAAGATTGCCTCGAAAGCCTATATTATAGAGATCTTGAAGGATTCCGTATCTCCACGTTCGGTCGTATGCTTTTTCTATATCGAAGAACACTGACACTAAGTGATTCTTCCTGAGGAAAGCATTGCGGATTTGTGTCTCTAAATTTAAAATGTTGTCTATAGTAGATCTGCCTTTGCGGAAACCGCTCTGAAAGGGATGTATATGGTCCCCAGTTTCTAAAATGTAAACAAGGCGGGCATTAACTATTTTTTCCATTAACTTACAAAGACAACTAGTAAGGGCTATGGGACGGTAGTTACTAGGATTAGAAGTATCTTTTCCAGGTTTTGGGAAGGGAATAACTATTGCATTGCTCCAGGCAGAGGGAAAAGTTTGTTCGTTCCAGATTCTATTGTAAAGTTTTAAGAGGTTTAGTAAAGAGTCATAGGATAGGTGTTTCAGCATTTCATAAGTAATGCTATCAGGACCAGGAGAAGTATTGGAGGATTGCCGTAGGTATTTGGTGAGTTCGTTGATAGTAAAATCACTATTGTATGGAAAGTGGGAGGAGGTTTTAAATTTTATTTTTTTTCGTTCACATTGTTGTTTGTAGGAGAAAAAGCGGTTTGAGAAGGATGTACTGCAGGATATAGAAGCAAGAGTTTGACCAATGTTATTTGCTATTTCTTTTGTATCAGATATTATATTATTATTAATGGACAGACAGGTTATTGAAGGGTTATTATAGATTCCCATGGCTCTTTTTGTTTTCAACCATAGCTCCTTACTAGTAGTGGTGGGTGTTATGCTAGAGACGTATTTCACCCAAGATTGCTTTTGAGATTGCCGCCTTATTCTCCTGGCATAAGCTTTTGCTTTTTTAAAAAGGACGAGGTTTTCGGTGGTAGGGTACCGCCGAAAAACACTCCATGCTTTCTGCTGCTGTTTTTTGGCTAGTGTACAGGTTTCATTCCACCACGGTTTTTTATTGCGCCGAAGTGTCATGCCCGATTTTGGAATATTGGCATCAGCTGCTTTAATAATGACTGAAGTGACTTTATCCACGACCTCTTCAATAGTGCCTTCAAGGATGTTTGAGGTGATTTTGGATAGTTCTGTAAAGGTAGGCCAATCTGCCTTATCGTAAATGTACCTAGGGGTGGTAAAGGTGCCTTTCGGATTGTAGTAAAGTGGTGAAAGAAAAATCGGAAAGTGAACACTGTTATGTAAGTCACTGGAGACTGAAAAGTTATAAAGTGGGAGGATAGATGGAGAACAAATAGCTAGGTCTATGGCATGGAAGGATTTAGTAGGGTAGTGGAAGTAGGTATTATCCCCGTTATTCATGACGCAAAGAGAAAAGTCTGTTAGCAGCTGTTCAATAAGTTGACCTCTATTGTTTATGTCTGTGCTGCCCCATACGGGGCTATGACCGTTCATGTCCCCCAGGAGGATAAAAGGGGGATGAAGTTGTTGGATAAGACTATTGAGAGAGGTTTGGCAGATGGTTTCATTCGGGGGAAGATAAATACTGCAGATAGTAGTAAGATGTTTGAGATGGATCCGAGCGGCAACAGCCTGTAAAGTAGTATTCAGATTGAGAATATAATACGGATATTGATTATTTATTAAAAGGGCAACTCCACCGGAGGCCCTTTCCCCGAGCTCATAATCTTTTCTAAGGATGGTATAATTAAGAATTTGTGATTGTTTATTGGTTTTCAGGTAAGTTTCCTGAAGGGCAAGACAGGCAGGGTTATAGTCATAAATTAGGGTTTTGAGGTCATCAATTTTATTGTGAAAACCGTGGCAGTTCCAAGAAAGCAGCAGAGCCATGATCAAGTGATGTTAGGGATTATTGAGAGCTTGCTTTTAGTCCCCGTAGGTGTAAGTGGGGTACTAGGGATGTCATCATCATCCATGATATTGTCGGAAATGTCAGAATCGGTAGGATCTAAATGCAGTATTGAGTCATCAATGGGCTTTTGTGGAAGGATCTTTTTAAGTCTGGACTTACTGTATTTTGCCTTATAGGCTGCAGTTTTTTTGATTAGAGGTCTATTTTGAGTGGAGTTGTTGCTTTCAGACTTCTTCTTTGATGTGCTTTTTTGTAGAGCTATGGAAGAGTTATTTTGGGTAGAGGTTGAGTGTTTAGTTTTAGTAGTGGAAGTAGGTATAGAGACGGGCACAGATTTTGGTGGCTCAGTTTGTATGGCAATTGATTTAACAGATTTGACTACTGCAGCATAAGACTGACCGGGTTTGGGTGTACGGGAGTTCATTACTTTACGGGCTTCAGGATATGACAGTCCTTGGGTGGCACGCAAGGACTGGATTTCTTTTTCAAACGACCATTTTGGGCATGAGCGGGAATATGAAGGATGATCTTGTTTGCAGTTCACACATTTGGGTGGATTAGAGCAGGTTTCACTGTCGTGGCCGGAGGTCCCACAACGAGCACAGGTTGGGGAACCACGACAGGAAGGTTTGGTATGGCCGAACTTTTGACATTGAAAGCATCGAGTAGGATTGGGTATGTAGGGTCTAACGGCACATGAGAGGTATCCTGCTTTGATATGGGAAGGAAGTTTAGGTGAATGGAAAGTCAGAATTATATGTTTGGTGTCCAGTGTTTGGTTATTGCGTCGGATAGAGATTCTGCGAACTGCACAAACATTTTGGGATTTCAGATTTTCAAGGATTTCAGCCTCGGAGCAGTGTAATAGGTCAGGTTCAGATATGACGCCTCTTGATGAATTAAGTGTCCTATGGGGTAATACAGTGACTGGTTTTAGGCCGATAGTTTTTAATTGCATAATATTGTTTGCCTGTTTGTTATTTGTTACTTCTATTAAGATGTCGCCAGAGCGTATTTTTTTAATTTTTGCAACTTCTCCAACATTAGAAATTATGGTTTTATGGATTAGAAAAGGGGATGTTTGGTTAAAGTTTCCGTCCTGACATTTTATGAGAAAGAATTTTGCGGTAATAGCTCCCTCAGTAAGAGAGTTCGGAACGTTGACGTTAGATAAAGAAAGTGTCGAATCCATATTGGGGATTGGAAATTCGAACCCGACCGCACCACCCACCACGGAGCCCAACAAGGGGATGCACATTCGTGCACCAGTGCTAGTCGGGTCTATACGCGCACAGTACATCCCTTAGGCAGCGTCCACCCTTAACGACGTGCCCAGTAGATGTCCGTTTGCTTGATCCATAGCAGTTGACCGAAGTCAGTACCACCAGCCGGTTGATACACAGGGGAACGCTGTGCACCTCCCGTTTACCCGAAGCCGAGGCCAAAGCAATGTGTTGGAGAAAAAACCCCTCAATTACCAGGATCCCCATTTCTGGGGACACGGGTCTCCACGCACGGCAAACACGTGGGTAGTTTTCCGCCGATAGAAGCTGACGGCACAGGGCGACCGCAGCTTCTAAGGGGGGACCCTCACCTCCAAAGAGGAAACTACACTGAGGGGGAAATGGAAGGAGACAGCTAAGAGGAGAAGAGGGTAGAACAAGGAGGAGCGAAAGATCGCTGGGGCCCCGGGATTGCGACACCCGTAAAGACCTAGAGTAGGTCTTCCCCCTGAGGGGGGTATGAGATGATGAATTCAGTATTTTTCTCAGGTATTCGCAAATGGCAGCATGTCTTGGTCAGCATTATAAACACCTGGTGGTGAACTAATTACAGCACAAGGATAGCCACTTGTACTTGCCATTTAGAGGAAGTTATAAGCAAAAGTTCATTTTCCAAGGGTGTTCGTCTAATATTTGACCGTTTTAACGTAAGGAATCAGGATTGTATTGTATGTCTTTTTTCGTTCTCACTAAAATATTCTGAATTCTCAGGTTATTCATAATAATTTATAGTAGATCTCTGTTTAAAGATATTTTTATGTTGATTTTATAAAAATGCCATGACGGGTTCAGATCGCCATCTCAATCCACACACTTTTATATACATTTTCTCCAGTTTTTGTTTTTTATCGCTTCTTAAGGGTACATGAGACATAACAATAAACAAAGGCAGATAGTTGAAATTTTGAGAAAAGAGTGTGAGAAAGCCAAGGAGGAAATTGTAGTTGCTTCTGTTGTCAGGAACTCCCATAAAACAAGATTTGGAAGAGAAAGAGCTAAAAATACAAGATTAACTGAAAAGGCAAACAAAATGAAAGGAATGGAGAAGAAATCACTCATGTCATTTGAAATTTTTTTCTTGTTCTGGCAACGACTATTCTCATTCTATACTGTACATTGACACTAAAGATGATATGAACTTAGAGGATTTTAAACATAAATTCTGCATCATATGCGCAGAAGGCAAGGATGAACTTTGGTAACAGTGCTTAAAGTGGATTCATACTGAGTGTTTTGGACGGGATAGTGGAAAAGCCAAAGACCTTAAGAATGTGACCTGTGCATTTAAATGTATTTTTTTCTGTTTCTTATTAAAATTATTTGCTCTAATAAAGTGTTCATGTTAATCTACAGTTCGGGGTTAGATAGTCATATTACCTTATCTCATTAGTCATCTTATCCCATGTCTGGGGAAGATGAGGAAAATCACCTTTTTTAGGAGAACCGTTGTTTTGCCTCGTAAAAGTTGAAACACGCAACTGAAAAAGTTCGTGGTATAAGGCAAGACACGAAGAAAGCTATCTCAAAAATTTCAGTAGTGGTCAGTAAAAATCATAGTTGCTTAAGTTTCCATCTTACCCCACCTTCCCCTACATGTAAAAATGAAATTTTGCACTTTTACGATAATTATTTTTTCACCTCTTCTGCATCTCATATTCCAATAGCTATGTTTATAAGAATATACAGTGAAACCCTGGTTTAATATCATTCAAGGGACCAAAAAGAAATAATGTTACATGAGAGAAAACTCTAAATGAGGGTGGGGGGAAACTAAAGTGTCGATAATGAATTACTGTATTTTACATTGCATACCTTTTATATATTCCTCTACAATGATTCAGATAGTTTTTTTAAAAAAATAAGAAGAAATTGTTTATTTTTAGTGTTTTGTTTTTACTATTTGCAGCACAAATTTCATTTTCAAACAGATATGAGTATTTGTATTGAAAATGAACTGCCTCTCTTGACCTTCAGTTTTTGAAAATCGCTTTTACTACTTTTACAGATTGAATTGCAATAGGTTTATTCCCATTGGCACTTAGTGCGGGTACCTTTTAATTAGGCTGTTTGACAGTACTATAATTACAGAATACAGTTGCACTTGTACTAATTATTATTTTTTTTTAAATAAATTATAAGATAGTAAAAAGAAGGTTAATAGAATCACATTATTGCAACACAACATACTGAATTAAAAAAAAAAATACCTTGGGGCAGGTTTGTTCAGTTTGCTGAATCAAAATTAATGCAGATGATATAAGAGCTCCTTGACGAACATAATTAACAGGATCATTTGTCATTGGTTCTAATAAAGAAATTGCCTCCTGTTGGGGAAAAAAAAAGTAACTGAAATAGCTGAGAAACTTCAAAATTTTAGGATACAAAGATTAAACATTAAATTAAGTAACATAATGACACACATGTGTGTGTTAATGACAAAATGTCACATTATGAGGACATAAAGTCTAATTCAAATAAGAACAGAAACTGCAAGCTAAATACATTTATTAAAAGTTTTCAATATTAAATTATTCAATTTTAAATAAATAAATTTTAATGAATTCATTATTCTGTTCATAAGCCCTTTAAAAATAAATTCTACAAAAATTTTTTTTTAACTGCTTACCTTGTTTCCTGTACCTGCACATGAAATTCCTAGTGCCAATGCTGCACCATAACGAACATGAGGATTATAACTTTCTGATAGTAAAGAAACAACACTGGGACATTGTTCAGGTGTCCTAAAAATTTTTAGCATATTTACTTCATGAACTTTCAAAGTAGCAATTATCACTCTAAGCAGAGTTTAATTTTAGAATTAATGAGCTGTGTATGATATGAAACATGGGAATAGCCAATAATACAACACTGAATACCTTAACAGATTGATTTAACACAATTTAGTCAAGCACGACATGGCCTAATTGAATTCATTAAAGAATCCTTTTTTATGATATCCAGGAGATATTTGTGCATAGAAATGTATTCAAATAACCAGGTAAAATGTGATTTCATTTACATTTTTTTTTTTAGTAATTTCAAGTAGGCAAAATGTATATTTTATAACAAGCTATAAAGAGAAAAGATAATTTAATTAATACCATGCCATGACCTCTAACATAAAATCAGATATTTACTGCAGAATTTATTTTGAATAATTAAAACTGTATACTTTACTTATGAATTTCTACATTCTTTCATAACAGTTTAGTACATTTATAAACTTTAAAAGGGCTCCCAAACTGAAATATAAGGAAGAGTGGGCTTTGAAGGCATGTGTCTACTTTAAGATTGCATAAAGGGCAAAACTAAGAGAGTCAGCAGCAGCATTGATGTGATGAAAATACTTACAAAAATGCTTACCTTTGCCCCCCTCTGTTTTATGAAATTTATTTGATGCTCAGTTGTCTTGTAACATGCAATCAGAAATATATGTGTAAATAAATATATATATAAATATACATATATGCAGGTGTGTGTGTGTGTGCTAGCATGCGCACATCTGTGTGCAACAGTTTAGAATATCCAGTTTCTAAATTTTAAGACAATACTTGAGATTTTAAGATGTATTTTTAAACTTTTATTGATTTCATGCTTTTAGAAAAAATGGCTCAATAAAATTAACAGCAAAATTTGAACTAAGCGAATTACCTGAATAAAATAAACCCTAATGCTTCAACAGCAGCTCTTCTCACATCATCATTTACATCACTGACCTATCACAGGCATTAAAAAAAAAATAATTATGAAATAAACATACTTAATACTATATAAATGTGAGTATTACATAAAAATGTATGTAAAATGACACAACAATAGTTCATATCAGAACATAAACCACAGGTTTTCCTTCTAAGCATTATCTCACAATACAGCTGTTAATTTTGCTAAACAAACCAAAATATAATATGAATTAAAGGGTAAACTGGAATATTTCAGTTAATATACATAAGGGTTTATTCCATGTCAAATCAACCAAAATTTTTGGGAAATGACTGTCACATAGTCTGATGAAATTTGGCATATACGTACAACTGTTGATGCTGATTACAAATATATCAATTATATTGAGATTAATTAAATGATTCAAAAGTTATGAACTTTTAAATTTCAGCTGAGATGGTCTGTCGTCCATTCACACATGTAAACAGCCATAACATTCTTAAAGTTTGTGCTACAAACTTCATATTTACAGTTTCATTATCGGAAAACACATTTTCAGTTAAACAAAGTCACAACTATACAACTTCATTACAGTAGTTGTAAAGTCTGTTTATTTGTCTTTTTTTTTTTTTTTTTTTCCTGACAGAATGAACAAATTCAACAGGTAGTTATGATATATTATGATATCTAATTAAAAATTTGATGGGTATTTTAAAGCTGAATTTTTTATCTGTCAGGTCTGTAGAAACCCTGAAATTTTACCAAAATCTGCGACAGTGGGTGACATGGCCTGGCTGATCTATCATTGAATGACCCTCATAATGTAAAATTAAGAACTACTTATAATATACTATAATTACATTTACTAAAATATATTAAATGTAATTCATACATGAAAAGTAATAAATTCAATAGGAAATGTTCTAGATATTTTTAGGAAATGGAAAAAGTGACAATCACAAATAAGTTTTTTATTTTAACTGCCACTTTTTCACATATTTGCCTTGTGCATAATGGTAACTACTAAGTTTTCCCTCTAATAAGAATTTGTATCCAAACATAATACACCAAAAATGAGAGGAAAGGTGGGGGATTACAATTACTGGCTAAACAAATGTTAGCAAAAATATCAATATCATTTACTTATTTATTATTATTTTAACAATACTTAAATACATACAGTTAAGAATAAAAATTGAATTTGAAAATATTAATTAAAAAGCACAGATATATGCAATCTATATAAATAAAGCAATGTGTAAACTGTCCGTTAGTTAGTTTGTCTCTGTCTCGCGTAGCTCGCAGAGGGGTGATCATAGACCTACCAAATTTCGAATGGAAATTCTCCAGGATGGGTCCTGACATACCTCGAAGCGATTTTTTCGAAATTCGAATTATTTTAGGAGATATCGATAAAAAATATGTCGAAAAATGCCAATTTTTGCTTCCCGCCACGCCATTGCGCAATTGTAACCCAGCAGTGGAGAAAGTGAGGATTAAGCATATCTATCTAGGTTGCCATACTTGGCACATTTATTAAATGATTCAGGCTCTTGAAGTAAAAATAAAAGAATAACGATTTTTTTAATATTATTTGTAAGGTTATTTTTTAATTAAAATATCGTGTTCACGTGAAGTCAGGGCAGGAATGAAATGTTTTACACTCAAAAGGAAAATAGGATTTGGAAATTTTCCAAGACTAAAATGTGCAACTTTTTAATTCGGACGAAAAATAAAATGGTTGATGATATGTGATTTTAAGAAGATGATTCTAGCACTTGGCGCAATTTAATGAGAACGTATTTTTAAAAAAACAAGCGTAGGTTTTATTAAAACACGGTGTTGAATTTTAATTTTCCGTGCAGAAATAATGAGTTATTAAGGCGGTTAGGCGATTTTAAACGGTCTATATTCAGAATTTTCAATTGATTTAAGTTGGGGGAATTCTGCCAAATCGTAGGCCTACCAAATTTTGTATGGAAATTTGCCAGGACGGGTCCCGACATATCTCGAAGCGATTTTTTCTAAATTCGAATTAGAACGTCTGTTGTTTTTGCCTTATATTTGAAGCCAAAATGCACCAAACACTACTGTTATTGTACAACTAGAAGTCAAAGCCCGTTGTGAAGCAATTACGAGTGCTAGATAAAACCATTTGATGAAAATATATCGCCCTCCTAAAATAAATAACTTCAATTTTTATCTTCCCCAAAACGATAAAATCATGCTGTTCTGAAAACGTGAAAAAAGTTTCACATTTCAAAGATTTCGTTTTGTGTACATAGTTATTCTTTTGTCCAAGCAGATGATTTCTTTGCTTGGCTTGAAGTCCGCTTATAAATACTCGATTTTTATAAAATAAAACGGTTCTCCACATCATGCAGTATCTAAGGTAGTAATGGTATAACTTAAACCTAGAAAAGAGTATGATGTAGAAATGACACATTTTGAAAGTTAGGAAGCTTCGCTGCAAACCGTCAAGCTTCTCTTTTACTGATCGCGAATGACACCAACATAGTTTATTGTGTCAGAATATTACAATGGTCTCAGGTCAGTACTTATATTAACTTTACGAATAACTAATGAGTAACCGCCAAGAGTCAAATCATTTTGCTTATTTTTAGATTCCACATCTCTGGAATCAATTCGAATTATTCATGTAAGAAAAATTTTCGTTCCATACCATGCGGAGAACAGGCACGCAGCTAGTTACAGAATAAGAAACTACATAAATACTTACAGCAACATGAAGTAATTTTCGAATGGCTTTATTATTCCCAGTACCACAATATGCCATGGCCACAGTATGCATTCCTGATCGTCTAAGTAATGGATCTTTATCACGACACAAGCTTTCAATAAGAGTGTCTGCTTCTTCCAAACGGCCGTACATAGTGAGTGAAATACCTAAAGCTAAGCCTCTCAAAATTTTCTCATGCTGTGTTTCTTGAGCATACTAGTAAAGAAAACACATTAAATAATAATTTATATACTGCAGATTAATATTATTTATACTTATTTTAAAACTCTTTATATTTTAAAACTTTTTATTATAATTATTTAATCAAAAGATTGAATACATGGACGTCTACAATAAAATATTTTGCATTTCTTTTAGCAGTATCAAAAATAGTTCATCAGATTTTAATGCTGAACTGTCTTAGTTTTTAACAAAGTGATGTCATTGTCAAAAATTGTTGAGATAATAATTATTTACAAATGCTACCTATATATATACATCTAATTTTGAACCAATTCCACAGGAGGGACCAACCCGTGGAAATCGGCACACTCAGGGGTATCGTTTAGCAACTTGGAGGAGGCACCAGCTCCCATTAGCGTACACGGCCCCAAAGCAGTTGAGCCGAGAGGAAGTTGACCCTCCCAAGCATTGGCCAAGCCAGATGCTGCTTCACTTGCCGTGTTCTTATGGGAATGGAGTTTAGCACCCAGACCACTGCGGGACGGTTTATGTAGTATCACAGACTTAAAGTCATAATTACGTATCTGTGCCACAAAAGACACTTAAAAATTTTTTCACACGTTAAATTTCATTACCTATTCTATGTATTATTTTTTAAATATAAGCTGACATGACACACAGTCATGGTTTTAAAAATGAACAGTTTGCTTTTAATAATAATTTGTGTTTCAAATTTCGATTTTACATATGGCCATGATTTAAAAATAGAATTTGTAAAGAGCTTAGAAATGAAAGAATTCTTTTACTTTGGAGCTCTACATGAAATAAATAAAACTTTAGTGTTACTTTAGGCTCACAAAGGTTTTTTCTGAAATGTTAAAAAATCTACAAAATATCTGCTTTTAAAAATATAAGTAGTCAAATTTTGGGCTTTCAACTAGCAAATGTTACAATTAAAGGATTTGACATCAAATTTTGAAATTTCCAAGAATACTTCACAAATTTGTAATCAGCGTAACCACAAATCCCTTTATTATTGAATCGAAACACCATAGTTTTTGATTGATGATGAATGAATATACCCTGACAGCGGCAATCTTACAGATCTGGTGAGGAAATACATGTCGACTATTAAAGTTTTAAAATGTCAGAGAACCAGGAGATTTTAATATAAAATAAGGAGACCAGAAAAAACGGGTCATTCCATTTCAAATCAACCAATAAATTTCAAAAATGTCACCCACCGTCTCGGATTTCTTTGAAAATTTTTATAAATGTAGCCATTAGTGTTCTAACTAGCAATATAAAATTTTACTTCAATATCTCTAATACTTTTTAAAATAAAAATTATTAAAATAATGGGAAAGTGACCATAAATGGCGTTTTTGCAAACAATTATTTTGATGGTGCTTTTTCAGATAAAAAATCATAACTTTCTTTATTTTCAATATATTAAATTGAAATTTATACCAAAATGTTCACAAAGGTTTGGAGATTATAGAAAAAATTAATTTGATAGTCCTGTTTAGAACTGGAACCCCCCAAAAATTCATAAACTTTGTTTGTTTTTTTTTTTTTTCATAAAAACAATAATTTTGCAAAAGCTGTTTCAGAAAATGGTGTAGCTCTTAACAAAGCAAACTATTTTTTTACTTACATGTAAATGCATAAAGTAAGATAATTTAAAATAAAAACAGTGGGTATTTGAGTCCTAATAGGTTAATTTAATTAAAAACCAAATATTTTGAAGATTTTTCTTAAAATGTTATGCTGCATGCAAATGTTATTATAAAATATTTTTTTATTTATTTAATTTAAAAAAGGTGCTTATTTTATTTAAAAGTTAATAATGAATTAGTTATTTTACTTAAAATTTAAATTATTTTAAAATTTAAAATTTTTAAAACAAAATCGGAAATACATATAGTTAACATGCGTCAAAATTTTTCTAGCTTTTTTTATTGTCAACTACAAATTAATACTTTAGTTAAAAAACAAACATTTTTCTTTTAAAAAATAGCTGTATGCAATTAAATGTGTAAAAAAGGATTTATTTAATTAATACTTTCTTAATTAAAAAAATTTAGACAAAATTTGAACATTTCTTTGAATCACTGACTACAAATTAAATAAGAAACATACTAACTTGCTTTAGCATAAAATGAAAATATTAATTATTATGACTGATTGTGACACTTATGTTCAGTATTTTACCAGAAAAAAAAAGTAGTTCCGTTCCTTCAATCAATCAATTTCAATGGAGATTTACCTATGTTTTGTAATAATACATTAACATCTTCTAAAGCTTCTTGTTTTGAAATTGACAATTTCAAATTTGTGACGTTTCATCACTGCCAGTTGATACTTTGTCATCAAGCTCAGAAATAAGTTTGTTTACCTTCTTCCTACAAAAACTACATTTTTTTTTTGTCCAGAAATCGATTTTTCACAGTTTGACAATTTGTTAATTACCTCAGATAAATTTGAATTAATGGTTCTCAAACAATTTTTTCTTTTTCTTTTATGGCACTTCAATGGGTCAAAACATGATGTTTGAAGTATTTCAAAGTTATTCAAATAAAATGATTTTTGATGTTCACAAATATTAAGTAAAAGCTCTGATTGTACATTACTTCTCAAACTTATTAAGTTCAAGTCTGAAGGCATAATAATGCAGTACTTGCAGTTTCTACTTGAGCATAAGTCTTTTTATGGCATTCAGTTCCATTTTTCTTAGCCAATACTACAGCACGTCTGGGAATGTTCTGCTGCCATATTAAATGTAACTGATATTCAGTAGTAGCACAAAATAAAAAAACATTCTAATTTACATTCAATTAGATTTTTAAAAAATGAGCTTGCATATCAAGCTGAATAATTTAGCTTTATACTGCGTTCGCAGAGTCAAGGGAACAAAACTAAACAATTGCACGTGTAAACTGGCGTTGAGTAAACACCTGGCATTTTGCCAAAGCGCCAAACACAGTGTGAATTTCTGCTTTCTTCCATTTACGCTGCTTGGAATTAACAAAGGTTAAATTCGCCTAACTAGGGATTGGTGCCAAAAAATGTAATTCTTTGGCAACCCGTTTGTTTACTTTCGTTCTCTCGTTTCCGCGAACAGACTATAGATTATTGGTTTAACTCTTCAAAATAACTTCAACAATCCCAGAGAACATCAAAAACAATTCCAAATTACTCAAACAACATTTTCACTTAACTAAAGAAAGGCAAAACTGATTCCAATTCCCTTGGAAGCATCTGACCAAGAAAGGGATATTCACACCTGCAAACAAGAGGGTGACTCATTGGAAGAGGGAATGGACCCCACCCCTTTACTATCCTACACTACTCAGTATCTCCCCTGCATCTTCTCATATTACACCAGCTCCTTACCACACAACAAACAGAAAGCATGGTCCAAAAGCCTGTTGACTGAAAAGAGATTACTGTCATAGTTCTTTTAAACTGATGTAAAAAGAAACAAAATTATGATAAAAAACAAAAGTTTTAAAAATTGTTTTAATTAAAAATTAATATAAATTGAATTTATAAATAAATAATTGTTTTATATATAAACAATGCTATACAGATATGCCTTCTTCGTTCCTCAGGCAATTTACCCCCCCCCCCTCCCAAAAGAAAAATACATTACAAAATTGGCTGAGACAGCATTTAAATTTGAAATTTTCCGACCGTACAGCACATAAATTTAACTATTCTTTTTTCTACATGTTTCATTACTGTTAGAATAACTGTTCCTAAAAGTGCATAGTACAACTTCTGAAGAGACATTCTAAAAAACTGAATCTCTAAACTATGATAACTTAATTGCATAAAAATAACTTAAAAAGTTACATCATTTCTGGGGGGGAACACAACAACAACAACAACAAAAAAAAAAAAAAAAAAAAAAAAAAAACCAGCCTGTTCTGACCTTTTTCCCCTACCCCCATTTTTTATTATTTGTTATTGACACACTCTCTCTTTTTCCTTTTTGCTTAAACTGTTTTAAAAAATACCGATTTAAACATTAATAAACTATTTTAACTTGATTTCCAATGACCCATTAAAAAATTTTCAATTAAAAATAAATAAATACCATGTTTTTACCTGACAGGTGAGGAGATTCCTATTATAAGCAAAGCATTATCTACATTAAAAAAAAAAAAATTACAGTTATATTACTGCTCTAACATAAGTCAGAATGAGTGTAATTTAACTTGTAGTTGACAATAAAAAAAAAAAAAAAAAAAGTTTTGACGCATGTTTACTATATGCATATTCCGATTTTGTTTAAAATGTTTTATATTTTAAAAATAAAAAAATTAAATTTTAAGTAAAATAACTTTAACTCATTATTAACTTTTAAATAAAATAAGCACCTTTTTTAAATTAAATAAATAAAAAAATATTTTATAATAACATTTGCATGCAGCATAACATTTTAAGAAAAATCTTCAAAATATTTGGGTTTTAATTAAATTAAGCTATTAGGACTCAAATACCCACCGTTTTTATTTTAAATTATCTTACTTTATGCATTTACATGTAAGTAAAAAAATAGTTTGCTTTGTTAAGAGCTACACCATTTTCTGAAACAGCTTTTGCAAAATTATTGTTTTTATGAAATTTAAAAAAAAAAAAAAAAAGTTTATGAATTTTGGGGGGGTTCCAGTTCTAAACAGGACTATCAAATTAATTTTTTCTATAATCTCCAAACCTTTGTGAACATTTTGGTATAAATTTCAATTTAATATATTGAAAATAAAGAAAGTTATGATTTTTTATCTGAAAAAGCACCATTAAAATAATTGTTTGCAAAAACGCCATTTATGGTCACTTTCCCATTATTTTAATAATTTTTATCTTAAAAAGTATTAGAGATATTGAAGTAAAATTTTATATTGTTAGTTAGAACACTAATGGCTACATTTATAAAAATTTTCAAAGAAATCTGAGACGGTGGGTGACATGGCCTGGTTGATTTGAAATGGAATGACCTACTATTAAAATACAGTATTCTCCTGAAAACGACAGTAGAGTTAGCAGGTATGCCATTTTGTTATTTTCTTTTAATGATGCACAGGCATTGTTTCACCAAAAATATTTATAAATAAATAAATAACATCTTAAACCACACTTAAAAAGTAAATAAAACTTACTGCAACCATGTCTTCAATAGCAGTAGCAGATTTTGAGCCAAGCATAACTAAGCCCATTGCTACACCTGCAGCCTCACCAGTTACTGCATCATCTTGATACAAGTTAAATTTAAGCTGTTCATATACATCTATAATGAAAAAAATCATATTGTAATAATACAGCTGAAAAGGTAAACTGATTTCAATAACTTTAACTCTTTATGACCCAACAGGACATAAATTCCATAATAAAATTATTTAATAAGGCATAACTTTGCAATAAAGTCCCAGAAAGATCTTTAATTTCCTGTACTTTAGTATTTGATTTAATCTAAATACATAAAAGAGGAATCTGGACTGTGTTTGTTCGCTATAGGCGTCTAGGCCGTTTGTTGGATCTGCACCAAATTTGGTACACTGAGACAGGACAAGAGAAAGCTAATGTTGAAAAAATGAAATTAATAAAATAAAAGTTCTTTGTTCATATGCCTATCAAAATCAAAATATACAGGTTGCTCCCACGATGATATTAAGCCCCTTACCAAAACAAACTGAACTTTTTAAAAAGGGCCCAGTATTTCGTCTAATTTTGTGCCGTAGCATAGTCTCGAATCTATGTGAATTTCATCGAAACTTAAAGTGCACAATTTGTCTCTCTCATTTGTGATCTCACAGTTCTTTTTCATGAGAAGCAAAACACCATACATAATACCTGGCGAGAACATAAATTTGGAGGCCCATCTTTTTACAGTGCTGGAACTTGGAAGTGGTACACCCAGTTTGTCTCTCCAGAATTCATAAGATTTTGAAGATAATGCTCTCAAAACAATGCATTTTGGTACATCTTCTGGTGGCCATCTAATTTTCTTTTTTCCTTGAAGCACATTAATTTGTGATTTGCTAAAAATACGGCTTACGCTTTCTTTTAATTGATCTAGATTTTTGATTGTATTTTTCAAATTACGGTTTTTTCTCTTTAGCCTTCTAAGTTCAGATACTGTCATGTTTTTGCATAGAAAATTCCTTTTTAATTTTTGATTAATTATTCTAATACCATGGCAATTTGCATTTTTTAATATTTTAAGCTTACTTTTAACACTTGTTAACTGCAATTTTAAATTTTTGGTTTCATCTCTCAGACTATCACAATTATTACAATAATTTTTGCCTTCATCCAAGCTATCATTTTCTTCCATATGACAATTTATTGTGACTGCATTAGTTTCATCATTTTGCTTTTTCAGGGGGCTTAAATTTTGCAGCCTCTCTTTTGCTTCTTGTAAAATTTTTCTCTTCTTTTGTCTCTCAGATCTGTCAGTATTTTGCTCGTCAAAACTCATGCTTAGTAAATTAATGCTAGGAACAGAAGTGTCCTTTAATTTTCTTTTAATATGGGCAGCCCCAATAATCTGTTTTGCATATCATCCATGTAATCACTTAGTTGAAAATGTTCACTGCAGACACGAACATATTTGGGATTCAATGTATCATTTCTTCGGCATCTAATCACCCATTCTTTCATTACATCAGATTTCTTTAGTGAAAATTGATGAAATATAATATTTTTAGGCAAGTTGGAGTGTATAGGCTGATTATTTTACCAACTAAGCGAAAAATTCCAGAGCTGGGGCTCGAACCCAGGACTACCGCTTAACGTGCGGGTGCTCTACCACTGAGCTACTCTGGGCCGATTCCCAGATGAAATTTCTCGCTTTTGAACCGTTGGCATTTATCATCTTCCTCTGCAAACCACAGATGGAACAGATGAAACAATTAATTCGCGACAACTCCATTACGTCGCGGAAGTTATATATATAATTTTTTTTAGAAAGTGAATATATCAACCTTTCAAGTATATTAGGCAAGTTGGAGTGTATAGGCAGATTAATTTACCAACTAAGCGAAAAATTCCAGAGCTGGGGCTCCAGATTTTTCGCTTAGTTGGTAAAATAATCAGCCTATACACTCCAACTTGCCTAATATACTTGAAAGGTTGATATATTCACTTTCTAAAAAAAATATATATATATATATATTTTTATTCTTTGCATTTCGGTACGTATTAGTGCATGTCGCAACTGCACAAGAAGGCATTTTAACACGAAGAAATCAAATTTAAGCTATATTTTTTTAATGACCACGACAAAAAAGAGAATGAACTAAGTCAAACTACGTAAAGCTATCTTTCTACTTGTGTCAACTGTCCTGTTGTCAACCAAGCCAGAAGTGGGAGCGCAGTGACATCACAGAGGCTCTTAACATGGGAAAAAGTAGCTTCACGGCAGAGGGTGATTCTTCAAAGGAATTACCCAGTCCTTGTGCATTCTATAGTCCTGGTGCATACATCACTCAGAAAAAAATGTTTCTACTGGAATAATTTATGTCCAGTCAAATAGACTTTAAACTGCTCTATCTTAAAACTAGTGTCAGTCAAAAAAGAAAATGACCTAATAGGCAACATACCAGGAACAGTTGTATTTGGATAGTATTAAAATATTCATTTTGATTTTATTGTTATACAGTGACAACGAGCATTCATGAACAAAAAATGACAAACCAAAATAGTTTTAATATCTTATTCCTGAATTTTAATTAGTTGAATATTTCATAATAAAAAATCACTTATTGAAACACATCATCACATAAAATAAATAAAAACTTTGTAAAAAAAAAAAAAACACACATAAAAGGTTACTTCAACAGAGCAGAGGGTTCCCTCTGCTCTGTTTGACGGAAGGGTTTGTCTGAAGAAGACCAAACGAATTTTTGGTCGAAACGATCGTTACGCCTTGAAGTAACCTTTTATGTGTGTTTTTTTCACAAAGTCTTTATTTATTTTATCTTATAACACCAGTTTTTTGAGTGTTTATTTTCACATAATCACATACCTTGTCGATGGGTACCCATAGCAGCTAAGCCTAAGCCTAAACAGCCACCATGCCTTACAACTTCATTTGAAGCTTCTTTCAATTGATTTAGCAAATAGTCAATTATTGCTGCTCCATGATTAGCATGAATCAGTCCTAAAGCATATAATCCACCACCTTCACTGAATCCAGCAGATGAACCTGAATCTTTAGGCAAATATGAAGACATTAAATGCAAAGCTTCATTTTCATGACCTTTATGAATAACACCCAAACTTGCTGTTGCACTAAATTTAGCCCAGTTAGTTGCTCTTGCTAACCATTCCAAGTTATCTCTCAAAAACTGGTCACTTGTAGTACCACAGTGCATGAAAGAATTAGCTATCACAGTAGCTGTATGGCAAACAGAATTTCGTACAGCTTCTTTAGTTTGCTTTAAAATAAGCATGTCAGTGTGGTTGTTTCGAATCAAGAACTGAAGATTCAAAGCTATGGAAACTTCACCACCCAAAATAGTTGCTAACTTTTCTATTCTTTCTTGGTGTTTCTTTTGGTCTTCACTCTAGAAAAGAAAAATCATAACAACATCAATCTACGTATTAAAAAACAAAACATTTTTTCAGCATGTTACTGGAATACTATACAGCACTTATATCACATCACACTTCATTCTGATTACATTCGATTGTAATAGATTATCAAAATAGTACTTTCCAAATTTTTCAGAAATGCTATGATAAAATTACATTATTCTTGAATTCTTTTAATATTTGATTTCATTAGGATCAAGATTACTGCTATTTTACTAAATTAACATTCACAACTCATAATGTTCTTAAATTGCTAGTACAGTAGGGGACCCGAAATCCGGAATGCTCGGAACCGGACCCATTCCGGATTTTGGGATACCGGCTGCGAACTTTACCGATTTCCGGAAGTCTTCCGAGGTAAGCTGTAGCATAGGCCCTTCTGCGTTTTAGCGTCTATTATGACGTTAATTAATATTAACTGAAACTTTATTAAATAAAAACTTTAAAAATATGCACACGATTATATATCTCTGATTAAAAAAAAAAAAAAGAATGAATGAATAATACAGTATGTTAAAGATGAAGTAAAATCCATTAAAAAATTCGAAAGCTATGTTATCGAGCCGAGCAAGGATTATTTCAGACGGATGACGATTGCTGCAACTAAATTGGCTGAAAATATGCAACTTATATAATCTTAAAATTTTACTTAACGTTTTTTCATACATAGTTTCCGATTGAAATAACTCATCCTACACCGCAATTCAGCGGGCTACGGAAGGAGGGATAGAGCAGTTGCGCAATTTTCGGATCAACTGCCGTCTTTCCTCGGCCCGTTGATTTGCCAAGCAATTTATTACGCAACCCGCAACCCAACCTTTCTTCACACATCCGCAGTTCTTTGAGAAGAGGGGGGGGGGGAACAGTCATTAAGCAGACCAAATCCCGTTTATCTTTGTTTACATTTAACAGACTAGATGAATCATCAACACTTGAAGCTGCGCGCCTGTGTGTGTGCGTACATAAAGGACACATATTTTTCTCCCCATTAAAGCAAGTCATTCTATAATAGCATAGAATCTATTTACGTTACGAGAAATCGAAAATTACCGCACAAGATCTAACAGCAACTCGCCGATCGCAAAGCGAAGAAAGGCGCAAGTAGACGGGATCGATCATTCTCCTGGTACGCGCCCGCACCCTCCTTTCCCTGCGCTTCGCAGCGATCGACGAAATTCTTTCCAATTTAACAGGTTTCCTTATTTTTACGTATATTCAATTGAAAACGGTCTTTCAAAGAAGAAAATGAGGAATAAAAAGGAAAATAATATCCATTTATTTATGCTTATAGGGAGGGAAAAAAAAAAAAAAAAAACACGAAGGGGGGGAAGAATGCAGGGAAAAAAAAGTTCCAGATTTTGGGTTTTCCGGATTTCGGGTCCCCTACTGTAATTACAATCGTAATCCCCATATTTTCTTATAATCGATTACAGATAGCTGTAATCAAACAAAGTCTGCATCAGATAGATTCTTTTGCATCTATATACATATACTACGAGTGACTCAAAAGCAAGCTGAAGTCACAAACTGCTGTGCATAGCATACATTTGTCTATTCGATTAAATGAATCAAGAATTTAGCAGATTTTGAAGAAAAATAAATTGTGAATGAGACCTTAACAATACAAAGCAATAGGACAATGTTGAGGCTATAGGAAAAATGTTTTCACAAAGATTTTATTTCTCAACAGCGTTATCAATCACTACAATCTTGCTTCAGGACCATCTAAACCATGGCTCTTATTACTGTACCAAATTTTGTCATGATCACATGTGCTGTTTTGATGAAGTTTGATAACAAAAGTTGCAAAGCCCGAAGAACTAAAAATGATGGTTGCCAAAATGGATCCTAGCTTTTTCACCTGGTGACCATGCAAAAATTTTTAGGGGCAAATATATTTTATAGAGCAAACAATACAGTTATTGACAGCTAAAATACAAACTTCTGCAGTGAGAGGCTGTTTGACTAATTTTTATATATAAAATGAAACCAACAGTTAATTTAATACTACTGAAGATGATCTTTCTTCTGATAATCAATAAATAAATAAGATAATCAATAAATAACTAAAAGTAATTAAATTATTTAAAAAAAATTCAGGTAGTATCTTTTGTTGAAACTACCACAGGATATACATAAACATGGGCTTAACTATCGTTAAGGTGGTTAAGAGGTACCAAATAGAAAATGATGACTATATTAAAAAACTTTTGATTTAAAATGACACAAAATATTTATTTACACTGTATAGTGTGCTTTAATTCATATTGCTGCCGCAATTCATTGTTATTTAATAACATTTGGCTTCTACTCTACGGCACTTTCTTCCATGTTTCCAAAGCCCAGTTATAAATAAAAACATCTGCTAGTGGCCTTTTCAAACTGTTTCTCATCAAACAATAAGAATGTTGTCATGAGAATATGTTTCAGTACCTCGTTTAAATGAGATTTTACTTTGAAAATCCCCCTCACAATTGACACTGCCTATTGAACATAAACTGCACAAGCTAACATAGAAATATTTGGATACTGCGCTCTATGTGACTCAATTTATAATGTTGTGCAGACATTATTGAATGACTAATTTATAAGGCAATTAAAATATTATGTGCCGAAGCTGGGGAAACTCTAGAAATGTATCATTTCCACTTACAAATTTACCAAAATGGCCAAGACAGAGAACATCCGCTCTCAATTTCTTTTTTTTTTTTAATCATTCTCTAAGTCTGGAGCAGTTTAAGCTTTAGAAATCGATAAGTATGCTTTTTTTTTTTAAATTAATTTTTCTTTCAATGATGCAAAAGTATTGTTTTGCACTTTACATGATTAAAAACTGCACTGTAAACATCTAATAGCATTTAAAACATTCAGAGTCTGATTCCCTCACCCCACCCCCACAATTTTGCCAGCCTGGTGATTTTTCTTTTTCATTTTGCAGGCTCAACTATTGGCAATTTTCCTTCTTTTATTTTAAATTACCTGCCTCCCGTGATAGGGAGGGGGGGATAATCCCAATTTAAAAAGGAAAGAGGCTCAACTAAACTAAATTTTTTATTTTAATTTTGTGTTTATATCAATCTTTCGATGAATTAATTCGCTTTAAAAAGTGTACATCATATTTTTACTCTCAAAATATAATCAAATTAAAATCTTTTTATTGATCTACTTTCTGTGTATCTGTGACACACTTTTTCAACATCATGAGTTTTTGTGGCCCACTTTTCTCAACATGATCCTTGAGGTAATAGGGCTGTCTCCTCTCCTTTTGAAAATAGAGAATCAGTTATGTTAAACTTTCAAAGTCAATAATTTTTTTTGAAGTACAGTACGGGACCTGAAATCCCAAAATCTCTAGAAGACCCAATATTTAATATTAGATAAGTACGGCTGATAAAATTCTAGAATAAAAAAACCTTCTGATAAGAAACATAATACTAGTAAAAAAAAAAAGCATGTTTTTGCAGTATTACCAGATCTTCTATTTTCGGTTGAACAGGAGCTGGTGTTGGTGCTGCAGCTTGTTCTTGATCTGTTTCCATTGTTTCCCTGCAAACAGACTTATAAAGCCTGAATAGTCACAGTAAACACGAGAAAAAATACTTTTTTTTAAAGGATATTTTCTTTTTTAGACAAGTATATAAATTTTATTTTACAAATCGAGAATAATTTCCACATCCAAAATAAAACAGCTAAGTCCAATGTTATCCTACAGGAAAAAACTATTTTCTTGCACAGTATGTACAGTTACAGATAATGCCTCAATTTTTTTCCACTGTATGCTTACTCACATATGCACATGTTCCTGAAATTTTGATTTTTTATTTTTCTATCACTGTTTTAAATATAGTTGAAATATAAAAAAATGTTTTGCAAAGACTGATTGAATATTTATAATTATCAACAAAAATAAATCGAAATTTCAGAAAAGACACATCATGCATTGTGCCAGTAGATAGATAATAGAGAAAAACACTGATACAAAATATCAATAATTATGAATACAACAAAAATAATTTTAGCATGGGACTTAGCAGCTTCATTTCAGTGGGTAAAAGTCATCTTAAGTCTAATTAAAGGCTTTTTTCAGTTTTTTCCAGTTATGCCATTGGCTATTCCCCAAAGAAATTCCCTGACATTTACTTTCATTGACTGTGGTTTTCCTTGTCTTTCTACAAGAATAGAAACCTTGCAGTACAATGTAAATTCCAATAAATAACATTGCACAATAATACATGGATTCCTAACATTTTAACATTGTGTCCCCCCAACAAAGGATAACTTAAGATGGCTACACCCCCTCCCCTCATAATCTTCAGCATAAATGCAGTTTTTTATTCTTCAACAATGAATAGCCATGTTTTTCTACAAAACTAGGGGCTAAGGCCCCTAGACTCGCTATGCTCGCTTTGCATATAAATCATTCGTCCCCTAAGGCATATTCGTAAAAAAGACATAATTTCAACAGAAAAAACCCATAGCAATTTAAAAGCAAAATTACGAATAGTATAAAATCATTTAAAAACAGTTGAAACGCATTAAAATCCGTTATGTAGCACTATCGGTGGCAGTCACCACCTTCTTCAACACAGGTCTTAGTTCTAAATGGCCAGCTCTCTTCCTCAGCAAGGCGTTCCACCCAGGATCTATCTGCGCATGCGTCATATCATTTATAGCGCCATCTGTGGTTATAATCTGCAAGGCTTCCATATTTAGGGCATAATAACTGTTAAAAACCCAAAGATTGGATCAGACAGAATGTTACTGAGCTACACGTTGCTTGGTTCTTGCATGTTCATTGGTACATAAAAATTTAAACTTCACACTACAGTAGACCACTCCCCATATCACGGTAGATATTTTGTAATAGGAATCCGTGTGCTACGGATCCTGAGCTATACTCCACCTGGAGTGCGGACTCCGCGTATAATCGCTGGAAAAATTATTTGCACTCCTCAGAAACACAATGATATTTAATGGTGCTATTCAAAAATTATATTAATTGGGAGTTAAAGCTTATTAAAATCAGAACATCTGTTTCAGCTGTATTTTTAATCATGTAAAACCTATTGGACACCTTGCATATTTGCCACTCATGGCGATTTTTCATTATTTGGCAACTTGCGTATATGTATAGTTAAAAAATTAGCTCTAAGAAAACATTACTTCACATGTTTTCTTTGATAAAAACTACGAAACAGCTAGGATAGCTTGCCACCAATGGCGACTTTTCATTATTTGGCGATTTACACATGCTCACAACCTATAATTACTGCTCATGCAAGGTTCCCGGAAAACCATTATCCATATTTTCATATACATAATCCTTTGCAGATTGGCATATTTAGCACTACGAATTATATCATCTCGCCGCACTGGCAAATAGTCATAGTTAACGCCACCAAATATGCCTACTGGTAGCAAATACTCCAACTGGACCGAACCGCCTTTAAAATAATCTGCATTTTAATTATTTTTGATTTTCAAGATACTAGGTTCCATCATTCTGGAACTCGAAGCTTAGATTAACCCTGCTTGGAAAGATATTATTTTGCCAGATCATTCCTAATGCCAAGATGATGCTTTTAAAATCAGTTACAATTAGTTATTCTGTTTTGGAAAAACGAATAATTGCTAATTTTTAACTCCTGTTGTCTAAGTGAACTAACTATTTGAAAATTGTCAACTTTGTGTAACACATTTTGAGTTATTTATTTCATATACTTTTTAATTTGGTGTAAAATAGGTGTAATTCTACATCATATCATGTTTGTGAATTTCACGTGATTCTACATACTTGAAAACGCTTTGTTACAAAGGAATGAATGATTTTATGCCAAATCTGGCAACCATTATGTTTATTTTTTCAGTTTTTTATTAATATCATCTAAAATAATTTGATTTTTGAAATTTAAGTCAGCTTATCAGGTTCCTCAGAATTTTTCGAATCTGTGGTCACCTTTAGTTGAAACTCAACCCCCATGGTTTAGAAGGAGATAGCCCAACAAGCTTTGACAGCGGCCATTCTTTTTTTTTTTTAGAATAGAGAGATAATATTATCTGTAAAGTTAAAATAAGAAAACATTTTGAGGGAAAACATGTGCTTTGGAGTAAAAATAAGATGATTTTTTTGAACTTGCTCTTTCTCTGTTTTTCTCGCATTCACCCCAGCAAAACGCTACCTGTGCCCAAAGGGGGTATGCCCCACAGGTTGGCAGCTACTGTTTTAATATACCTTAGAACAATTGTGAATATAAACAAGAAAAACATTAATTTTTAAAATTTTGGTATGCTGAAAGTAACTGAATAACATATATAATAAATGTGGGATTACAGCCATTTATCTACTTGAAGGATCTAGACCGAGGGGAGGGTACCCTCCGTGGAGGACTTTCTAAGGTGTCCTAACTCGTATTCACAAGTTTTAGAGAAAACCATGGAAAACTCCAAACAACTAGGAGGGTCAACCTGGGTTTGTACCCAGTTGAGAAAGCAAATGCACTTGGCATTGGTGGGGCCGTATATAACAATTAAAATAACAAATGAATTATAAGGAGGCTGAAAAGTAATGAATTTTTTTTTTTTTTTACATAAAAATCAAACAAATGATTCTTTTTTTTTTTTTTTTTTTTTTTTTCAATGAAAGATAGTCATCATCCCCTTTTTTCACTTGTAACCTCCTCTGAGAACACAATTCAAAATCTCCTGAGAATGAATTTTAAATATAAGCGAAAGTTGCATTTTACAGCAAGAATTTATGGTTCTCTCTTCTTTATTCTTTGAGATCATTTCATATCTAATCTAGCACCTATGTTTAAAAAACTCATGCACACACTAAATTTCGTATTATTATTTTCAGTAACTTTGGGCATACAAAATATTGACGCACACACACACACACACAAAATGACATTACTTTTTGGTTTCTGTAAAAGTTTAATGCATATGTACTCACCCTTCAGGTTTTTCCTCTGGTTTAGTCAATGTAGATATCAAATTAGATGGGATTGGAGCTGTAGCTTTTAATGCTTGTAAAACTCTGCCTAAAAACTGCTGAGTAGCACTTTCATACAAATCAAAAGCTATCTGAAAAGCCATCAAGGCAAGTTCCTAGAAAACATCAAATAAATAAAAAGTAAGAATTGAAGAGTTTTAGAAGACAGAACAATTAGAAATAGTATCAAATGCCACATAAAATATGTACTGATTAAAGGGGAAAAAAGAAAAAATGTTCTTACAGTCAGGTGCTTTCACAAAACTCATGCTATAACAAATTCAGTTTTTTTTAACTTGAATGGGCTAATGTAAAATATGAGAGACTCAAAACCATATGTAACTCCCTGAGCATCTTGGAAATGCGCAAACAATGGTCTAATTTTCACGCAGCTTTAAGATTATGAAAATGAAATAAATCTTGGGAGGAAGATACGTAATTAGAAAATATTAGCTATTAATACTACTACAAGCTTTAAAATTAAAATATATTTTGTGATACCTTTGTGTTTTAAATAATATAAATTGTAGGTGCATTACAGTAAAAGCTGGAATTAAGTGAATGGGATTTCATGTCACTGCCACCTGGAGGGTATTTAAAAAAAAACCTTTGCAACAAAGCTAGTTTTAATATTTGGGTTTAGGGAAAATTTAAAGAAAATCTTGATCCATTTATATGATTATAAATGTACATATTAACACTACTTGTAGAAAACAAATTTTTAAAAAACTATTTAAATTTTAGATATACAAAACATCAGATTCTTATTACCTTCACAAGCCAAAAATGTTTGAATTTTATGGCTAGCAAATTGTTGCAATTGTTCAGATTTTTGGCTTTGCAACTGGCAACAAAAAAAAAAAAAATTATTAATGTTAGTATTTTGGGGCCCTATAAACACCATGAGTATATCTCATTTTTGGACCTTCAAAAGGCCACCAATACTTATATTTTGGGGGCTTCTTTGATGATAAAAAATCTGATGTGTCCAACACATGACCCCCAACGCAGAACATGCCGAAATCGGCGACATGCGTCGCAGAACAAAGAGCTCCGCTGCAGAACAATTACGGATGAGGACTGAAAAGGGAGAGAGAGGGGAGAAATCAATCACTTTAAACAGAAAGTCAAACTCAAAAGCCAGACAGCAATCTGGAGAGATACCATTTCATCTCCTGCATCCAGGCATAGAAATAATATATTCCTTTGTGGGGGGGAGATGACACAGCGGCAATTAGTCATAAGTGAATTATCACCCAAAAGGCGCCTGATCATCTCCTTCTGGGAGAGCGCCACCTTTTTGGACCCCACATGTGGAGAACGGACAGCACTTATCACTTGCAATATCATTCACATTCATTAATTAGTTAAAAACATTTACTCACTTAATTACATTTACATTTACTCACTTAATTACATTCACTTACATTTAATCACTTTATGGAGATTTTAGGCTTTTAAATGTTTTTAACTAATTACAAGGTATTTCCGTGTCTAAATTTTAACTAAACATTCACATTCATTTTCTAGCTACGTCCCCCCCCCCCCCGGTAAATATGTCTGCTCGAGACAAAGTCTCTTGCTTTGAGTGTAATACTCCTATAATTTTTAAAAATTATAGGAGCATATAAAACTGAGAATTGTTATGTGCAACCCCTTTAAAAAAATTGGATTAAAACGGCTCCTTTAATACAATCGATTAAAATGGCCACTTCAAAATTACAAGTAGTAAAATTAGACCTTCATAGATGCAACCCGTTAAAATGCATTTTTGCAAATAATTTACCCTCTTCTGAATATGATGTTTATTAAATAGCTTTTTTATTTCATCTTTCGTGAGCTATGAGCTGACCTTAAAGGTGCCTCTCCGATGTTTGTTTTCTGCTGACACAACAAGAAAACGCGATCAGGATTTTCAAACAAATACGCACGCATACTTAGAAAGGGAAAGGGAGATTAAGCAATTCCGCCTGTCGATCTTGATACTGCAATGTCAGAAGTTATGTTTAGTAACTACACGGTTACAAATTATTTAATAAATATTCATAATTTCAGATTTTACCGCCATAGCAAAAGCAGTTAGTAACGATGCTCCAGATGTTTCGCGCTCTTGCAAGTTTATGCTGTGAACGATTGTTTTGTTAAACTGGTCTTTTTATTACAGTTTATTCATAATTATTATCATGAATTTGGGCCCATAGAGCGTAATGTATTTCGAATCTTTTGGGCGGTTCTGTAGAAAAACTATCCTGTCGAATGGAACCGAAAGGGAAGTTGCACAACTAGATGTTACAGTAATCCTTAATATAAAGTTTCAACATTCTACGCCTAATAGCTTTTGAGTTAGGCGAGTTTAATTAATTTCGGCCCATTGAGCGTAATGTATTTCGAATGTTTTGGACAGTCCTGTAGATAAACTATCCAGTCGAATGGAACCAAAAGGGGAGGTGCACAACTAGATGTTACAACTATCCAGAATATGAAGTTTCGACATTCTACGCCTAATAGCTTTTGAGTTAGGCGAGTTTAATGAATTTCGGCCCATAGAGCGTAATGTATTTCGAATCTTTTGGGCGGTCCTGTACATAAACTATCCATTCGATTGCCAACAAAAGGGGAGGTGCACAACTAGATCATAGAAAAATCCTAAATATCAAATCTCAACATTCTACGATCAATAGTTTTTGAGATATGCGAGTTACATACATATGTACATATGTACGTACAGACGGCATAGAAAAACTGGCCACAGTAGACTCGCCGCTGGTCAAAATGAGTTGCAGACGCGTTAATACGATCGAACATGCTAGCCTACGATGAGATGCATCGAAAAAAATTTTTAATTAAATTTAGATGTAGTCAAAATCGTTTTTTTTTTTTGTGTCAAAATTTGGCCCCCAAAATTTTTCGGGATCACGTTACTTCCTTATACTACGTACAAGGAAGTAAAAAGGCAGGTTTTCATATTTTAGATTAAGGAAATTGCTATAAGCATTCAGATTTTCAACTCTCAAGAAGGATGCAAACATCAGATTTTCATAACTGCTTTTGATAACCAAATTTCCAACACCAAAAGATTGAAATCTTTTGCCAATTATCAGAGTTTGGAAACACATAAAAAATATCATAATACTTGGTTGTTATGCAAACAAGAAAATATTGATAGTTTTACCATACGGTAGGTTCGAGGGACACAAATTCTCAAGTAAAAATATGAATTCATTAATTAAATACCACCATTAACCTTAAAATTTTGAATGAAAAAAGTGAATATCTGCAGTTTTGCAGAAGTCCTTCATGCCTGTAAAAAGATTAATAAACATAGAAGATTATAGTAAGGACTACTTACAGCATTTCCTTTACAAAGCTTTTCTAAAATATCTGCAACAGCTTGTGCATCATCAACAAATATTAAGCACTGAAATGAAATAAGAAATCTTAATATGAAACTTTTTCAAAAATAATAAATAAATAAATAACACATTAAATTTTTTTGTCTAACATACCTGGCACATATTTACATAATCAGGTGTCTCTAAATTTTTGTAGAGACTTACTAAAGTCTGTAAAACTTGATTCCTGTACATTCTGTTTTGTATCAATGACATAGTTACTTTAAAACTGTACGACAGCATGCCAACAACATCATCCTACATGAAAATAAGAATTAAAATAAATAACTAAAAGTTGAGTAAAACAAGGGGAGAGAGTAATATTGGAGCCAATATTTTTTTAACACCTCCCTACTTATTATAAAATAAGATCTCTGTCTCTTTCTCTCTCTCTGTGTTGGTGGCATAACAAGAAAAATGGCTGCAAGCGGAAACACCAAATTTGGTACAAAAGAAGTTTGCACGGAGTTATGCACCTCAAAGCATTTTTTTTTTTTAATTCAGCCTAGAAATTTCTTTATTCCATATTTTATGGAATTTTGAGCAAATTTTCACAGATATTCAGTGATATAAGCAAGAATAATCTCCACAAAGAAACGGTCATTATATCATCACACAGAAAGAAATTTTCCTTTCAAAAACAGTTTGTTTTGAATGTTTAACATAATTTACAGATTTTTTTTAGGTCCCAAAGAAACTCAATTATCAAAAATTTTCAAGAATTAACTTTTAAGCAGTAGCATCTTAAAATCTATCCATCAGAATGTTTTTTAATTTAGTCAGATTATAAAAAGGCACATTGAAACCTCTTTTAAATTTTAAAAATATAAATTAGGAGATTTTCTAAGAATTTTAGAGTGAAATAGGATTTTAAATTCAATTAGCTAGTGAATAGAAATTTTATTATTTATTTAGATATACATTTGTAATTTATTATTACATTACATTTCTGGTTTGCCTAGTCTTGGTAATGCAAAAATTGAAATTGTGAATTTGACAAAAGAAAAATATAAAATTTTCTAACGTGGTATGGGTCATAAGTAACATTGTCATTGCTTTCACATGACGAGTTTAAAAACACATTCGGATTAGCATATTCTAATGTAACAACCATGTCACAAAATAATTTAGCAAATACCCAAATTTACATTTAACTGAGAAGTAGCCACTGATTAAAATTTAAGGTTATGTATCATTTATGAATTTTTCAACTGTCACATCCTGAAATCTATCGCTCAGGATGTTTTTTGATTATATCACATAGTAAAATGCACATTTAGGCCATCATTAAAGGCTAAGCAATATAGAAATATCAATAGGGCAATACTTTTACAAATTTTAAAGTAAGATGCCATTACATGTTTTTCTTAACGTTGCCTTGGCAATGAAAGCATGAGTAATTCTGTCATGGATCAATAACTAAGGATGGGAATCTCAATAGTAAAAAAAAAAAAAAATGCTCTCAAAAAATCCCACACAAGAGAACTCTTATTAATGCAGGTGGCTAATGCATTTGCACATCTGGAGCTCCAGATAATCTGTTATGCAGTAAGTAATAATAAATGATAGACAACATCACACATGCGAAGGAAATAACAGGGCTCACAACAGAATTTCAAGGCCAATTCCGAGGGGAGCTTTTTTAATCATAAAAAGGACCAAAAAGGGGCTGTTTCGTCTAAAAAAGGGATCGGCTCTGTTTGAAAAAAAGCCTATGCGCAAGAAGGAAATTGTTTATAAACTGATGCATATAAAATTATATATGTTATAGAATTTATATTTTATACAATAGAAATACTTAAGTCTTTGTAACAAAAAACCACACAAATTCACAGCAGGCATAATTTGTATACACTTAAAATATCTGCTTGTACAAAACAATTTTGACTTTCCAGGCATTGGTTATCGTAATTTTAATGTTTCTTTAAATATTACAGAAAATAATGTAAACATTTGAGTATATCATGAGTAACAAACGAACAGTTGAAAAAAAATGTAATCTTAAGAAAGACAAGAAAAAACTTTATTTTTCAAATAGTAGGATATAACTTTTAGTAGAAACTAATTTTTGTAACAATTTTGTTTAAAAAAAAAGGGGGGGGGGATTTTAATTAAGTCTTTTTTTTTTTCTTTTTTTTAAAACAGTTATAATCATTCAATGCTTGTGCTACTTTAACTTTTTGTGTAGAAAAATCATTCTAACTATTGTTTTTTAATAACTGGTCACTTGCAGATTTCTGAGAGATTTCATAACTTTTAGCTGTTTTAAAACCATTTTTCAGTTTCTTTACTAGCTTCAAGATATTTTTTCTTTTTCGGAGAGGGTTAGGGGCTGCCTTGACATTTTATTCTTTAATAGATTTTATTTTTTCCTCTCTAATTTCTTTTTTTAATAAATAATCATTGTAAAAGTGTACATAACACTTGCAGAATCAACAAGTTCCTTAGTGATTGATGATAGTTCAGGTTTGGTTCCAAATTGCATCATCCACAATAAGTTTTTAAATATCCTTAGAAGGAAAATACCAAATTCCCATGAAAAAGAGCCTTTAAGCTTTTTTTTTTTTTTTTTTTTGGAAAATGGGGGGGGGGGGGGGTTGATATAATAACTAATAGCTGCTAACTTATTTTTTTCCAAAACAGGATAAAAAACAAGATTTTGTGGGAAAACAGGAAGATTTTTCCAATTAAATTTAAACTGTTAAGAGAAGAAAAAAATTGAAATGAGCTGTATTTGGTCAATTTTGTGAACAGCTAGCTACAAGTCGCACTACCTTGTTTTGGCCCAAGTAATGATTTGAAGATTTAGTGGCAAATTTTAAAAAATCAAAAACTTTTTTTTTTTCATCTACAAAAACATTTCTGATTCCTGAAGCTTTAGTTCTGGCAAATTTTCCCATGAATTTTTCCAGGGATTTAAATTTTCCCATGAATTTTTCCTGAATCGAGAAACCCCTCTCGAAATAATGGGCCTGCAATCTGCAATTCTTAGTAATAAATTGTGCTCTATTAAAAATTCTGTATAAAGGCATTTAGCATTTGTAGCAGATATGTTGAAATCTCTTTCCCTTCAACCTGTATTTAAGAAATAATTTACAGTATTCTTTTAAAACTAAACACCACAATCATGTTTCTCTGGAAAAACTAACACATATAATTTGAATCTTAATAAAAAGAGCAAAGAGTTTGCACACATTAAATGTAATTTTTGAATTTCTATTAAACACATCAAAAATAAAACTTTCCTATTATAATAAGGCGATTAACATATTAAAATGAAGTTTTTTGCCTTAAACAGTTCCAACAATACAGTATTTCATATACAAACAGGCAAGAAGATAACAGCATAACATCACATGTGAAAGCATTTCATTGTTTTTAATAGATAAAAGTTTGTAATAGAGTGATTTCTGAATGGCTAGAATCCACAGCTAGAACTATGAAAAAGGGAAAAAAAGGAACCATTTCTGAGAAAAAAGGACTTAGAACAAAAAAAAAAAAGGTTTTTCAGAGGGGGGGGGACCATTTATGAGGCCTGAAATAAAAAGAAAAATATCTACAGCTGAATGAAAATTCTCAGTGCCAGTAAGTTTATTTTCTACTTGTTTTTTATTTATGTGTTTTCATTTTCTGAGTCTTAAAAACTATACAAAATAAGTTTAGTTTCATTTGATTATTGAATTTAACAACTCTGGCTGCCAACTACAAGATTAAGAAAAACAACCCGAAGTTTTGATTTACAGTGAAACTCCGATTTAGCATCTTCCAATCGACGGAGAAGAAATAACATTATATATGGAAAATGCTAATTCGGGGTTGGAGAAAAATATAGTGCTGACAGGAAATTAAAGTGTAATTTAGGTTACGTAAAATTTACTCATTCCTTTATTATAATGTACAAGTTAGTTTCCAAAATTACCTTTAAATGGAATCAATTTCATTTATTTATTTTGTGTTTTGTTTTTATTATCTGTATCACAAATTTCACTTTCAGTATATATGAGCTTTTGAAAAAACCATCTTCACCTTCAAAGATTGAAATGAGTGCTTTTACTACTTTCACAGCTTAGATTGCTTGAATCGATGAGGAAATTTTAAGTCCTTGCTCATTTTCTTAGTTATCGTTCCGATCATTATGCGAGTTCCCTGATTCCTTAAAAAGCACTAAATACTGGAAATAAAACGTTATTACTGGGACTTTTTAACATTACATGCACAGAAAAATACTCAGGACCAATAGAAAATGATGTTGGAGACAGAATAACGTTAAATCAGGGTTCCACTGTAATTATTTTTTAATCATCCTCTTACTCTGAAGGAGTAAAAACATTTAAAAATTAGAAATCAGATATTTCTTTTCCCCCAATAATGCAAAGGTATTATTTCTCATGTAAAATAGCTAAACTATATTGTTAAATATTTATTACCACACGGCAAGTCAGTTCCCCCCCCCCTCCCCTTTGCCAGCAAACATCAGTTTATTTTCTTTCTTTCTTTTTTTGTGTCATTAATTCTTCAAGTCTATAGAAACTCTCGATGATTTTTAGGAATCCTTTTAAAATCAAATTTTAAGTACTAATTGAATCATGAAATTTTAAAGTTAGTATCATTAGTTTTATAAAATTTATGTATGGCAACACTTAAACAATTATTATTGTCTAGATGTTTAATTTTTTGACAAAAATGACATTTTTCTATGGCAAAATTAAGTAAATCGGACAGATACTAATAAAAAATATGCTTTGAATTAAATATATTAAATGTAATAACTCACCGACTGCATAATAGCAGTCTCAAAAATATCCATTCTTCTTGTTTCAAGAGCAATACCAACAGCTTGCTTATACTGACCATCATGGAAACATCGTTGAAACATGCGATTGACAATGGCTTCAAGACGAGAATCAATCACTTTCTGATCAGATTTTTCAGCATTATGGACCCGAAGTTTAGTGTAGTGATCGATGCACTTTGCTGAAATATTATAAATGTACTTTTTTTTTTTTTAATTTTCTACATCCAGAAAATAGAAATTTATATAAAATCAAATACATGACTTCATTTTAAAGTATCTTTATTTGAAATGTAAATTAAGGAATTAAGGTGAAAATGTTACCCATAAATTCAATATTATCATTTTAGAAAGTTAAAAACCTACCATTTTAAATAAATTAATTTTTTCAATATCTCTTTCTTTATGTACATTATAAATAAAATATTTCAGACCTATTATTTTTAATTAAAAAAAGACTTTTTAGGTTAAAAGATGGCAGTAAAGAGGAAAGCAATTAGTAATTTTTAAAAAAAATAGAATTTTGCAAATTTACTGTTCTCCAACTGCTTTATTTCGGAAAATAATAATTTAATCAACTTTATTTACATAGTAAAACCCATCATAAAGAAAAGAATTTTCTTTTCTTTTTTTTTTTTTACTTAAAAGGTTTTTATTGAAGAGAGGTGTCATTCAATTTCAGTTTGAAACTATTAATGAAGTCAGTTTAAAACAAGTTTCTGCTTAATAAGAAGTCCATTTATGACAGAAAGCCTCTCTTTGCCTTCGACTACACATAGCAATCATAAACACATATAAATTTAATATATGTACATATACACTGTAAAAAAGAAAATCCAAAATTATGTTAGCAAAGTCATTTAGCCTGTAGTAGTAAAGTTTTCTGTACTTCAGTTGTTTATTAATTTAACTTTATACTTTTGTTAAATTTTCTTTGTAACATGCAGTCCAAGAACAAAAATTCCAGTTTTTTGTCCTTTAAACACACTCCAAGATGATTCTCATTAAAATGGAGTATGGTGAAGGTTTGTGATGTCACTGAAGATTGTTTGTATCTGAAATTCTAATTCATATCTTGAATCAAAAGACTGATCTATCGCTCATAGAACACTTTTATCTCAAGGCACCACTGCATATTGTTTCAATAAATCAATGTTCCATGTTTTGAGAATCTCGTAAAACAAGCATCATGCTGTCTAAAAATCATTTTTACATAGTAGATTCACAAGTATGCTTACATTCTTACCAAAGTGGATCTCAATGACATGATGTTTTGAAAGAAAACAATTCCTTTTGGATAAAAATTGATAAAATAAATGCTATAGCAGATCTTACTGATTTCCCCTGTAATACTTTCATGTGTAAGGCATTTAATCATTTTTTAATAAATAACACTTGCGAATAGTATTATTTTGAGTGAAGATTTCGGATTTATTTTTGTCCCAAAAACAATAAAATTATACTGAAAATAAAAAGCAAAATGAAGAATCCAAAATACTCACATATGATAGTTTCAACATATTCAGACGATTGATTAACATCAAAAAGATCTCCAGCACCTAATGCATATGTTAATGAATCTTCAAAAGATCCAAGATGATAATACACCTAATGAAGCAAAATAAATTATCAATTTATATGATAATACTTTATGATTTAAAATGGGGAAAAAAAAAAAAAAAAAAAAAAAAAAAACATGGATAATATTGCTTTTTTCCTTTTGAATGCTGTTTTAAAACTTTCTAGAAATTTTCATGATTCAGCATTGAGCTAATTTCATTCACTGAAACGAAATAATGCGCAGCTTTGAATAAAATCTGGAAATGTTCCTAATGTTTAAAGTTTGTGTGTATATAACACAGAATATTTTTTGTGTAAATCAAACAAAATTAATTACATTGGAAATAATGCACATTCCATTCAGTTAGCAAAGGTGCTCTCTTTTAACCTCTGATATTGCACTGACAATGGAAATTAAGTCGTAAAAGGTTTAGAGCAAAATTTACATTTTCGTTCACTTTAAAAAAGTATCCTGCTTTTGTAATTTAATACTTTTAAAGATTTGAATGCATTACTGCAATGAAAGAAATTCTGACACCCCCCCCCCCTCTTTGTTTAGCATAGGTATGTTAGCCTAAACCAGAATTTCTCAGACTGTGCTCCACATGAAGGTAAGTTTTCAGCTAAAATGTTGTTGCCTTAACCCCAAAAGGGCCACCCACAAATAAGTTTTTTTTGGCATAGAGGAAAAGGGGTGAAGGAAATTGTGACAGTTTGTGACAATGGAGAGGGAGAGGGTAACAAGAAGTGGGACATTGCACATTTTGGTTAAAATTAAAAATTAAAATCAGCAAACCCCAATTTTTTTTTTTTTTTAATTCTTAAAAGTTCTAAACAACTTTTGAGTGTTTTCACCCTCCCCACCACCACCACTAATGTTCCTTATTTTCAAAAAAGGCATTTAGGGTAGGTTTAGAACAGAGGAAAAAAAAAAGAGATGCTTAATGATTTAAAAGATAACGATTTTAAATTGTTATCTTTTTGATCACTGAATTTGACAATGATAAGCTATCTTTAAAATTGTATTGATATTTCTCTTCATTTTCCAATGGAGAAAATCACCCACTTGCGTAGTAAGTTGTTTAACTGCAAAAATCTTATGAAATAGCTTTATTTCATATACAGAACATTTTCACTTTTAAAACTGAATTTTAAATCACCGAAAGTTTTATTTATAAATGACTGTCCCATCTGCAACCACTTAAGTATTTTGGTATAAATGAAATTGCTTACCTCGGTAGTTTTGGATAGCTAAAACTTTTATATAAAAACACACAAATCAAATGAAATTGTGAGTATGTGCTTCTTTTTGTATTTCCTTCTTATCAATAAACTCCAAGAAAAACAAAATTTAACTTGCATTGCAATAATCATTTTTTCAATGTACATGATTTTATCATGATGCCTGAGAGACTGTGTGTCTGCACAGGGCCCCATCAGAGTTTGGTTGATATTTTATCTGCATGTCTATGGCTGGGATAAAATTGTCACCCATTTTAAATTTCATAGTTTAAAGGCTGAACGACTAAAGGCTAATTGAATGTGTGATGTGACAAACCATCAGCATGCTTTTCTTCCACGGCGTGCGAAAGTACAGCCTTTTTTAGCAAGTAGATCTGCAGCATTTAATATACATTTGTAAGAAACCCACCATATTATTTCTATTTCTATTGAATTACATCCAGAAAAAGGGTGTTAGAAATATCAATTTTAATTTCATTTAATCTCACTCATTAATAATGATACGCTTTTAATATATGGCACTTTAGTGCGTATTTAAAATCTGAAAGTGTTTCAGATTTTCTTGCTTTTTTTTTCCTTTCCGTTTCTTGATAACGGGCAATATATCCAGATGCTCTTGAGAATTAGTATAGGATGAAAATAATCTCTACCTTTTTGAAGGTTTTTTTATCATTAAATCATCTTATTTTTGTAACCAAGACAGCCCGACATGGTAAGCAAGTTAAGCATCGCATTGGGGCACCGGCTTCAATGGGGTGTCATTTCAAACTCAAAACTAAGTACCGCATAAAAGGTGATGGTGAGAAACAGGAGTCTCTTCAAACAAGATTTATTGAGATGGCGAACCAACTAGTTGCCGGAGGCAGCTAGTAATATATAAATCTTTTATGGTCATATAAATAAAACTTTTATCATATCAACCATCCCCAGGATATACTGTGCATATTTTTCGTCTCCTGGCAAGTGCAATATACGGAGGGGCTACTGTATTGCAAAAATTTCTTTGTGTAATTTTTCTAGGTGTCTTTTATACAAGAGAGGCTCCTGCTTCATTATCTTGCACAGCACCCAGCAAAATATTGCACTAGCCCTGGTTCTAAGAATATGGTAACAATAGAAATTTTTTACTAAGTAGTAAACCTTAATCTCATTTCACAGAAATCAGTACACAAATCATTATTTTTGTTATAATCACATGTTTTAAAACAAACAGTTAAAATTAAAATTTGAAGTATGATCTATATTGTAGTGCTTTGTTTCCAGGGTTGGGTTTTTGATGTCTAAAACTGGTTATTGACATCATGACATGTCGAAAACCTATTCATGTTATTTTTATTAGTCATTAGTAACATTTTATTTTAAATACCAAAATACAAAACCAATTAAATTAATACATTTTATTTAATAATTTATGTAATTAAATTAGATTTGCATACCCCCATTCAAATTATTTGTCATGCTAAGATTAAATATTGGAAATAGTATATAAATGTATTTTTGAAAGTACTTCTTAAATATTTTTTCTGCTTTAGATCAGCTTGTTTGAAATTTATGAATATAAATAATAATTTGAATTCCTTTAAGTCACAATTTTTTTAAGGAGGAACTTTGCTAAAACTAAGTCAGTATTTAGTGACTGAATCATAAGTTGCTTAAACATTTTGGATAAATCTAAATATTTGTTTTTCTGTATAAATATAATCAGTTACTAATACTATTCTGTATAAATCACTATTACAATATAAATATTATCTGGTAAGTAAATTAATTATAATTTGCAATCAAAATAATGATTGGTTATTATCAATAAACTTAAAATTTTCTAATACTTTTCATTTCATTATGCTAATAATAAATTCATTTATTCAGGGCCCGACTACAGTATTTTTGTGCCCAGGGCCCTTTCAAAACTTTGTGCCTCTGCATCTAGCCGGCTCAATTTTTGTACTACTAGACATAGCTCTGAAATCAATTTTTCGGCCTGTTTCTGCATGTGTGCCGAGGGCATGGGCCCAAAGTATTTGACCGATAATCAGGACCTGCATTTATTCAGAACAAGCACAGGAAATATTAATGACACTTAGTTTTTTAACATATCTCTACATTTTAGCAAATACTAGATAAATGTCCCCCAGGCCAGCCATTGTTGTTATAAAATTAATGCATAAAATGCATTGTCTCTTCAGAGGGAGAAATGCACAACACCGAAACCATAGGTTTCTGACTCACAGCCTGAGGTTTTGCCAAGGAAATGTGTTATAAGTAAAAACTGTATTCAGTAGAGATTACTATAAATGTATTTAAACTGTTTAAAAAGTATTTAAATTTGTCACATGCAGTGTAAATGTTTTATTGCCTTGTAACAAATTTAAATACTTTTTAAACAGTTTAAATACATTTATAGTAATCTCTACTGAATACAGTCTTTACTTATAACACATTTCCTTGGCAAAACCTCGGACTGTGAGTCAGAAACCTATGGTTTCGGTGTTGTGCATTTCTCCCTCTGAAGAGACAATGCATTTTATGCATTAATTTTATAACAACAATGGCTGGCCTGGGGGGCATTTATCTAGTATTTGCTAAAATATTATACACATGTTTTCCTTTAAGCAGCTCCCATAAGCGCTATGTAGCATGTGTAACCACTGTATTTTTATCATGTAGAACGGCAGTTCTACTAGTGACGCAGCCAGCCCCAACCAACCAACCGTAAAACTTCGCAGCACTTATATATACAGCCAGTTTTCCAATTTCTTTGTTGTTCTCTTCTGGATCTCGGAATCCGCTCTAACGAATTTTTTACAATTAATGTATGATTTTAATCAGTGCCAAATTCTATGAGTGACATCGCCGGTTAAGCCAGGAAAACTCTTTTTTTTATTTAATCCAGTTCAAAAAGGGAACTATTTAACCCGCGTAAGGAAATACGGAAAATGATCTTGTTTCAAAGGTGGTAAACAAGGCAGGGAGTAGGAATACAGTGCTGTAGATCCATGACAAGATTTGTACAAGTTACCTTATATCCTAAACCAGTTTAGTCGTAGACAGCTGGTACGATGCGCTTCCGCTTGCTGACCAGAAAACTTAGGTTCTGTACCCGATGTAGCACTTTTGCGAGATGAGCTTTGTGTTACTGTCGTTTTTGCTTTATTTCATTTTAAAAAATAATAACAGATTATTATATACTTCACTTATTTTTTCTGTAATTTATTTTGCTATAATTAATAATTAAAAATAGTTAAGACTTTGAATTAAAAAAATAATTAATTTAAGTATTTTTTGGTAAAACTCCTTCCTAACTTTTTCTTTAAGTATTTTGTTTCCCTAGTATTTTGATAGCTATTTCTAATTAAATTAAGTATTTATTTTTCTAATATTATTAATCCTATTTGGAAAATTCAATATGTAATTAATATTTTAATGAATTTTTTTTTCTCTTCAGAAAGCTCACATAATTAATTAATAATTATTTAGTATTCAAAGGAAAATAAATAGTAGTTTTACATACTAACTAGTTTTAATAATAATTCTTTTACTCTTCATGTATATATAAAATTTATTGAAATTATTGAATTATAATTTTAAAACCAATATTTTTTCAAAATCTTAGGTTTTTCTCACTTTTATTTTGTATTCCTTTAAATACCAGATTTAAAATTTTGTTCAATACTTTTCAGATAGAAATTTGATTAATTAATCTAAATTTATACATGCACTATATTTTGTATTAGACATTTGAAGGTCGGAGATGGCATCTAAAACAAGATGTTGTGCCCACCCGAGCCGAGTTGATAAGATACTGAAGAATAAATGTCCAGGGTTCTGGTCTACCAGATGGCTGATAATATAAAAATTCAGAGTTTTGGACGGTTTTTCTCACGATGTAACATAAATACGCTTCAGAAGCACTAAGAAAGTCAACCGTGCAAGACCCTTATTCTTAAACTGGTAGTTCATCTAAACGTTCTCTAAAAAAATGAAATTATCAACTGATAAAAAAACAAACATAGTATGAAGTTAGTTTTCTAAAAAGCGAGATAAAACCAATTATTAACAATAATTTTTTGAGTAATTTTCTATTTTATTAATGATTATAGTCATTAATTAATTTAACCAACAATTTTGAGATGTATCATTAACTTAGTTAAAAACTTAGCGTATCATAATATAGTTAAAAATTTAACTTAGAGATAGCTTTAAACTGAAAGCAAACATTGCATTAATAGATTACATTGTACAGTATTGGACCCTTTATCCGGAATTCCGAAAACCGTAAAGTTCCAAAAACCGGCACTTTCCCCGATTTCAGGTTTTTTTTTTAATTCTTTTTATTCTTTTTTTTTTTTTTTAAGGCTCACTGATCTAGATACCATTTTTTTCCACTACTTAAAATCTCGACTATTCGGCATTCAAGTAACCGGAAAATTTCGTCCCCCCCCCCCCTTGGGGGGAGGTCTTCTCAAATGACTAATTCCTACTGTGAATTACAGCTGTCCAAACTTTGAACGTGGAAGAGGATGCAAATTTCTAACTGCTAGAGGTTATCAATAATACCACGTTGTAGTATAAAAAAAATAAACAGACAAAATGCTCACAAAACAAATATGACGGACACACATTACAAAAACAAAACATTTTAATGCTGTGCCGGCTAGCATGGAGAAAAATCAGCTCCGTACCGAAAGCCAAAACAGAAAAAGTGCTGATTACATATAGCTAGGGAGTTCTGACCTACTTATTTTGCCCATCTGCATTCCGATGATTCAACAGTGTTATCTCTGAACAGAAGCTCCAGAGGGAAGGAGGGGGGGACAGAGAAAACATCACCGTTTGTATTAATCATTCTCTTAGTTTAAAGAAATTACCTGTTAGTGTTTTTTTTTTTAAATTTATTATTATTTTTCTCCCCAGCGATGCAAAGGTATTATTGCCTTGTAACACTGGAATATAAACGAATATTATTATAAATACAATTAAAAACTTTGTTAAAAACACACAATTAAAAATAGATCAGTACGCACCGATCTATTTTTAGAGTATTTTTCAACATGCATTGATTATCATTCCAAAACATTTCCGATTAGATCCCCCCCCCCCCTTAACAGCTTTGTCGACAAACATATTTTTTTATTTACAAGCTTAACTATCCGGAATTTTCATTTATCCGGCATTTCTCGTGCTTTCTGGATAGTCGAGCTTTTACTTATTTAAATTGTGTCCTTTTAATTAAATGGTTTTTCTTTTTCCTGTTATGGGTTACGTTGCAGCTGCGCGTGTTAGGGAGACAGTAGGCGGATTACTTCTCTATTTCGACGTGCCTCAGATTGTCTCGATATTTTTGTGGGGAACATTGAAACAGCTAAAGATTAATGAAATGTTCAAACAAAATAAAGAATAAATGTTTAAATGTTAGCTTTTCTCCTCTCAAAATTGTATATGATCTAATTGTAAGGTCTCATTTTTTAAATTTTGTTTTGTAATAGTGGGCATTTTCTAATGATTTTAATTTTCATCACAATGATGTTATCATGGGAACGAACGAGGTATATTGTTTTTGGCCATCACGTAAGCTGTATAATGTCTACCGTCTTTGTAATCAGGGTCAGAAGCAAAAATTTTGGAAAAAAAGGAGAGAAAAAGAAAAAAAAGGAGCTTTTTACTGTTCTTTGGGAGATCAATCTATCTATAAATATGTGCGAAACAAACTACATAATTAAAAATTTTAACTGTGAATCTTTTCTAAATAAATTTTAAGAAATACTGGGTACTCTTTTATTAATAAGAATGTAACCATTTGTACTATTATTGTCAAGTTCAAGAGACTTGACAATAATAGTACAAAAAGACTTACTTTTTCATTCAAAAGACTTTTTGTTTTATTATTGAAAAGAAACTATTAAGAACAAACTTTCTGTCAGTTATTTTTCTTTAATTGCTAACAATAAATAAATAAGTTTACATCTATTGCTACTTAGTTATGTTTTTCCAAGACACTCGGGAATTAAAAAATGAAGCTCTTGTTAAATTAATAATCGACAATTTTTAATTAATATTTAAATTCCATTAACTTGTATCTTTTTCAACATAAAATCACAAATAGTAATTGATACAGTTGTCACAAGTAAAGTCTCGTCTACAAGATTTTTCTATCAGCTTCAGCTTCTTTTAGTTCTTTTGTAATACTTTCAACTTTTTGTGTTGCTATTTCAATTGCTGTAGTAGCAATCTTCATGTTCGGAATATTGTTTACTTAATTGCATCCTGTAATTTCGTATTGCTTTCTTTAAGGTATGTCTGTACTGCTTGGAGATCTTCCTGCAGACCTTTTACTTTCTCATCAATTTTCTGTTTTTTTTTTTTCTTTCTTTTCTCCTTTTTAATTAACTGGTTTCTTTTTTTTCTTCTAACATTCATTTTCATGTCTTCAGTTGCTTTATTTATCACTTTTTCTTGTGAATAAACAGCATATACTTTAGTCACAGCATTAAGTAGCTGTTTTGTAATTGCAATATTACTAATGGTACCATTTCTCCTAATGGTATCTTTAACTTGTCGAATTCCAATAATCGCAGCCTCTGAGAGATTATGTCGTTCATAAGACAGAATGCTGCGATTTACAGAAAAACCTCTTTCAACATCAGAATTGGCATGCGACAGAGAAAAGCAATTTTTGATTATAATCGATAAATTTGAATACTTTTCTTTTCCGTTCATCTTATCAACAAGACTGTGACAGCGATTCTCATTACAAAATAATAATAAAAGCAACCCTTGCTCCAAGTTAAAATTTCTCCCAAAAGTGTTAACAACTGGATTTAGATTAAACCAATATTCAATATTATTTCATCAATTGTTTCCTGAATTTATATTTAAAACAAGTTTAAGCAGCGACCCCCATAGCAAAATAATAATTAAAATATATTAAGTTTCATAAATAAATTTTTTCCCAAAAGTGTAAACTTTAACAATGGTCAACTTTAATTACACCAATATTGTTTTGCCGATCGTTACCCGATTTTATAATTGGAAACATAGTCAGATAAAAGAAAAAACTATCTGCAGACTCATAATAGTTCGTGATAACTAAATATATAAACATGTGTATATGCATATGCGCACACATGTGTGCAACGTGCTTGGGCTCAGAGCTCATTCTAAGTAGAAAAAAGGGCAGGGTGCAAAGGTTTTAAAAAAGGGCATCATTATTTTAAAAGGGCATTGTGTTTCTTAAAAAGGGCAGTACATATCCTAATTCTAATTTGCAAAAATCCCCTAAAAAATTGAGTAAACCAATGCTTTATTGATTAATAATAATTAATTAGTAATCTTTATTAATAAATTTACTACTAGTCTTTATTAAAAATTTGATAAAATTAATTAAGTTGATAAAGCTAAGTAAGGTAAAAGAATTACATTTTAAGTAACTTTGTTAATTAACTTATTAAAATAAATTATAAATAGTTAAGTTAATAAGAATATTTCTTTAAAAGATTTTTAAGGTTTTTTTCTTTTTATAACAAAAATAATCACCCAAACATACCTAACACACAAGAAAATGCTTAATTAAGTAAGCATTTTGCATAAGAAACACATTTTAATAAACTATTTATTGGATCACCTTGTTAAGAATCATCAATAAAAGTTTAACTAAATTAAGAAACACTTAATAAAGTTAAGTTGTTCTAAACCTAAATTTTCATTTTTATTAATTTTTTTCAGTTTTCAAGTTATTACATTTCTAAAAATAATTCATTCAATTTTTCATCATTCACTTGTCTTTGTAAGAATTAATCCAATAGTACAAACAATTAAAATATAGTTAATGCATGAAATTAGTAATAACACTTCTGTTCAAAATTACCATATAATGGTTTAAATGTCTATTCCAGTTATTCAATACAAATTCCAGTAATTTATTAATTTTTTTGAAAATGGACAAAAAAAAAAAAAAAAAAAAAATTCAGGATTATCTGCAGCCATTATAATAAGTGTTCTTTTGTTGATTTTAACAATCAGCTGGTCACCTATATAAGTGGCAGTATTGAAACAGCCGTAAAAGAGATAAGAACCTCAACGCCATCTTTCTCCAGCAGTCTAGCCCGGAAAGAAAACCACAAAAAAAAAAAAATCTGACAATAAATTTCTAACTTTTGTTCAAATTAAGATGTCTTTTTAAAATTTGGACTATGAATCAATTTTTGCATTTAAAAGTAATTCCCAAAATTTCAAACAAATCGGTCCATTAATAAAAAAATTGTAGATGAATGAATTTTTACACAGTTGATTTCCATCCCCCCTTTTCACCACAGAGACGGGCGGCGTGCTAGCATAAAAGTTGTGTAAATTCCTCTCCACGAAATAAGAGAACAAATAAAAGGGATAACGAAGCTTCGGTAGATATTTAAAAAAAAAAAAAAAAAAAAAAAAAAAAAAAAAAAAAAAAAACTTCCCAGGCAAAAGAGGATGTCTAATTTTTAATCATCAGCACAGCGGCCGGCTGACCCCGCCTAGAATGAGCTCTGCTTGGGTTATAGTGACTTAAAAAAAGATTTATGTAACTATCCATTTAAAAAAAAAACAACTTGGAATTACTGGAAAACTATCTGCAAGACCTTTGAATGTATCCGCGTCCGGTATGCGTCTACATTATCTGACTATGATTGGAAGAATTTTAAACGGCGTTTCTTCGTTAAAGAAGGGGGGAAATAACTCCCAGCTAACTCAAATAGTTTCCGATCAGCATTTGAGCCCTGTAAAGTTGTTTTTTTTAAACCACCACGGTTTCCGCCAACGTCGCGTATGCACACGTTTCTGCTCTTACATTATCCCTATGGGAGCTGGACTTCTTCACGCGAGTGATATTTATATTCTTTGGACTCATTCCTAATAGCCTCAACAGATAAGAATAGCCAATCACTGGCCGCACTATCGGCGCCGTCATTCCGAAAGAAAGAAAAAAAAAAAAATCAAAGAAAGAGAACTGTGGGAAAGCGAGAGGGGAAAAGGAAGAAAAGGCTGAAAATAGGAGGGTAAACTGTATTTAAAGAAAAAAATAGGAAAAAAGGAGCCAATTGAAAAAAAAAGGAAAAACAGGAAAAAAAGGAGCACTGCGGTCCCTGTTTGTAATCCATATGCGGAGGCGAGCGTGCGTAGCGGCGGGAGCGGGGACCATGGTTCTCTCCCGTAGCGATGGTTCTGCATATCTGACAGAATACTTGGATGCCATGGGCGCCGGCAGCATAGGGCAAGGGGATTTTTTGGATGGATTTTTGTATGCAGTGTTTTCCCTTGCTTTTTTGCTCTTTCCAACATGGTAACCATACGTTAAAATAGTCTTTGCCCCCCCCACCCCGGGAAATATACTGCCGGCGCCCATGGTAGATACCGCGATTCGCAGCATTGAAGTTTTATTTTACAGTAAGTTTTAAATTTAATTATTTTTATTTTAAAATCTATTATGAATGCTTTACTATTTACATAATTATAAGCAGTAATTATCATAAAAGCTACTTGTACTTAAAGACCGGTACTTTTTTAATTCTACTGTGCACAAAGGGTTAATTTTTTTGCAGCGACCCGAAAACCGGCAAATTCCATAAACCGGAATGAGGTCGGTCCCGAGGTTGCCGGATAAAAGGTCCCATACTGTATTAAAATAATAGAACGAGTAACTAGATTATCATTAATTAAGAACGAGATTATTAAATTAATAATTTTAACGAAACTTAACTTGGATGGATTATCCAATGGATGGATACTCGGATGGTTATCGTTAAACTGAATGCAAATTAATGAATCACAATGCATTAAAACAATAGAACCAATAGTTATATATTGTTGTTGTTATTCTAGAATTACAGCCGATTATAGCTACACGTAGGCTCTAAGACGAGACGTGGGGTGCCCTCCGTGGGGGTCTTTCTAAGGAATCCTAACCTGTATTTACGCTGTTTTGGAGGAAACCACGGAAAACGCCGAACGATTAGGTCGGCAGACGCAACCTGGTTTCGAACCAGGCATCTTCTGTCTCCCAGTTCAGAGCGCTATACGCTCAGCCACTGATAGGGCCCAATAGTTATATAATTATAATTAAAAAGAACTTACGTTTAGCATTAAACTGAATGCAAATTTATGAAATAAAATCAAAGATGGTGGCAGGGATACTAATCTGTACTCGACCCAAATTATAAATAGAAAATTACTCAAAAAATTGATTATAATCAGTATTATGTCTCTTATTATAAAATTCTAAAAAAAATATGTCAATTTTCTGTTACATGTTACAAAAGAACTTGCTGTGACTTTTTTAATCAAATACTCTAATACTGCATGAAAACAGGTTTGTATATTTATTTACATAACTTAGTGTCAAGTAAACTTCCGAAATTCGCCCTTGAAACTAATTTATTATCTTCTGACCATACCCTTAAAAAGTAATGATATCCCCATGCAAAAATCCTTAACTGGTTAAAAATTTGTGACGGAGCATTTTACTTTATAGATCTATGAATTTTAAATATGGGTCTTAAAAATAATGATATCAAATTTTGAGTGAGGCCCTGCTGGGAATTTTAAAGATTTGTTTTTAAATTCCATTACAGTTACTTTCGTTTTATTTTCTAAAGAAGATTTACGCATTTAAGCAATGCTTTTAATTATGAAATACACTGTCAAATATATCACACTTTCACTGAGTCTATATAATGTATTCAAATGAATTTATTTCAATAATTTAATTTATCTTTTGCGTCACGCTATCCAAAAGGGCAAGCAAAATTTTCATATACATTGCACTTAGTTTGGTTACTATGACACTAACTAAATATTTACGTAAATTTTACTTGCCTTTTTGGATAGCGTGACGCAAAAGATAAATTAAATTATTGAAATAAATTCATTTGAATACATTATATAGAAACAGTGAAAGTGTGATATATTTGACAGTGTATTTCATAATTAAAAGCATTGCTTAAATGCGTAAGTTTTCTTTAGAAAAAAAAAACGAAAGTAACTGTAATGGAATTTAAAAACAAATCTTTAAAATTCCCAGCAGGGCCCTTCATACTAACTTCTACAACATAATAATATATCAGCAGAATATATACGCAATGGAAGCAGCTTGCTCAATGTATAAGACAGTGTAAAAATTGTAAAATGACTAGAAATATTTAACAAGATAAAAAGTTTTATTTAAATCATTTTGATACTGTAAAAGTCATTCATCCGGCGACAGACCGGGAAAAGCAACACAGTAAGAAAAAAACAAAACTTACGATTCACATTTTTTGTTACAATTATCCCTTTTAAAAACAGCTAAGGGCTCCGTTCAGCCGACGATTATATTATTATTATCTTCACATCGTCAAACTAATATGCTAGCGTATTTAAATCTAGCGTAGCATCAAAGCTAGCGTATTTAAATCTCAGCCGTGACGCATGAAGTACACTATTACAAGGACACCCATACCAGGAGAAAAATGTCATGTGCGGAGCACGTGGCGTCATTGAAAGAGCAGCTTTAATCTGTATAACGCAAAAAGTGGAGTTAATTTGCATAACACTAAAGGGAAGTGCATTAGCAATTGTTCACATTTGAAAAACCAATGAGGTAGGAAAATTTTAAGAGGTGTTTTAAAGCATTACAGACTAAATTAACACTATGAATTAATTGGCCAATGATGGCCCACACCTCCGGAACTGCCCTTGTCTTGAACTTTCCATGCAGCCAGCCGTAAGTCTGGATGAATATGTTTTCAAAATATGAAAAAATAAACAATAACTAAGTGGTGTTTATTAATTACTTACAGCATTTATAATAATTTATGCAGTAGGAAATAATTTACTGTTATGACTACTCTTTTGTAAGACAGATTACTTCTGTGTAATTTTACAGTCTGAAAGCTACAGTGAACAGTTTTTCCACCCTCCTCAGGCTTCTATGCAGGCCTCAGTCCAGGGGGAGAAGAGCACACACTCGACAGATGCCTCACACACACACACACAACTGATAAGAGCACAAACAAATCAACTTCCTTTCTCACAGGAAATCACTCATGAAATCAAAATACGAATTAGTGAAGTTAAGAAAATATAAATAAAATAGTTTCTCTAAACGGATTTAACACTAGAAATTATAAACAGAGAATTTGAACGAAGTGGGAAAAAAACATTGTTGAGTCACTAATCTTGACTTTTACTTGACTTTAATGACCTTTTTTCCATGTCTTGACTTTTCCATGATGGTAAACACCCTGAAAAAGTGTAACATCATTTATGGACAGCCCTGAATTCACTAGATTCAGATTTACACAAAGTATTATTTGTACCTACAGTGAAACCTCTGAATAACGGCCATTCATGGGACTTTCAAAAGTGACCGTCCTTTGGAAGTGGTTATTGTTTAGAGGTTTAATATTAAACAAATTAAAATACACAAAGTTAATAACAGGGACACAAATAATTTATCTTAGCTTCACTATAAAGCTTATTTATTTTAAGATTTTAAAAAATCACTTATTTGCAGTTGGCCTAGTTTTTGGAGGTAATGTTTTTCTAGAGATATATTTGTTGCTTTTCCATACAATTCATCATCATTTTTCATTGAAGCAAAATTTTGTATTGTCCAAAAATTCGTAAGAACATCAGAATATGTTTTGACATTAGCAGGGCTGCAAGCGAAGCATGTGCCCCGAACATCAGGTGGATGGGGACAGCAAAATTAAGTTTTGTCACGGGTGACATGAACTCTAGTTGCATACTAGACATCAGTTGTATGTTTATTTTGTGGTGTGACAAATAAATTTTACATTGCTCACACTTCGGGTTGAAAAAATAAAAAAGCTCGTTTGGGTAACTGTTGCGATGTTTTTTTTTTTTTTTTTTTTTTTTTTCTGCTGTCTCGACGGGTGGCCCTTTTTCAGAATTCACTATTTGGAGGTTAGCTTTTATGTTAATCCTATGGATCGTGTTTGATACCACTGACATGTGGCCTGTCTTCTACATTCCATTGTTTTTGAGATTCCATTGTTTGGACGTGGCTGTTAAAGGAGGTTTCACTGTTCATAAGATGCTCAGACAAAATTCAAAGTAACTCAAAGTTCTCCATAAGAGAATAAGTTTCAGAAATTTTAGACTAGATACTGGCAGTACATCTGTATTTTGAAACACAAGAGAGAAGAGTGCTTGGTAATCTCTTTATCTCTAACACAAAAGACACCCTTTGTATAAGGGCAGGCATTTTCAAAATTCAGTTTTTAAGTTTACTATAGCTGATGTCAGGACTTAATAAAACTGAAAAATGTTGCACAAATTTTTAATGAATGTATTGTTGACTAACAACTTGCATTCACTACAGCAAGAGTTGACTGTATAAAATACAATCACACTTTTCTTCTTTGATGATTTACTTCCTGTTTCAAAAATAATGTTGATATCCATTAGATAGAGTGTACACTATTTTTTCAATTAATTTATCATAAAAAAATAAATGATTTTTTTTTTACTTAAGCATTTTGAAGAGAATTGCAGTTGTAGATTATGGAAATATCTATGAACAGAAACTGTATATGAATAAATTTTGATCATATATACAAAAATTTGAATAGGAATCCAAAAAGCTATCATTATGTTATAATTACAAAATTGTTTTCTATTTACAACTTAGGCAGGTTTCAAAATTCATACGGGGTAGTTTTTACAATAAAGTGGTTTGATTGTTTCATTCCTCCACCCCACCTCCCCAACTTAAGGCCAGCACTCATTCTGCATTTTTGTTGTGCGTCTCCTAACAAGACAATGCATTTTTCCCACAGCAACTTTTCGTTGCGGGAGGAAAAGTCTGCCGCATCTAATCTTTTGTACTGACCGCTTGAAAACCGCAGAATGACAAATGATAACCAATTATCCTTTGTTGGGTGACACGTTCAACGCTGAAATTTGTCTGCAGGGGTGCCGCCCCTGCACTGTATCCCCCCTTGTACAATGCCTTGACCATTAAAAAAAAAATCCCGCTGCGTCCCCGCTGCAGCGGAAAAACGCTGAATGAGTGCCAGCCTTAAGTCAGGTTTCCCTTTCACATATGTTTCACCACCATACGAAAATAAGCTAACTGCATTAAAAGTAAATGATTTCAATAAATACATTAAGAAGAATATTTTCAACATATGAAAGTTTAAAGTTCATGTTTTAACTAGATCAATCTATAAAACGTGTTATTTCAATGATACAACTAAATGAAATTACATGCTAATGCATTTTGAATTTTTCTTTTACATTTTAATAAGTAAAATTAGGTGTTAGAATTCAGCTAGATATATATACAACCTCATAAATCTACATTACATAACAAACCTTAGATGCCACAAGGGCAGCAAGCTGTCTACTACTAAATCCTTCATTTTCATACAGGACCTCACTAAAAAGGAATTATAAAATTTATTATAATTTGCATAATTTAGTACAAGTAATCAAATAGCTAATAAAATAAACTAAAAAGTATTAAATCTAAATTTTCCAAAGTAAAATTGTAGATTTCTTTTGCATCTTAAAAAAAGGGGGGCGGGGGAGTTATTTAAATGCATTTGCTATGCTATTCATGTAGAAATAAATAAGAATCTACAAAAAAAAAAGAAAAATAATAATAATAATCCACAAAACGAAATACAGAATTTTAAGATATTGGTCCAGCGGATTTTATGTATATATATCCTGAATTAAACTATTTTATATGACTACTGACAAAATAAGTGAAAACATATGAACATTTCAAATTTGCTTAACTTTAAATTGCATTTAATTCTCACATCAGAGTAAAACATGGTTGTGACAATTCCTAACACAAATTCTCTGATTTTTCCATTAACTTTTTTGATAAAATTCCAAACAACATTGTTATGATGTACTACATATTTTACACCTACCATATCAATAGAGATTATAATTGCACATTTAGGCCACATCATATGTGGTCTTCTGATATTTCCCAGGTCACATGTTGACATTATCCAGATTTTGCACCAAAATGTACAACATTCCTTGACTTCCTGTGAAAATAAAATTCCCTACTACACGTTTTTCATATTTCCCTGACCGGAGATAACCCTAATGAAAATACGAACTAGTTAATAAAATGTGTTTGGTATTAATAACCAGAGTTTGTGCTGGACTCTTGCATTTCCAAATTTCATGTATTTATAAGATTTACTATTTAACTATTTAGGGGCCCCTGCTGTTTTTTTTTTAATTATTATTATTTTTAATTAGATCCTTTTTAAATGAGACACAAGAAGGTGTTCTCAAGAATGCTTAAGCTCTTAAGAGATAAGCAGGGCCTTAGAGAAATAAAATTTGATGATTTGAAAGAAATTGAATCCTTATAAGAATAAATAGGTGAAACATGAACTATAGTTAGTGCATTTGTGCAATCCCTGATAACAAAATCACATTTTATTATATATATATAAATAAATAGGTAGATAGATATTTGAATCTGTATTTTACTTTGCACAGTGTTTACCAATTTTTGCCAGTAAATTTACAAACATTTTACAAATGTCACTTCAAAACTGTAAATGTCACTTCAAAACTTGTGTGCAGCCAAAAGCTTGCACATAAGAGTTTTTTGATGCATTATAATCAAACATTCCTACAGTATTCAAGCAATGCTTAGTATATATATCCCCTTAAACTGTTTTGTAAGCTCTTCTGATAGGCACTTTATAATTAATCTCTCCTAAATCACACAATCATCTTTTAATTCCTTACTCTACCTATTTAACTAATCATTATCTTTTTGTTTTTCAAAACTACAGCCTAACTTCTTTTTGCCGCCTTCATGGCATTATACTAAAAATAGAATGCCTGAAGACTTTTAGAAATCTTAATGTATTATTTTGACATTTGTTCTAGCTGTCAAGCGTATGTTCGTCTGAAATGAAAAGTTCGACTTTTCAATTTTTTAACACTTACTGATTCCACTCAACAATTATTAGGAATTTTTTAACAGTAAAAGCCACCAAATATAGCACTAGTACTTTTATAATGTGAATATCGATGTATACAACAATTTGTCAATCAGAGGGAAACCAATAGTTCTTAAAGCAACCTAAAACCAAACATTATACTAAAAGTTTTTGGGATATATTCACTTATAACAAACAAACAAAACGAGGAAAAAAAAAAAAACAAAAACAAAAAAAAAAAAAACAATTTACATTTATAATAAAAATTCATTCATAACTTGCATTGGTACTTGTGAGTTATTGTGGCCACTACAGCCCACTAAGTGCTCTTATGTATTACTAGCAGCGTGGCCTAGCATTGCCCGTGAAATGGAAGAGAGATTTAAGTATTAGTTGTAAAGGGAAGGATTGTAAATCATCCCACTGCAATGATAAAGAAATCTGATGTGTACTACACATGACTTCCTTGCACATCTATTAAATCAAAAATATTTTCGACGCCCTTCCTCTAAACTTATTTGTTTGAAAGAGATGAAATATCAGTAATAGTAAGGTTTAGCGATTTCTAGCCGAATATTTCGATATCACCAAGCTGAGTTCAGTTTGAAAGATTTCCTTCTGACACTTTATTTGGCGATATTTCACCAAAAGCCGACAAGCTTGAGATAGTTTGCGAGATTTTGGGGATAGCCAAAGTAGTCATTGACCACAGACTTTAAATGAATTGAATGCATTCATACACCTCAATGTATTTAAAGTCATTTGGATCACCCTGTAAAAAAATTCCCAGTCGATTGCTGTCAAAAAATATACTGAAAACAGTTAGATATTACAATAGTTCTAAATACAAAAGTTCAAAATTTTACGGGTTTAGAGTTATACAAAATACAAAATAATTTTTGGCGCCAAATTTGGCTATATTTTGGCAAAACTCATCAATGTTGATGACATATGGCGAGATATTAAGCATGGACCAAACAATGACAGATTATCGCCAAATTTGGCGATATTTTGCCAAAACTCGCCAAGAACGATGACAAATGGCGATACTTCGGGCATGGACCAAATGACTGACTATCGCCAAATTTGGCGATATTTCGGCAAAATTCGCCAAGGTCGACGACAGACGGCGAGATTTTGGGCATGGACCAAACAATGACTGTCTACATTTGTATTATATTGAAGATGTCCATAGACATTAAAGTACTGAAATTCTTTTCGGTGCTCCTGTAAATAAACTCTCCAGCAGATTAGAACCAAAAATCGAGATGCACAACTAGATGTTACAACGATCTTATATCTGAAATTTCATAACAGTTTTTGAGATTTGAGAGTTAAATACGCACACACATACACCAAAAGTCGCCAAGCTTGGCGACTTTTGGCGTAGTTCTTGACGGAGGCACGTGACCAGTGTCGGACCATTACCTAACTTATATGGTAGGACGGTATTGTGCTTGAAATGGATGAATGCCACTAAAATTGCCATTGACCGTAATGTATTGGAAATCTTTTGAGTGTTCCTGTAGCAGAACTATAAATGATAAAGACACTCTTTTTAATGGAGAAATTCATTTTGTAACTCTTAACAGCATATATCATATCTGAGTCGTTTGAAATAACCCAATACCACTAAAATACGCTGTAATGAATTTCGTCCCATAGAGCGTAATATTTTAGAATCTTTTGAGCCGCCCTGTAGATAAAATATGCAGTCAAATCGAACCGAAAGGGGAGTGGCACAAGTAGATGTGAGAGCAATCCTAAGTATAATGTTTCAACATTCTACGCCTAATAATTTTTGAGATATACGAGTTTAATGAATTTCAGCCCATAGAGCGTAATGTATTTCGAATCTTTCGGGCGGTCCTGTAGATAAACTATCCAGTCGAATGGAACCGAAAGGGGAGGTGCACAACTAGATGTTACAGCAATCCTAAATATCAAATCTCAACATTCTACGACCAATAGTTTTTGAGATATGCGAGTTACATACATACGTACGTACAGACGGCATGGAACATCTGGCCACAATAGACTCACCGCTTGTCAAAATGAGTTGCAGACGCGTTTATAGGATCGTACATGCTAGCTTACGATGAGATGAATCGAAAAAATTCTTAAAATTAAATTTAGAGGTAGTCAAAATCGTTTTTTTCGTCGAAATTTGGCCCCCAAAATTTTTCGGGATCACATTACTTCCTTATACTACGTACAAGGAAGTAAAAAAGGACACGGAACACTGAAATGAAAAAGTGGAATAAACACAGGACTTCCTACTGAAACAAAAAGGTTATGGGGGAACTGAATATGCTAGGCTTCTTCCCCTCCCACTTGTTTCTATTCTTATAGTCATTTATCATCACTAATACCTACACACCTATGTAATTAGGGTTTTTTTCTACCAATAAACAGAGTCCAGTGGTTGGTATAGTAACCAGTCTTTCCAAATCTCATGTACAGAATAGAATCTGTGTGTGTGGAAGAGGGGGGGGGGGATTAGCCAAGGCCTTCTCTATTGTACTCCTCTGGCCTGCTACAGTGCTTCCCCCCCACTGTCCTACGTCACAAAATACGTCTGGCATTCGCCACGTTCTGACTGCTCACTTTAGCTAGGATTCAAGAATGTACTAGTCTCAAATTCAGTGCAACTAAGTATGTGTTAAAAGCATGTGTTTAAAAGCTTCGAGTTTGTAGATATGGGTAATATTTGTAAATGACGAGCATTATTTTTTCAAATGTGTAGATACTTTCCCTAGTATTCAAGAATGTACAAATCTCAAGTTCAGTGCAACTGAGTATGTGTTAAAAGCATGTGATTATAAAAGCGTCCAGAATGTAAATATATGGATAATATTTATCAGTGACGTGCATTCAAATGTGGATGTCGGAAACATGATCAATAGTAAAGATTTCAAACCATCAATTTCGGTTATCTATACATAATTATTAAATTATTTTGAATTTAATTTAATAATGGTAAGCAATAAATATATTGTCAGAAGAAAGAAAACTATTTCCAAATTAAAAGGTTTCGCCAACAATTTCCATCATTTTGCTAATAGAAAGTTGAAATAAACAAATAAAACGATTACATATTATAATAATAACATTTTTCCTTTTAGTCAATAAATGTGGTACTGTTTAAAAGGGATATTTTACCATTTTTTTGTAATTAAACAGTTTGAATTATCCTCCGTTAAAGGTATTTGCTCAGTATTCCTTATATCCAGCGGATCAAACCGGACCCATTTCCAGGCTCCTTCTTTTCAAGGAGCAGGCCCGGTGAGTACAATATAGAAGGCCCTGGATTAGCACTATCGCCTTCTAATCTTTTCTCTCTTTCACCCTGCCTGACATCAGAAGAAAGAATAATTTGTCCTTGCTACAATCTTTTCAGAATAGAAATTTTTACTTTGCAATCTTTTCAGAAAAACAATCATATAAAAAAATCTAATTCTTATTTCTGCACATTTGAAAATTTAAATGAGGGCAAAATAAATGTTTTATCAATGGTAAAAAGATGGAAATTTTTTGCCTATTAGATTTTTCGATGCAATGGTTTCAATTACAATTTATGAAAATTTAGCTAAAAAATGATCTCTTTAAAAATTCTTTAAAATCTGCAAATTTAAGTATGATTTTGAAAAAAAAAAATATCTTTAAAAAAAATAACTCTGTAGTTTCCAGTGATATAAGAAATATAGTTTTCTGGCAAACATTTAGCTTGTGATAAAGCAAAATGCACAAAAATGGCTGAAAAATGGACAAAACATAAAATAATAAAAATTGGATTGATTTTTTTTTTTTACCAATAGCATTCGCTTGTCCTATTTAGTCAGAGTACCAAATTAGATCAGATTTGCTGAACAGTCTAGGCACCTCTAGCGAACAGACAAAGAAACAAATGCACAGATAGGAAAGCTTTTTTTAAATATATGGATAAAAAAATGCATCACTTACATTTTCTGAATAGCCTCGGATATTTCAGGCCAGAAAACATCTACTATATTATCCAACTTTTTTAAGGCAAAATCATGAACTTCAGATTGATTTTCATCAAGAAGTGACAATATACCACCTATGAATTAAAAATACAGACACACACATATAAATAAATAGATAAGTACAACCAGTCCTTTTCGGTTCAGTTTGTTAAATATAAGATAACCGCACTCTTTCTTATAACCCCAACAATCACACATTTATCTGTTAATCCTAGTAGCTTACTTACAGGTTCCCTACATATTATTAAACTGTGTGTTTACCATGGTTACCTCCAGTTCCAACATATAAAATATCTACATTTCAGTTAAAATTTTTTATTTGGGAATACCTTATTCCCCCGTAGACGATATATATTTCGGTTACACATAAACACATAACCATCATCAGTCGTTTCTGGATCTCACACTAATGGCGGCTTCCTCTTCAATCTCTTCTCTCTTCTTCCGGAACTTTCGATGAATGACGTCATCACATGATGGGTCGATTGTATGAAGCGCATCGTTGATGCTGCCATCTGTCGTCACTATTTCCAAGCTCTCACGGATGTAGGCATATATACTATTTTTAAAGTTGGCTATTTTTTAAATATTTTTAAAATCAATGGTAATGGGCTCTTCCAAAGCAAAATGGGCCAGAGCGGTACTTTGTTTCTGGAGGTTAATGTCTTGAAAGTGTTCGTTTTTTCGCTCTTTAATTTTCCTCTTTGTCAATGTTGACAATGAAACAATGTCAAGACGCCAACTACCCTCGGGAAATTTTCGATAAAGTTTTCAAAGCAAGGCAGCGTAAATTAAATATTATAGACAACCGTCAAAAAGATAAACCACGTTTTACTACCGCTATCCCCTTTAGCCGAGGGATAGCCAATAAACTTTCTAATATCGCCATTAAAAAGAACTTCCGTATTCCAATTAAACCTAATAAAACAATCTTTCAGCACATTAGATCGGAAAAAGACCCAATCAACCCCATCGAAACCGCAGGGATCTATAAAATTAATTTTTTGTCAAACGATACTAATAAAGAAAATTGCTACATCGGCATTACAAAGAGGAAAATTAAAGAGCGAAAAAACGAACACTTTCAAGACATTAACCTCCAGAAACAAAGTACCGCTCTGGCCCGTTTTGCTTTGGAAGAGCCCATTACCATTGATTTTAAAAATATTAAAAAAATAGCCAACTTTAAAAATAGTATATATGCCTACATTCATGAGAGCTTGGAAATAGTGACGACAGATGGCAGCATCAACGATGCGCTTCATACAATCGACCGATCATGGGATGACGTCATTCATCGAAAGTTCCGGAAGAAGAGAGAAGAGATTGAAGAGGAAGCTGCCATTAGTGTGAGATCCAGAAACGACTGATGATGGTTATGTGTTTATGTGTAACCGAAATATATATTGTCTACGGGGGAATAAGGTATTCCCAAATAAAAAATTTTAACTGATTAATCCGTTGTATTAAATAATGTTTTATAAGTTTTTATACAGTTTTTTTTTTTTTTTTTAAATTCCATCTTTTCCAATTTCCTGTTCAATACAGTACCACTTAAATCAGCTGCACAATCTGATCAAATTGGCAAGCATGAAATCAAATCTTTGTATATACAAATATGCTACAAATAAGTATACTCTTCTTAAATATATGTCACATCAATTGGGGCGAAAATTGGCCTTTATCAGACCACCTCCTTTATATCATAATCAAAGCAATTTAGTTATGACTGAGTATCTGACCATAAACGAACAAAAAGTAATTTATACGTAAATGGTACCAAATCCATCCCAGCACGACCCAAAAAAATAATTGTTCATCCAGCTTATTTTTGATTTTTAACTGGAGGGAGAGAAGCAATTGAGAATTGGAAAAGAAACTACTGACAACACTAACTTTAAATGAGAACATTTAACACATCTACCAATTTTGAGCAAAAATAGAAAGTCCGATAAAATCGAGTCGATCAAACAGAAAGTGCGTCATGTAAATAAGACTAAGCATTTAATAGATCTTCATAGAATTTCAGTGCATAAATATACAGAAGATGAGATTTTAAATTCATATTTTACAAGACTTTAAACGATGCAAAGCAGAGATAAACAATTTGATTCATAAACAAAAAAAATTAGAATGATATTTTCAAAAAGCTTTAAAAAAACATAAGATCATAAATTATGGCTAAATACGAAAAATTTTTACCGGCAGACGTAATATTCATGATCAAAAATTAATTTGTAAATAATTTTGACTATACGGCATGTAACAAACCAGAAGAGTTGACTTGCGATTTTGGATGACTGAAGCTATTGCCAGATGAGAAAATTTTCGTTTTTGATAAAACTAAAAAAACAATAACTTTTTTTTAATATAAGAAATTTTTTTATAACTAAAATTTTACTTTCTAGTTTATTTTATAAAAAAACATAAAACAGATGTTTGAAATTTCAGAAAACATTTTCACGTAATACACTTTCTCCGTACTCTATGGTGCGAAGAATTGTGAAATGGAGGTTGGCATCATTGGTAAGACTAAAAAGAAACAAGCGCAAGCGCGTTTGTTTACCGGCTGCAATATAAAAAATAATTTAAGCTATATTTTTGTCTGTAAAGCTCAGAATGTGTGTCTTCTATTATTAGTTTAAAACTTTCACACATTGTTTGTAAGTATTGTAAAACAGAGCTGTTTTATTACTTTATATGTGTCTTTCTTTTTTTTTCTTGTATGACGTATATATGTATAGTTTAATACAATGACTTTATACATTTGATTTTAAATATTTCTGAATTACTTAGTGGGTTATAGGAAGTTTAGTAATATTCTCCGTACTCCGTTTGTAATTTTACTCGCAGTCATCGAATCATTTCGTCGTTAGAATTTGCAGGGATGAGATTCTTCAGGTTTTTGTGATCTTGACAGCAATTAACGAAATGCTTGGATTGATTCTTACTTTAACCTAGAAGTGTAACCAATAGTGATTTGGCCGAATACTGAATATTCGGCTACCGAATATTAAATTTCTCACAATTTCATTTTAATTGTAAGTAAAACGTCGCTTTTCACATTTGTAATTAAATACTAAATAAAAACTAATTAAAATTCATTTTATATTTGTAGGTACTTAAAAGCACACAACAGTGTATTATCTGTAAAACTAAAAAAAAATCTTTGTCATGCAAAAATATCTGGTAAAATCATACAAGACGGTGCCCCTCAAGTAAACACGGCGATAGCCGCTGGAGCTTGGCGATCGTCAAGTGCGAGCGCTACAGACCTTGGCGCCAAGCCTCCCTAGCGAGCGACAAGCTCCAACTTGCTATCGCCGTCTTGTGACGAATTAACACTAGTTATATACCACCAAAATTTTACAAAGAAACACAAATTCTAAGTAAATGACACTATATAAAACAGTCAAATCCACAACAAAACATTAGAAAAAGTACAATTAAAGAAGCACTTACCTCACTTTTCCCCCCCATTCTATATTCCACAAATCGACTAGCACATTCTATATTCCACACACATACTAACAAAGAAATTCCCCGAGACGCTCACTAACTTACGGTAAAGGGTCCGTAAAACGAAATCAAAACCACAAGGAAAATCCAACACAAACTTATTCGACTCAGAATCAAAGAACACCAAACTTCAATCTTCATGCAATTAACACTAAATGAAAATTCTATACTTCAAATGCACCACTTCTATGCAATTCTTCTATGCAATTCTATACTTCAAATGCACCACAAAATCCAGACGATTTTCAAGTTTATGACGTCAGCTTTACATATGTTCTCCAAGGGCGAAACCAGAAGCCTGCTAAATATTGGTAAAAGCCCCATTTATGTAGTGTAAAAACATTTTTCTCAGAGGGCGCGCGAGCCACTCTGCGAGACCCCCAAAAAAACATCAATGGGTCCGGCCACCGCCTCAAAAGAGCCCCCTTGAAAATATGATAATGCGGGCCCCTCTGCAAGCCCCAAAAAAAACATCAGTGTGTCCGGGCGGGCCCCTCTGCGAGACCCAAAAAAAACCATCAGTGGGTCCGGCCACCGCCTCAAAGGGCCGCCTCGAAAATATGCTAACGCGGGCCCCTCTGCAAGACCCCAAAAAACACATCAGTGGGTCTGGGCGGGCCCTCTGCGAGATCCAAAAAAAAACATCAGTGGGTCCGTGGGTAAAATAGATCAATTATAATTAATTTGAAATATATTTTTCATTCTACATTTTTAGTTTGTTGTCATTTAACTTTAATTGGAATTATCATTAGACATTAATCACACATGTCATATTTTGCATAGTTTTTTACTAGAAGATTATCAACAGTTTATTTTCATTATTTCTTTTACAGTTTGTAAAAGTTGATACATGTTCATTATAATGGGGTATCAAAACTTATTTATAATAATCACTGCATATATTTGCTATAAAAAAAAATTAAATAAGTAAAAGAATAATAAAAACAGTATAATAGCAAAAAGTAGTCTGTGTGATGTTTTCAAACTGAAAATTTCAGTGGTTTTTTCTTTATATTTCTTAAAGTGAAAATATTATTAGTTATATATAATTACATATTTCTTAATGAATACAAGTAATTGAAATATGATTAATAATATTTTTTAATTCTTTCAAAGTAGAAAGAAAGCTTGTTTTCTGTGAAGGATCATGGCTCTACCTCTGTCAAAAACACTGTTGGTTATACTGTCTAGTAGTTCCAAAATTTTCAGTTAATGAAATTAATTTTAGAAAATAAATATTTTGAGGTAAACTTCATCTGATTACCATAGATATGACTTATTTTTATGTAATTTTGATAAGAGAAACCATCTAGGTTTTGGGCTTAAAAGGTAAAGTGTATTTCTAAATACTATAGGTGGGATTTGCAGACTCAGAAATGATTTTAAGCAAAAACCCAGGCGGGTTTTTGTTGGTGGACCCACCCAGAAAAACCCGTGCGGGTTTTTCTGGGCTGGGTCCACTTTGCCAACCCTGCTTAGTCCCCCCCCCCCTTCTTTTGGAGAAAATATCCAGTAGAAGTAAGTGTAAGCGAAATAGGAAAAATAATTTGTTGATAATATTTTGGTCTAAACATGACATAAATATGTGAATTAAATCTACATAACTAGAAGTTTTGATTTAAAAAAAAAAAGCATAAGAATATATTTATAAAGCATAAGAATTTATAAGAATAGTACATTTATTGAAGAAGATTTCAGAAATTTTTAGCCAGACATGGTTTGTTAGGCAGTAGGGGAAGGCATAGGGACTGTTAATTTTTGTTCCTCCATTTTATCACACTATCACTACTGGACCACAATTACTGGATCTCATTCATATATGATATTTCACCTATATTGGTACAAACTTTTAAACAGAAAAGGACTGTCAGTGTAAGTGGATTAGGGTAGATGCGTTTACCATGTAATAAAAATAATAAAATTTCTGCAATGCAGGATGTATAAAATTTAATTATATAAATCAGAATTTTATTTAAATTCTTTTGTTTGCAATAATTATTGAATGAGTACAAAGTAAAGATTTTCAAAGTTACCCTTATTACTATTAGACATTATTAAAATTGCATCAAACAATTTAACTCATCCATCAATTGATAACTACAGAAATTGGGGAAATTTAATTCAGAACACAGAAGATTGCTGGAAAAAATGACATAGTCATGCAAATTTTGTAATACATCCTATGGTTGGGATGTAGAACACCATATCAAATCAAATCGCTGAAATATATTTGTTATTCCTCTTTCACTTCTAATTTAATGCTTGCTCATTCCTGAAAAGTGAATATAAGTTTTTTAAAAAGTACTATTTCTTTAAAATAAATTAAAATAATTACTACATGTAAGTTTTTTAGCAGGTATAAAATTAATATATTTTTTTTTAAACTCACAGAATTGTCCAAAGGTATGTAGGAAATAAAGTTTAAAATATTTTCAATAATTTATTTTTCATAAAGCTTTATTTTTAATTTCTTGTAACATACTTAAAAAGGTCTCTTTAAAAACACTAAATTTTCTTTCTTAAACCTTGACTTAATCTTTTTAAAATAAAAATAGTACTGATCAATATTTATTTTAACTATCAAATGTTTTTTATCAGCTTAATATAATTAAAATAATCAACATCCTGGTGCCAAAAGTATTTAAACAAATTATCTATTAATAAACCTTCCAGAATTCTTTTTCTTTTTTTTTTTTTCAACTGAAAATAAGCTTAAATTGATGACAGTTTGTTTTATGAATAACCTAGCTGTTAACTTATGACACAATTTGTTTTCTGAAGACATCCTTTTCCAGAACTAGATTTCTTTTGCTTTTATTATTATTTTTTTTTTTCCTTTCTTCATTCATTAAAATGTTGAGAATTTTAAAATCGGAAGGTGTATAATATGAATATTTAAAATACCAAATCTTGTTAATAGTCTGATTTACTAAATTCTGCATTTACTCCAATTTATGTAATTAAAACTGTGGCGTAATAAGTGGGGGGGGGTCCGTCCCGGCGGCAAAAAAACAAACATGGTGGCCAGCAGGACACTGAGAAATAATAAAGTGGAAAACTAAAGGGGGGCGGAATGGGGGAAGAAAACGAAAGGGGGGCAGACGAACGAAATAACGAAAGGGGGGCAGAATGCTGAAACTTAGAAAGAATGGGGCGGCAAACTGAAAGACCGCACCGGGCGCCAATAACCCTAGCACTACATTGCTAAAGAAAAAGATCATTATTATGCTCTGATTTTGGCAAAAGCATAATGTGATTCAATTGCTGTATTCCCAAAACGTCGCAAATCCCTCGATTTTCAGATGGATTTGAGTAGATAAAGCCACTGAACATGGTACACGGCTGAAGTGTTGAAGTTCCCACGTTCAGCGGGCCCCGCCCGCGCGACTGTCGGTCTGGAGTTTTGGTCGGTTTCATCAAGATGTACGCGTCAATACCCATTAGAACTCCTTAAAAAGTCACCCAACCCTTAGAAGATATCCCTTGTCTAGGCTTGCCATAACAAACAAGCAAATCCCGCGAATTTTCGAATCGCAAAACGTCGTCTTGCTTAGGCATTCTTTCTGTATCATCTGTAATTATATATGATTAGTAAATAACTGTTATACATTACGAATAATGTGTACTAAGAAAGCCGATTAAAAAGAGCAAATCGTTTAGGGGGGGGGGGACTTCATAGTGTTGCGAAACTATTAAAGACATCGAGAAGAGCAATAATTATATACAGCTGGCGACGAACTCTGGTATAATGATTGTTTGATAATTCGCAACTACATTTTTATCAAACGTAGCCACTGATATTTGAGAATTGACAGATGGAATCAGAAATTTTTAGATAACTTGAGAAAATTTTGAATTTCCCAACCGTATTTTCTTCCCCTAACTCCTAAGTGAAATGCCGATCGGGCTTCTCACTTGAGTCAGCAAAAACAAAACATACAAGAGGGGCCTTTTCGGGTTACTCGGCTGTTCGGCTCGCGCAAAAGAAAACAAAGAAAAGGGCAGTAGGAGTATTTCGATCTCTGAAAGAGTAGAATATTTGAAAAAAGCATTTTAATAAATTACATTTGTGGGAAAGATCGGATTTCATAGACGGTTTTTGTGAAAGGGCCGTTTTCAATCGAACCTATTTTTATGATAGGATTATTGTACTCAATCGTAACCGTTTTAATTAACGTATTATCGTGATGGGCTGCAAATGGTATGTAGGAAATAAAAAGTGCTGGTTGTTTACTAATAATAATAATAATGTAAAAGCAGGAGGGCGCATAAAGAAGAGAAATAGGGCCATCCGGTGCTAAAAAGACGACAAAAGGGCCGCCGGGCGCTAAAAAGATAACAAAAAGGACGCCGGGCGCTAAAAAGATAACAAAAAGGCCACCGGGCGCTAAAAAGATAACAAAAAGGCCGCCGGGCGCTGCGCCCTGCCAAATTAATCTAGAGTCAACACTACAAACAGGATATTTTGTAGTAATGATTGTGAACAATATATTTTTTGATTTTTACAAGAATTTTCTTGAGGCACTTAAGTATTTTACGTCCGACACCAAAATGTTTAATTAATTATGCTCAGTCAGTAAAATTAAAGGTAGAGAATTATATTTTTGTATACAAAGCAAGATTCTAAATCTCAATGATATAACCTATTTCACTTTTGCCCATACTGAATAATTTTCTTAAAAAAGTAGGTGTCGGATGTAAAAAAAACTTTTTACGTCCGACACCGTTAGTTTTTATTCTTTGCATTTACTTTCAACTGTTGTTCTAATAATTCTAATTTTTCTTTTACTTACAAATTAGAATGAAACACACATAAGACAAGCTAAATGTTTTTCAGGTGCATTTAGCATAAAATATTTTACTTACACTAAAAGAAACAAATTTACGAGATTTGATTTACTGTATAGATGTATTTAAAAATTATTAGCACAATAATCTGGAAAACAGTTGCATTTGCAATTAACTGCAATTTTACTGGGAATAGTTTTCTGAAGACATCTAAACTCTTGCTCCTAAGAACAACTGAATTCTAAACAGAAAATCTCAGTACAGTCCTTCTTATGTTTAGGATAATGTGGTGAGCTAATGTATCTTGTTTGTGAGCTAATGTAAAGCCTTGATTTCTTCTTCTAGAAATGGCTCTTACAAATAAAGAAAAGATGGCACATTGTCGTGCAAAGATTGCAGCTGATCCTTTAAAAAAGAGAGGAATATCTTGAAGCTGAAGCATGAAATTCAATCCGCTTATATTTACTGCATATGCATGGATTGATACGGATGTTTCATTAAGCATCGTAATTGTATCTGATACATTGGACCACACAAAAACAACAGTGTACAAATTTGTGGATTATATTTTTTCTTTACTTAAACAAAAATTCGGTGATATAGAAATTATTAATGTATTTTCTGGTGGTCGAAGTTCAGAGTTTAAACAGAGATATTCATTTTCCAACTTGTTTTTGTTTGTCCCACAACATACAGGTAATATGGAACTTCTTTGCTACCTCTCATGGTAAAGAAGTTGTTGATGGTATTGGAGGAACAGTGAAAAGAACAGTTTGGTGCCATGCTAAAACACAAAAAATGTTGGTGACAACAGCAGAGCAGTTTGCAGATGTTGCTAAATTTTTAAACTCAAATATACGCATAAAATACACTTCAGAAAATGAAAAAAAAAGTGTGCTTGTAATCTTTACGCGCGATTGAAGTAAAACTTCTTTGACGTTTACGACACGTATCACTGAAATGGTTAAACTTAATATCATATTATAATTTAATTATATATATTATTCATTGGAAATAGGTACTTGGATGTCATCATAATTTTTTATGTTTGAAATTATAGGTTTGTGGTAATTATAATGTGAAACATAAATTTAACTCTCTAAATTTGCTACTTTCCTTGAAAATGCAGCATCTATCGTTGTAACAAAACGCGTTGTTGATTGAAGTCGAGAAGTATTCATAGTTCAAATTTTTCTTTTAAAAAATCAACTATCGGCCGAGATTCTTGAGAGCGAAAATTAACATTAAAATCTCCAGTAAAAATCATCGGTAATTCATGATAATTACTTAGAATCCAAGAAGTGTCCATGTTGTAGTATTACCGTAATTTCCTGCCGATAATCCGCGAATTATCTGTTAAAAAACGTAAAAAAATTACGATTTGGATTATCCGCCGCCGTGTATTATCTGTGACAATTTTTTTTCCTTGAGGAAAATTTTGGCCCTTTTAACTTTAGTTTTTTTTACCAGAAAATAAAAATTGGGACTCTTTTTGCTACTAGATGGCGCTGGTAACCAACTGCAACACAAGTACGCGCGTACACTAAAGACTAGATTCTATTTTCCTACACATGGTTCTCAACTTGTGATATCTCAATCTAGCTTTTTATTGGTCAAAAGTTGTACCACGGGGTTACAACTGTTCCCATTCGTCACCGGGCATATTAAAAATTTTAGCAGCTTGATCATGCGGAAAACTTTCTAAATTGATATTTCCATCAGCTATTCTAATAAGATTGCTTAAATTTGCACTTAAAAGTTTACTGAAATTTGCACTTGAATTGTTAATGAATATTCAAAGAATCGCATCCAGTTTAAATAAGCAACAGAATTATTAACTATAATATTTTATCTAGTATAATAAAATTATATTATAACTTAATATTTATATAAATGTTAAATAATATTATACAGTAGAAGATCGATATACCGCAATTCTCCATAAACCGCATTAACACTGCGGATGTAAACAGAGAAAATCACAATTAAGGAATTTCTATCATCTGCTTTTTTTTTTATTGCTTTCCTAGTGAATTAATTTTGAGACATTAGATATATTCCACAACATGCCAACCTTAAAATAAACAATTATTCTCCCATGCATGCATTATGCTTTATCAGCATAACAGCTGGCCGGCTGGGTCAAAGAAGAAGAAATGTTTACTTTAAAAAAAGAAGGAACCTCTCCCTTTTTCCCTCCACTACAGAACCACTCTCTTTCTCCCTCCTCTACCATTCACTTCCCAAACAGACGTTTATTTATTTAAAGTAAATAAAAAACTTTGTAAAAAACACACATAAGAAGTAAAAGGAAAGAGGATACGCACGTTTCATTCAAAAATTGTTTTGAACTTCTTCAGTCCAAGCCCTTCGTCGTGACGAAGGGCAAAGGAAGAAGTTCAAAACAATTTTTGAACGAAACGTGCGTATCCTCTTTCCTTTTACTTCTTATGTGTGTTTTTTACAAAGTTTTTTAATTACTTTATCGTTTAACACCAGTATTTTGAGTGTTTTTTCAGTTTATTTATTTAGTTATATTTCTCTTTCTAAATTAAAAACATTGATTTGTTTTACATTAAATCGTATGCCGTTACTTGGCTTCCTAAATCATACGCAGCATCACCAAAATGTTTCTTTTTTGTGTGTGTGTGTGGGTGAGGGAATACACATAGCATATTCTAAAATAAAAATAGCCATGTTTCTTTAATTTTGGTAAGAAGAAAGGGTTTTAAAATGAACGGTTTTCTAAACAAAGTTGGGGGGGCACACGCCCCCGTCCGACGATATGCTTGTCTCAATATTGACAGTAAAATACTTTTAAACAGTCTATGAGAAGTAGGGGAGGGAGAGTTTTCTCAATGTAACACTATTTTAAAACTAAATTTTGGAACTTGATTCAAGCCATCATTAGTTAAAATGAAAACTGCTGAACTAATGCATTGTGCACAAAATGCATGCACAAAGTACTCAGTTTGCAAACCTGCATGAAGAAAACATTTTTGAATATTTGGTAATGGATGATAAGTCACAAATTGCTAATCATTTGACCAGTGCTGAAATAATTTCCTCTGTTTCAAAACAAGAGGAAAACAATTCTGAAACAGAACCAAATGCTGGAGAGAAAGTTGAAAAACTTTCAGAATTTGAAGAAACTTCCATAAGAGATCAATATTTTAAATTCCATGGTTCGGACAGTGCTTAAAATACCTTAAAAAGTACTTACTTTTATTTTTTATTTTTAAGGCCTTTAAAAAGTACTTAATTTTTTACTTATATCCTTAAAGTTTCTCAGTATAGCCGCAAGGTACTTAAAAAGTGCTTAATTTCTAGTGGTAATCGACCGTAAAATCGTCTTGCATCGAAACTTTTCGTTCCCCTTTTCCTGCCTCAAGCTGCGTTCATATTGATCATACCGTAACGCGATGACGTCATACGTTGGAGCCCCTTTTCAATAGCCAAGGGCCCCCTTAAGAGCCAGTCCGGGCCTGATTGTTCTTAAAATACTGAATCTCAACCAAAACTAGTCTGTTGCGCCCAATGCGAGTTTAACCCTTCTACCCCCACCCCACCCCATAAAAAAAGTTATTATAAGTTATTTCTGTTTTTTGGCTGTGCGGCTTTGCACCCTGTGAAGGAGCACTGTACCGAATAAACACTGCCTTACGCTATTATTAAAGGAAAAACTCAACTACACTACAAGTAATTGGCAAGCTCAGGAAACGCAGCTTCGTGCTTTAAAACAGTAAAAGTAAAAATTTACCTGTAATATTTTCCAGACTGTTTAAAAAATGTAAAATCCAATGAAATCCACTGTAAAATCCAATGAAATGTAAAACTTCCAATTGAAATCCATAACCAGCAAGATATCACTGCAGAAGCAAATCTTATTATAATTATTATTGCTCCTAACAGAGATATCTTACTAGTCAGTAATAACCTTCTCGAAAGTCTGCAACATCTGGAAAAACTGTATCCTAAAAAGCATATTTCATAACTGGCTTCCCGCTCAACGTTTCAAGATTTGCAAAACGAAATGAAACATCAAGACTGCCGATTTTATGCGACCTACCAAAAATAAGAACTGGAGCTAAAGTGATGTTCTCACGGAGTGAAACAAAAAGCCTTAACTTACAAACTTGGCAGTGCAGCGCTAACAAAAATATGCCAATATACAAAAATAGGCGAACGCAACCACAGCGGTTAAGAATAAATCAATGTATTTAATTTAGTAAACAAAAACAATTAGGCGCAGAAATTTAAAAGGGTTACCAAAACGTGTCAGTGAAGAACAACTCGATCATGACATCTCTGGGAGACATAAGTAAACAAAGCAAAAATTAACAGCCTCGCCCAAAGAGAGCAGCTGCAAAAGAAATTCTTTTTAATGTACAGAATAAGAATTAGCAAAGCTGCGGTCATAAACCACAAAGAGAGAAACAGATTGAAAGAAATAATATGTAAATACTGGTTCATTGCTTGCTGAATTTCTAACAAAATAGCTGCAGGAGCTCTAATTTGTTTTATTGTAAATTTGAGCATTAATTACCTAATTTATATTTAAAAATTAAGTAATCTTTTGTTTTACCACTGCTATATTTAATTTAATAAAAAATGCCAATAGAAGCAATTATGTAGGCTGTTAAAATTTTTAATTTAATCTAAAATTCTCTGAAGAAAAAAAGACTACAGGAGCTGAGCTCTCATGCAAAACCCTGACTGGTCTTCGTGTAATACTCTCTAACATATTTCTGCACCCTAATTCGGTAGATTTTAAAAGGGGCTTAACGTAGAAAAAAGTCTCCAAATATGTTTTTCAGGAAAAGTAGTTTTCAGCAAAATTGTAAAAAATTAATATAAATTATAAAAATGTTAAGATTAAAATTCATAATTCTGTACAAAGTGGGGGTTATATACTGTCATATACAGAGTGGAGGTTCCACTGTCTGTGTAGTAAACATTTTTATAGCATACTGAACTCGTTTGTATTATTTTAGTTTTTAGTACTAAAATATTTGAAGGCACAATATGAACTTCTCCCCTTACATCCCCCCCCCCCCTCAAAAAAAAAAAAATCTTTGCAGTGACCCTGCCTTTGGGTGCCCGGAACTTATATCCCCTAACACTTCTACACCGTATGAATGTGAAACAATATTATTTAATTAAAATAACGAAATTTTATGCCAACACTACGAAATATATACAGGCCCATTACTGCCAAATAGTGCTGGCCTGGTACATTTTAAGCAGTACCACGCCGTTAACTTTTTTGTGCATGTCATAGACACATGGCAGTTCGCCGTTACTAGTTATGTACCGGCGCATATGCACTTTTCAGGCACTGGTACTCCAGTGACTTCCAGACGATGGCAATCTACCTTGCTTCCGGTATACGGCACTTCGCCAGCACGACGGGTACCCGGCCGTCATTTTGCGGGCAGTTGTGTGTTTGCTGGGATGGTAAATGTGATTAATCTTGTAACTATACATAATCACATCATGCTTTGGGTTTTAAGCCTCTGGGCAAACAGCAGCTTTTAAAAATTTTGTTTGTAATTGAGGATCTGAAAAGGTTCCTCCTACTCCCACCCAGAAAGGAGGTACAATGCCAAGTCAAGTAGTGTCAGTAGAAAAGTCTGCATTTCTGTAATATTATTAAATATGTTACATTGTGTTTCATTCAGCCTAAAATTCAATGACTCAGGATATTTTATAAAATGAATTAACATATTGAGGTATAAGTAAGCAATATTATTTTTAGATGCATTTAAAAATACATATTAAAAAAAAAATTTTCTCTTTGTTCTGAAATTATTCAACTCAATATGTAGCAATATTCGGAAAACAGCCAAATACCCAATAGTGGCCAAATATTTGTTACATCCCTACTTTAACACACGCACACTCACCAACCTAAAAAATTGCTGTAGTTTGGAAGGCTTCGCAGTCGTGTGTCTCTAGGAGTATGCATAAGGTTCAATGCTAATAAGGGAACTAGGTAAAAACGAAAGTGTATATATTAGCTATAAATGTATCAGTTAAGGAATTTGAAGACTCTTAATTATTAAAACTAGATTAACTGGAAACCCAAATAAATAGATAAACATATAAGTACAAACCGGCTTTTTTAAATTATGGTTGCTACATAAATACAGTGAAAACTTGATATCTCTAATAAATGTGTTTTTCGTCACAGATTGATCCCATTTATTTCACCTCGTTATCTCGAATTTTTCAGGTCTCCCTTCAACTTTTAAATATCGAGGTTATACTGTATTAAAAAAAATCATCATGGTAACTGCATTACACTGGGGAACAGCAATTTTGTTGTCTTAGAACTGTGACTTGTTTTTGAATTACTTTTGGCCCCTGAATCCAAAAGTAACTGTAGTTTTTGTCTGTCACGTCAACTTTTTAAGATACAGGGTACCCCCAAAATGTGCATAAAAAGAAAAATAAAGGGAAAAGTTACTAAATATATAGTTACTACAAGTTAAATTATATTAATACAGATAGAAAATCTTATTTACCAAGTGGTAAACATACATATTATGGCAAAAATTTTCGTTTGTAGCTTTTTCTGGAATGCTTAATCTGTGAACATTCTTGCTTTATGCTCCAACTAACAGTCAGCCATCATATGTAGATCCCATCTTCCTTGATAGCGTGATTCCATGATCTTCAAATCTTGGTGAAATCGCTCACCCTGCTCATCACTGACTTGAACAAGATTTTTCGGGAAGTCAGCGAGATGGCTACGTAAAAAATGCAACGATGCTCATGTTGCAAACAAGCATTTTGAAGCTCTCCAAGAGCTGTTGGACAATTTTGGTGTAATTCTGTGCTAGTGTATTTCCAAGAAAGTCTTTGACAATGTTTTTGAATGCCAACCAAGCATTCTGTCATTGTTCCGATGAAATGCTCATCTTTAAGAAGCTGGCGAATCCGTGGACCATCAAACACACCAGCTTTTATCTTTCAAATGACAGGTTAGGAAATGCCGAAACAGTCTCCTTCAATTGACAAAGCTTTAACAAATTGCTTCATGAGACCCAGTTTTGTATGCAGAGGTGGAAATATTATGTTCTTTCTGTTGACAAGTGGCTGATGAATAATGTTTGGATCACCAGGTTTCAGGTCATATCTTGGCGGCCATTTCAACTGCACCCAATGCTTCTCACGAGTTCTACTGTCCCACATGCACAAAAATACAGGGATACTTGGTATATCCACTTTGCTGGCCAATTAGGAAACAGACCATTTTAAGATCAACACAGATGATCCATTGGTGCATGTGATATTGCAACAAATCAACGACTCTATGTCTTCATATTCCTCACGCAAACATACTGAATGACCTATTGGGACTGCACCAAATAAATTTCCATTGTGGAGGAGTACACACTCTAAGCTCCGCTTTGAGCTATCGATGAGCTGAAATTCCCAACTCTTCCATTAAACCATGTATGTTATGGCAATATACAAACCCATCATCACTTCGAAAGTATTGCAGAAATGCACTTTCTTGTATCGGAAGTAGGATACTTTAGCTCCTTTTTCAAACAATTGTTTTCGTGCAGTCTTGATGCTAACAGTTCTCAAGCTTTTTTGGATAGCCCCAAATCATTTAACTCATGCTGCTCAAATCCCTTACGAACGGGATCATCTTCAATTTCAAAATCTTCGTCACTGGGGTCACAGCAACAGTGTTTCCGGTGAACAAAGTTCGCTCTTGCAGATAGTGAAGAGAAGGTAGATGTAGAGAAAAAACTTGACGTGATCGAAGAAAACTAACAAGAGTTTTGTAATCGGTGTGCCCATTGAACTCTAAAACAGCTTAAAAATCGAAAACAGAAATTATGTTAAAAATTGTTCTCTAGTGTTATGTATAGTTATCCCACCTTGGGGGAAGGGGGGGGGGTTAAAGTAGAAATCAACGTAATTTTGTATTTTCTGAGGCTGTTGATAATGTGTTATAGTTTGTTAATTAAACTTTTAATGTACAAACGATTCAATAATAATTTAATATTTTCTTTCGGTACTTACATTATCCCAGTGGTCACTCTGCCAAACTAATTTTTTGTAAAATGTGATGGCAAACTGTTACCAATCGTATTCCAAACCTTCAATAATTTCATGTGGGACTGTACAGAGAAGACGGTACATGTTTGTTTACATTTCTTGTTTATGATTTTGGAGCTAAACTATGTATTTACTGTCCATTTGCAGAGATCACGATAACGTCTCCAGATGCGTATTTCACGCCTTAGAAATTTAGAATACGCCTTGAGAATTTCGGAATGCATGTTTTTATGCATTGCTTTTCCATATAAAATTCCGTTTTGTGATCTGTAATTATGGCAAGATTTCCCCTTGAAAATGATTTTTATTTTTACTCAACTCTCTGAAATATGCGATAACTTTTAATGTAAACAGTGAAATTTACAGTTAACACTAACAGTGTACTTAGATTGTGTAATCAGTTATTATATATGATTTATGTGTTAAATGCAATTTAATTATGCATTTGAAAATGTAGCATAATTGTTCATTGCTTTAATTACTCCTGAGGATAGGAAAATACTCCTTCTAAAATGGTTAAGGAGTGTTTTTACTCTTCTGAAATAATCTTGGGTTGATCACTGTCCATATGTATATCATGTGGCTGATAAGTCACCGAAGTGACGGACTAGATTGAAATTTTGTCTACTTTTTTCAAAATTTTGGCTTTTGCAGCATAAAAAAATATGATTTCTCTATAATGAAAATTAACTGGGCATTACTAACATACTACTCGAGCTGTGATGTTCTGTTAGAAAATGTTTTGATAATTTATATATGTTTTTGTAAAAACCCTGTTTTTTACAATTTTTGAAACTTAAACCCCCTTGTGTTGGCAGAAAATATTAACTGATTAGTTTAATGTTTTGCAGATTTGTTACTACCAATGGCAATTTTCCCGCTCTATTACATTTCGATTATATAAACTTGGATTTTTTCGCTCCACCCTAATACCGTAATTTCTGGCTTATAATCCGCAGCGATAGATAATCCGCAGGCACTTTTTTTCAAGTAGAAAAAAAATATTTCTTTAGATAATCCTCAGCGGTAGGTTATCCGCGGATAGTATGGCGATGCTTTGACCAAAATTGGTAATTATTTTCTATGTATAGTAAAACCACAGTATTAATATTAGAATCGGCTTACTGTAAAACATTTCCTACTAAAAATCTATTGTTATGAATGAGAATTATCAAACATACTTTGACGGTCATTTTTCGATTTAAATCACAAATGATACACAATTTTTAAGCTAGGCATTCTACCTGTAAGCCCTAAGAACTGTATTATGAATTAATCAAATATAAGAAAGCGAACATTTCTTTCGGAACAAACAAAACAAAATGTATGGTGGCATGCAGAATACTTTTGTAACATCGTAATTATTTAGTTAAGTGACATTATTATAAGAAAAACAAAATTGAACTGAGACCTACCTTTTTTACTGGAATAATACTTATACAAACAATAAACCTTTTCTGGAATAATATATAGACAGCAAATATACTGTTTAAATATAGTGGAAAAAAAGAAATGAACTTTTATTTTGTTTTTAAAAAGTTTTTTACTGTAAAATCTGAAGACTTCAGGGAAATTTTCAGCAGATAGTACGCAGCGATGCATAATACGCACTGGATAAATTTTCATCTTTTTTAGTAGATAATCCGCGGATTATAAGCCGGAAATTACGGTAATATGTATGCACCATGAACCCCCCGAACTTAGCGCCGGCCCCATACACTCATCATGAGCAGGGATGCACTACCTTTTTCAGCTGGTGGGCCAAAAAAACATAAAGATACCTTATCTGGAGCCAATGGAGGATGCAATGCATTTTTTCTGGGGGGGGGGGGGATTACATGTTATAAGTTTTTAAAAATACTGGACTACTTCGAAGAAAACATATATAAACATAGATTTATCAACTAAAAAAATTACCAAATATACATATAAAATCGTTTTATATGTAATATTTGTTCCACATATACATATATAAGCAATTTCTTTTAATTCTGCAGATTACTTACACTAAATAATCTGAAAAGTGAAGCATGAACAGTGTTAATGTGATGGTTGCGACTGTATTTTTGCAGTCAGTCACTATAGAAGTGTGTAAAATGGCACAAAGTTTGTCAGTCCATCTGATCTTCATCTTTGATTTGTTGAGATTCATCAAAGAAAAGGTTTATTCACAAATAACCATACTTTCAAAAGGTACCTTTCTGCTCCTTATTTTGTTGACCTCAGTGACTTCATCTTAAAATAGGGAAGAGAACACAATCTCTGTATGTAGAAAGCAAAAGTATGAAGCGAAAGAGAAGTATAACATTATGGGCGAATTCTTTTTTAGTGCAACTGTATGCTGATGGCGGGCCATAGGTTGTGCATCCCTGGTCATGAGTATATGTGAAATGATATCAGGTCCTCCATTTTTAACTGTGGATTATATGAAAAGTTTTTTTTTTTTTTCTCTTCACCAAATAATATTTATGCAGATTACATGTGGCCATGGTTAACATGCATAAAAACATGGTACATGCTCTACAAAAGTGAAGATTACTGGCATATTTATTCATTTTTGACTATATGCCTTATAAACGGTTGATTTTTTTTCTCCATGATCTCATTGAGATCTTAAGTTGCAATTTTGCAGTTTATATAAATGGAGTAAAATCTGCATAATTAAAAAAAAAAAACAAATTACATTCAATTTAAAAATTTAAAGTTATGCTATTGTATTATATGATTTTAAAGTGTGTAATTCCCTGAATTTAATTTTTTAAATATCTTAAGTCTATGTCAATTTATAAAGGTTTAAGTGCAGTGAAATACAACATAAATCTAAAAATTTTTAAGCTCTTGCTGTATGAAAATAAAATGAGATAAGCAGAAACAAATATTGATTTCAGACCTTCTTTTATAGTACTTTATACTTAAAATGGAAGCAATTGAAAATAGTAAGGTAAACATCATTGGATCTTTTGACATGCAATGACCCACCTATAAATATAATGTCTATTCAGGGGTAATTTTTTAATGAAACATATCTTTATATAAAATTTTATTCTGGTGCACATTTTAAAAATTTATTCTTCATGAAAACTAATAGCATTTTTTCCCTTTTAGGTATTTTTAAATAAAAATTAAAAATGAGTGGAGGAGTGTATGGTGGGGATGAAGTTGGTGCTTTGGTGTTCGATTTTGGACATTACTCTATTCGTGCTGGATATGCGGGTGAAGATACCCCTAAAGCAGACATACCTACAATGGTGGGTGTTGTTGAAGAAAATGTCTCTGATGCAATGGAAGTAGATGGTAGCAACATAACTTCACAGAAGAAGTATTTCATAGATACAACTAGTATTGGTGTACCCCGTAAAGGTATGGAAATGGCATCTTTCTTGAAAGATGGAATGATTGACGATTGGGATTTATTTGAAAGAGTTTTAGATTATGTTTATACTAAACACGTGAAGTCAGAACCTCACTTACATCCTGTCCTGATGTCAGAAGCATCTTGGAATGCTAGAGCAAAGCGTGAAAAATTGACCGAACTGATGTTTGAGAAGTATAACATTCCTGCCTTTTTCTTGTGTAAGAATGCTGTACTTTCTTCTTTTGCAAATGGACGATCCACTGGGATAGTAGTTGATAGTGGGGCCAGCCAGACATCTGCTGTACCAGTGCAGGATGGTTATGTTTTAGCACAGGCCATAGTAAAATCTCCTTTGGCTGGAGATTTTGTTTCAATGCAATGCAAGCAACATCTGGAAGAAAACCATATTGATGTTGTTCCTCCATACATGATTGCATCTAAAGAGGTCGTAAAAGAAAATGAAGCTGCTAAATGGGTTAAGAAGACAAATTTGCCAGAAGTCACCAAGTCCTGGCATAATTACATGCTGAAACAAACCCTTCAAGATTTTCAAAGTTCTGTACTTCAAGTTTTTGAAACTCAGTATGAAAAAGAAGCAGTTGAAAATATGCCAATTGTTCATTATGAATTTCCCAATGGTTATAATCAAGATTTTGGATCAGAACGCTTTCAGATTCCTGAAGCACTCTTTGATCCTTCAAACATCAAAGGAATCCCAGGAACTACCATGATGGGAGCAGCTCAAGTTGTTACCACAAGTGTAGGAATGTGTGACATAGATGTGCGGCCAAGTTTGTATGGAGCTGTCATTGTGACTGGTGGCAATACCCTTATTCAAGGTTTTACTGAAAGATTAAATAGAGACCTTTCTGCTAAAACTCCACCTAGCATGAGGCTCAAGATTATAAGCTCAAATAATGCAGCTGAGCGTAGATTTGGTTCTTGGATTGGAGGATCAATTCTGGCATCTCTTGGCACATTTCAACAAATGTGGATAAGCAAGCAAGAATATGACGAAGGTGGTAAATCTCAAGTAGAAAGAAAATGCCCTTAAATGTCTAACAGAAGTATAATTTATCAAAGATGCTTTTAATTATAAGAATTTTCTGATATTTCTTGCAGTTTAAAAATAAACATATTTTAAAAGGAATCGCCTGATTTATTTTGGCTATTCTTTGTACAGTAGTGTTAAGCAACAACTAATTTATTTAATCTGACCAGAATTCAAATAAACTGATAATTTTAACATCATGATGCTTTATATTGATCGAATTTTAGATGACTGTTCACATTTAATTATAGAACTTGAGAAAACTTTCTGAAAGAAAAAAAAAAGGTTTTTTTTTTTTAATGAAGTTTGCCATTTTTATTTGAATCTAGGTCTTACACTTTGCCCTTAAATTTCTGAAGTGTGATCATAACACAATGCTACAGCTTATATTAAGAAAATATGAAATTTTAAAAAAAGTATTTGTAATATTGGTGATTTTTTTTTTTTTTTTTTCCCTGTAGGATCTGACTATTTCTTGTTAAGAAAAATAATTTAATATGTATCGCTATATAAACGATTGAACAATTTACAGCAACGAAAATAAAAATGGGATATTTTTTCTTTTGTTATATGATAATTATTTATGTAGTACAATTTTTTTAAAACCCTAAAATGCACATTCACTTCAAATAAAGTTACGATGTGTACAATTAATTCATTCTAAAATTACGAAAACTGTTTGATTTAATTTTGCATTAAAAATCATATATAGTAATCAGTTAATGTATCATTACAAGTTGCTAGTGCAAATTCGCAACTGAAAATGATCAGGGTTCGTTGATTTAAATTAGCTTGATTAAAATCACGATTTAAATCAAGGGATTTTTTTTTTAAATCAGTGATTAAAATAATTTTTCAAAAATGGATTTTGTATTGATAGAATGTAATGTATTCTAAATAAAAATCTTCAACACTCAAATGAAATTAATTTCTTATATAATAGCATTAGATGGCACTGCAGTGGCTTAGAGAATCCTTCAAGGTAAGGGGGGGGGAGTGACTTTTGAGTGTGACAGTGTGAGAACAAAAGAAATTTGATCAGGAAAATCGGCAACACTAGAATTATTTCAGATTTTAGAACACACTTGTTTAGGATTCCGTGTTCAGAGAGCTATTGCAAAAGTACAAGGATAATGGCAGGAAGGAAGAAAGATAATATTTGGATGTACTTTAATGAAGAGCAGAGTTTCTGGAAAAGGTGTTATGCAAGAACTGTAGAAAAGTTATGATGGGATTAGTAGCCAGAATGAAAGCACGTGTAGATAAATGTTTCTCCTTTGACAGAAATGATATTAATAATGATCAACCTCAAAAAAAACAATTGAGAACAATTTAACTTGTACAAAATCTGAGGCAGCCGAACCTATGAAAAGAAAAATCAGTGAGATAGAAAATGATGTTGGTGTTCTTAAGAACAGCATGAATGATTATGTCATAAAGACCACTAAAACTCAAAAGCAAATATTAGATGAGGAAGTGGCAAGATATATTTATGCCACCAATTCTGCTTTTCATCAGGTTAATCATCTCAATTTAAAAAGATGATTTCTGCTTTAAGGCCAAGGTATTCTGCTCCAAATGAAGTAGAAATAGGTGGAGCATTACTTGATAATATATATGATCAAGAGAAAGAAAAATGTTCCAAACACCTAAATGGACAAATTGTTAACTTTAGTATAGATGGATGGTCAAATGTTCATAATGAACCAATATTATGTGCTGTAGTATCCACAAGAAAAGGTGAGATTTATCTAGTTGAGACAATTGACACATCTGGTAATAGTCCACACACAATTGAATATCTTGTAGAAGTTGTGAAAAGTAGTCTGGTAAAATGTGAAAATGAATTTAAGTGCATTGTGAAAAGTCTTATTATGCACTTATTATAATAATAGCTAATATAGCATAAAATATATTTTATATATATTGTTTAAAATGTCATACTATTATAATATGCAAAATAAATTCATATTAGGAATTTTTAAAAAATCTGATTTAAATTTTAAAAAAATTGATTTTTTTTATTTAAAAAAAAAAAATTTTTAAATCACGAACCCTGAAAATGATACATTGAAACAATATTAATGAAAGTTCATTTAAAAAGTCTGTTAACTGCTTTTAACTACTTAACAGTTTCTTTTTCCTGTTACATTGTGTCCAAAAATAAGCATATGTTTGATAAACAATTTTGCATTCCAATTCATTATGTAAATTCATATCAGCAATCATAACTTTTACAGGTGTTGAATTTAATTATTTATGATGATTTTTAATTATTACAAAAATACAGTATTTTTACTTTTAAGTTGGCTTGCTCCCCAAAGAACTAACTGCACTGGAAAAACGCTTTACAGGAATGGGTTTTAAATATATATATATATATATGCATTTTTTTAGAGCTTATATTTTATTTCAGAATTCTGTTTTTGTGTGATTAATTTTGAAACATGGAGATAAACATAGTCCTATATCACAATCGAGACAAAAATATCTTGTTTCTTTCTTTTCTTATTCGTTTACCGTTGTCGTTTCTTTTTGAGCAACATACAAAGCACTCTCAGTTTCTTATCAATCAAGTGAATCATCTCTAAAAAGTGTCTTTCCGTCAATCTCAAGGGATTCAGTAAAATTCTTGGTCATCTTTTTTTTTTTTTTTTTCATATACTGTTCCAGGCCTTTAAATTAGGTGATCAACTAAGTCAGTCTAAAATTCAAATGAGGGAATTTTCCTCCATATTTCCGCTATAAAACAAAAGCATCCCACAGTGATATATCAAGAAGGTGAAAGAATATTTTCTTGTAATATTTTTTTCTCCTCTTAATGATGGGATAATTCATAAGATGTTGATCCACTCTATCAACACATTCCATAATATTAATGTATTCCATAACTGCTTTTGGTTTCTATCTCACTTCATCGTTTTGTCATGGTACTTGAATCATTTCAGGATTGTGTATAGTAGATAACAGAGTTACAACCTTTTTATCCATCCACTTGATGATGCATGCCTTTCCTCTTTGGTAAGCACTCATTTCACCTTTTTTCAGCTTTTTCGACTTCTACTCCTTTGGAACCTCTTTTCTGCTAAGTTTGAGTGTTTCATATGTTTGCTTACTGAGAAGGATGTCTATGAGTTCCAGTGATGTGTAAAAATTGTCTGTCGTTAAGCAATATCCTTTATTGAAGAGTTGCTGCATTAGAGTCTCTTATAACTTGCACAAATCATGATACTTATTGTCATAAAGTGTCTTTTCCAGTGTATATAATAAATTGATGTACATAGCCAGATTTAGCTTTGCATAACATAAAAGATCTTATACCGAATCGAGATCTCTTCAGGGGTATATATTGCTTCCAGTGTAATCACCCTTTGAACAGCATCAAGCTTTCATCAATAATTACATCACCATCAGGTGTATAATTTCTGCAAAATGAGTGTTTAAATGCTTGATTATTGACCAGAGTTTGTTTAAGTGTGGACACGCATATGTCTTTACATCAAATTTATCATCATCAGAAAAATATAAATAGCGGCTAATGAGGTGAAAACGACGATAAGACATCATTTTAAAACAAAATGGAGTTAGTTGACGTGTATTGCTCAGTATCAGGCTTTTTCACAATTCCTTGTGAGATATTCAAAGCGAAGAATACTTGCATTTCATTTTTCGTCGTTGGTTCCCATTTTCTTGCTCTGCTGTTTTTTCTTTGGTTACTATTTCGTTCTGCATATTTATTTGTTTCAGAAACTATCATTTCAGCAAATTTATTATCAAAGATAATATCAAGATACTGTAAAGTTCCATCACTTATTTGCCAATCAATCAATATTCAAATGAACAGCAGAATTTGCTGTGTAAGGAAATCGCGGTGGTGAAGGAGATGTATTATTAGCATCAATTTCACAAAATTTCCTTTCAGTTTATAAGATCCAAACTTTCCCTTTCCTCGTAACTAGAGAATTCCAACAACAAACTTTCAGAACTTGATTCATTTAGAGAAATTTCCAATTCACTATCGGATTCAAAATCAGTTATATTCGGTTATAAGCTGTTCTCTGTCGCTCATCATTCTTTTATTTTATCACCGAATTGGAAAGAAATATCACTTGTGAAGCAAGAGAGACTGAATGTGTGGGAACAAATTTTCCATTTTCCCAGCGCAAGCAAAAAACAATAAAACCTGTTCAGAAACAGCTGCACATGTGTTTTTCTCTCAAATTTTTATAGGACTACTGGAGTCATCTATTAGGAACATTACAAACTACATAAAGTGAAAAAGTCAGGGAAATCAGCAGCTAAACGTAAAAAAATTAGCCGACCAACCGGCACACGGGCAATTCAGGGAAGTCAACTTTCCTGTGACCCAATCTGCAGTCAGGCAAAACTGTTAAGTGGTAAAGATCAAAATTAACGGTCGCCACTTGCCACGTGGCCACTGTATTTTGGAAAGTGGAGACTACAAATTTATGTACCAGTCACCACATTTTATTTGACAGGAGGCAACTAAACTCAAAGATAGGGTGGGGGGTGGGGGAGAGCTGGATCATTGATAAAGGAAATTAGTACCAGTTGACCAATTAGCAAAAGTAATCGTCTGTTCTGGAAATATGCAAACGGCGATTACGACAATGCGTAAGATTGCGGTTTGAAGCAGACACCTGCACTTGTATGTTTTTGCAAGGGCTCTCTTTCTGAGAACAAAAATCCCAAGAGTGGCGAGTATCCATTTATAAACTCTTTTCTTGTGATCTTTTAATACCAATAAAATAAATAAATATTTCAAGATTTATTCCGGCATAATAAGGCTTATGGCCAGCATAAAGTTGATGACAGCTGTCCGTCGCGGAAAATTAACAATGTTCATCATGAATAAAGACCAATGGAGTACGCAAATGCAGCCGCGGGGGATTTAAAAATAGGGATACTTTGTTCTCGCAAAAAGGCAATTTTGTGTACCATATAGAAAATATTCAGAACTGGTTTGGTGCAATCACTTGGTAGTAACAGGACCAAGTGACTTTAAATACGTTGAGGTGTATGGATGCATTCAATTCATTAAAAGCCTGTGGTCAATGACTACTTTGGCTATCCCCAAAATCTCGCAAATATAGTTTGCGGCTTTGTCGGCCAAGTTTTCGGCAAATTGTCGGCAATAGTTTGCAGCCAAGTTTGTCGGCTTTAGGTGAAATATCGCCAAATAAAATGTCAGAAGGAAATCTTTCAAATTGAACTCAGCTTGGCGATATCGAAATATTTGGCTAGAAATCGCTAAACCTTACTATTATTGATATTTTATCTCTTTCAAACAAATAAGTTTAGAGGAAGGGCGTCGAAAATATTTTTGATTTAATAGACGTGCAAGGAAGTCATGTGTTGGACACATCAGATTTTTTTATCGTTGTTTAAGTAAGACTTTGTTGTGTTGAAGTTCCGCAATCATGATAAGCTTAAAAATCGAGTAGCGCATAAATTTGAAATTTCTCACTATCTCCAAAAAAAATTTCCAACTGAATGCTTGGATATTTTCATAATTGTTAAAGGATGTCTTTGGAGGTAATTGCATGTCACGTAGTCAAATTTTTAAATGACAAAAACGATTTTCGGAAGGTTGGGAAATTTTTAAAGAGGATTAACCAGATGATTTTAAAGATTCTGGTTGACCTGAAAAGTTCATTGAAGGTGACACATTTTCAATCTGTAGAAGAGGTGAAGTTAAAAACATGAGACTTACTGAAGAAGTTGACACCTGATGTCCTGCACCACTGCTTTGAGCAGTGGGAAATTCGTATGGAACGGTATATTGATAGGGAAGGAGACTGAAAGATATTTGTATAATTTTTTAATAATTTTTATGTCTAGTCCAGTTATTTAATTGTCACAGTAGTATATAAGTAACTCTACAAATATAATTAAAATTACTAACTCCATTTTCAAATCTATAAAACATTAACTCCATAATATTATTTTATTTGTTTGCCCCCTAACATACATGCATGTGTCATGGAATTCCGTTACAGCCTGTAAGAGGGTCTATATTTAATTTATACTCAGAGTTTCACATAATGATAGCATGGGCTGTAAATTTTAAAAACCTGTATTTAAAATGAAGATTGACTAATTAAAAGTGGATAGAGACTCAGTGAACAGAGGTAACAAGATTTAGTTTATTAATAAGTAACTATGAATAGAAAGTTACATAAAAACAAACTTGATATTATAAATGACATGTTTTAAATTGAATACTGCACATAGTAAGCAACAATTTATTAAAAATAAATGTTCAACTTTTACCACACATGGCCAGGACACCTGAGAAAAGTAAAAAGACTGTTGAAATATCTTAGTTTTGATAAACAAAACAACAGAAAAAACACTCAAAATACTGGTGTTAAACGATAAAGTAATTAAAAAACTTTGTAAAAAACACACATAAGAAGTAAAAGGAAAAAGGATACGCGTTTCGTTCAAAAAATTGTTTTGAACTAAGGGCTTGGACTGAAGAAGTTCAAAACAATTTTTTGAACGAAACGCGTATCCTTTTTCCTTTTACTTCTTATGTGTGTTTTTTACAAAGTTTTTTAATTACTTTATCTTAGTTTTGGCTGGTTTCTCCAGATGTAACACGAATATGCTGCTTTAAAAGTCCCAGGACAAAGGACCCTGCCATTTTTAGCAGATAACCCTTGCTATAGCTTTACCATAACATAAAATCATGGGGAGGTTTTCACAATCTGTAGCACTGGAGGCTCTTATGAAGTTTAACATCACTAACACTTAAAACATTCTTAACATGGCAAGGGATGAGGTTCGTCATTTCACTATTACATTCTTATAAAAATGAGAAACAATCCTACAGCTATCATGATGTTTGCCGCTCAAATCCTGCAAATGTAAATCAGGATCTGTCCTCTTAGACTTGCAACTATGTATATCCAATGCCATAGATGCAATTTGCCATCCCACCAAATGGTTATAATCAAGCTGCTGCACAGTTGATTGGACTACATGTCTTATCGAAACAATATGAAAATTTTGCCGTGATGTTAAAGAAGTGAAACTGTGAAAACAACTTTTAAAGATCAACATGAGTAAATTTTTTTAAGTGGACATAAATTTAAAATACAGAATTAAGACAAAAAGAACATATGGCCAGTACTAAACTAGAATTAGAAATTGGTAATTTCCCTGAATATAATATAATTATGTTTACCAAAACTATTACATGTGTACGTTATAATTCTATTTTAGTACACTCACCGTAATTGCAACTTGATCATACTGTTTGAAAATTGTGGTTTACTTATGTGAGCTGTATCATATGTTGATTTATCTGTTCTCTTTTGCTCATTCGATGCGGATAATTGTCTATCAAAATCAGAAAAAAATTACTGGATTTAAGTGTCTAATGCTTAAGTCAACCTTATGTGCAAAGGTTAATCAGCATTGAGACACTGTTCAGAATAGTTTTAATAGCAACTAAATAGGAAAAAATAAGCATTGTATTACATTTTGTTATCATTGTTTTAAGAATTAAATAATAACTGGCATGTAAGAATAAATATAACTGAGTACTTCTGATAGTGGAGGGTTAAAAACAGCAACATAACCGAGTTCCAAATAAATGTTAGTGTAACATAACCATTCGTTCTGTGGAAAATTTATCTTTCATTAGAAAACATTGGCTTTATAATACTACTAGCGGCTACCCGCGACTTCGTCCGCGTCGGCTTTAGAATTAGGTCCCGAGAGAAACGAAGCATGTGTGAATAACAAATATGTTTGCGACTAAAGAAACTGCATTTAAATATTATTTGCTTTTTACTTATTTTATGATGTATAATACATGGTAGTATACTTCATTTAAAATAACAGAGTATGTAAAATTACTAAATTTAGATTTTTTTCAGGCATTTGGCGAATAGAGACAGTTACGACAGTATTTGCGAACTGTTTTGAGTTTTCTTGTAAAAGAAATATTTATGCTATATGCATGAATTTTAGCCTATGTTAATCAGGAATAGTGCAGCTTTCTATTAGCGAAAAAGTTTTAGAATCGGTTCTATAGTTACAGAGATACCCATAGAGTGTAATGTATTAGAATTATTTTGAGTATTCCTGTAAAGGAAATATTTGCGCTACATGCATTAATTTTAGCCTATAATACTCAAGAATAGTGTAGCTTACTATCAGTGAAAAAAGTTTTGGAATCGGTTCAGTACTTACAGAGATACACATAGAGCGTAATGTAATTCTTATGAGTATCCCTGTAAAAGAACTATTTGTGATCTATGCATAAAAGGTAGCCTATAACACTCAGGGTCCCCCCAGTGTCTAAGAGGGTCTGCTCTCAAACCTGGAAGGCGGGAGGTGCCAGGTTCAAACACCGGTCGCGCCTGTCGACCTAGCCGCTCGCAGTTTTCCGTGTTTTTTTCAAAAACCTCGCGAAAATACGGGCTAGGATCCCTTAGAAAATTCCACACAGAGGAATTCTCCATGTACGCCTAGGACCCTATAGGCCTAGGACTTTCAATTAATGAAGAAAGTTTTAAAATCGGTTTAGTTGCTACAAAATTTCCATAGAGCGCAATGCATTAGCATTATTTTGAGTGTCTTTGTAAAAGAATTATTTATGCTATATGCTTGAAAGGTTGCCTGTATGTTAATCCAGGGCATAAGCTATCTTCATTACAAATTTTTCCAACCATTTTTGTGTGATTCAGTCAAAAACATCCAAACACATAAACGTACACATTTATATTATTTGTAGGATTTGGAAATTTACGAACTTTAAGAAACACATCTGGACTTTTCTTGGTACTTACCTATTATCCCGGCGGTCATTCCCGCCAAACTGTTTTTTAGTCAAATGAGTTGCCAAACTGTTGCCAATCGTATTCAAAACCATTAATAATTTCATGTGCCCGGCATTTATCTCGGCAAAAAAATCGCTCGTCTTGGCGGACCGCCGGGATGATGCGTAAGTACACTTTTCTTTATTTATGCTTTTTAATTTGCCGTAAAATCAACATAATTTCCATACTTATTTATGTTTTTCAAATGCATGTGATTTTGCAAATAGAATTTCTGCTTTATTTCAAAAGCATAAATCATTTTGTGCGTGCGATAAAACGGCTTTTAATTAATAGTTAGAAAAGTAATTAAAATTTCCGTGCCTCAGGTACACTTTACCGAAGTCATGGGTCCAGGCATGCTCAAATTTTCAAAGCTCTGCTTTCTGTAGATTTGTCTGGAGAACATTCATTTTTATTATTATAGATAGATACTAGCTGAAGTACCCGTCCTTGACGGGTTAGTGAATGCAAATTTCCAAAAAGCAAGAACTTTCGTCAGCATTGTAGGAGTACACAGAATGGATGGAGTATGTTGCCAAAGTAAAGAAAGCGAAGTTATAATTTTTATGGATTGTTAAAATATTACAGGTTAAGAGAGTCACTAAGTAATATCATTTCATTCGCTTGAGTCGTAATTATGTGATGCGCGAACGAACATTTACGAATATAGAAATAATTTTGGCAAAATCTCAAAATCTAATCAACATCTTTGAAAAATTGGAAGCCTAGAATTTAAGTTGAGTGACAACCTATCCTGTCACCCAATTTCGTTTCATTCCCTGCAGTCTTTATTTCGTGATGCTGGAACAAAGTTTCAGCATTTTAAAACGATTTTCGCAAAATCTCCAAATGTAATCAAAATATTTTAAAAATTCAACGCCTATAAATTAAGATTAGCAACTACCTATCCTATCACTAAATTTCGTATCATTCGTATTAGTTGTTATTACGGGATGTTTGAAGAAATATAAACGTATTTTGAGAGAATTTTCACAAAATCTCAAAATCTAATGAAAATGTTTAAAAAATTGGATACCTATAGTTTATGTTGAGCAACCATCTATCATGTGACCAAATTTCATATCATTCGCTTGAGTCGTTATTACGTAATGCGGGAACAAAGATTCACTCAGTTTTAAACGATTTTCGCAAAATCTCGAAATCGGATCGATTTTTTAAAATTAGATGCTTATAGTTTAAGGTGAGTGACCACCTATCATTTCACCCAATATCATTTTTTCACCTTTGCAGTTATTACGTGATGTGCGAACACAAATTTACGCAGTTTGAAACGATTTTCGCAAAATCTGAAAATCTAATGAAAATTTTTAAAAATTCGACGCCTATGTTTTAAGTTGAGTGACCACCTATCATGACACCCAATTTCATATCATTCGCTTCAGTCGTTTTTACGTGATGCTCGAACACAAATTTACGCAGTTTGACAGGATTTTCGCAAAATCTCAAAATCCAATCAAGATTTTTTAAAAATTGGACGCCTATGTTTTAAGTTGAGTGACCACCTATCATGACACCAAATTTCATATCATTCGCTTCAGTCGTTTTTACGTGATGCTTAAACAAAAAAAGCGTCACTGACAGGATGACAGACAGACAAACTTTTTTTTGAGGGTCGCATCGGATTCCCGGGTGCTTGAAACGGATAGAAATCGCAAAATTTTTGAATTCCAAGAAATGTACAGACAAAAGTCTAATTTTATTTATATAGATAGATATTTGGCATAAAACTGGCATAATTTCTGTATTATTTAATGTTTTTCAGATGCACGTGCTTTTTTATTGAAGTAATAGCATTCTTGTTAGCTCAAAACATGAATCATATGATACGGGCGAAACTCGCCAAGCATGGCAACGTAAAAACGGTTTTTAATTAATAATTAAAAAACGAAAATTCTAAGTAGCCTATAACCAACTCCAGGGTCCCATCTATATCTATACCGAAATGCATCCTAATCGATTCAGCGGTTTAGGCGTGAAAGCGTCATAAACAAACAAACAAACTCACTTTCGCATTTATAATATTAGTTAGGATGTGATGAACAAAATGATGTAATAACACTGTGAGTTCTGCAAAGTGTGAAGACATTTAAAAATAAAAATATTTTAAACAACTGGACTATTTCCAAATCGAAATTGTGGCTTATTGAAAAATTGATGGCATGCTGCGAGGACAGCCATTGCAAGTATCATCTTAGTTTCAAATTAAATGAGTTTGAAGTGTATGAAAAGTTTATTTATTTACATGGTCACACTTAGAGTTCCAATGCATTAAAAATCTATGAACAGTT
>JAWZYV010018754.1:0-27740 GCA_038373885.1 Cheiracanthium punctorium
AGGGAGGAATGGGACAGAGAATCCATTAGAGAGGAATGGGGCACGCCCTACACCTCCTTCATTCATGTTGTTCCTTTTTTTTTTAATTCTTGATTTTCTATAACTATGCTAACAATTACTAAATGTTGCTTAATAAAATTAAATACGAGATGTTATAAATGCATTAACAAGTTATGATTTTAAATGTGTTAAAATGTATAAGTATGCATAGTTATGGTATGCAAGTGATATTTTTAAAGATAATGAAGTAATGATGTACGATAATATAAAAGTAGGACTTCCATTAACCAAAATAAATGAACAATTTTGTTCATTTGTTTTCATTTGTCATCACAGAAAAATTAAAATTCCACTCTAAAAGAATTTTTAAGAACACTAGTGTCTTAACATACTTTGTTGCTTTAAAAAATAATTTTATTTAAGGAGGAATATTGTAATCATTCTGTATCATTTCATATAAAAAAATTATTTTTATGTGAAATGATATGGAATGATTTGGGGCATGTTTTTTAAAGAAAATTTAATCTGTTGAAAAATTTTTACTGCAACTTAAAAAGCCATGCGAAATGAATATCTTCAAATTTTATGAATTACGGGCATACCAGCACAAACAAGTTTGTATTTTGGCATATCAATATTAGGGATGTAACGGATAGTGATTTTCCTGGATGCTGGGTATCCGAAGCTCCTTTGGTTGCCAGATGGGGATATCTGGCACTGAACATGTATTTAGTTATTAAGTGTGCAAACATGTTTCACAGATCATTAAAGAATTTTTTATTAACTGACTTATAATTTACAAAAAGTAAATATCTTTAAATATACGTACATAAAAAATGTTACAACTTCAAATGTAAAAAGTTAAAATATTCTTTTTATGTGTGCCCTACTGGCAGAAGCAAATAAATTTTAACCATGACACATTTATTAATGTATCTATAACTGCAGATTATTTTCACAAAGAAATGCGTACTTTTTTATTTATTTGAGAATAAGATATGTATTTTGATAAGACAGATGAATGTTAATTTTTCCCAAACATAGGTTTAATGCCTTTTTTCTGTTTTAATAATTTATTAATTTGCACATTAAGTCATTTTTAGTTTTATTTTAAGTTAAATTACTTTTAGAATTGATAAATAAAAAGTAAATCTCTTAATATTTATAATGAAATTATAATGCTTTCTTTTGTAGTTTTATACAGGTATGAAACAGAATTTTTCAGGTTATGCATTAAATTTCTTTAATCAAAAATATTTTTTAATTACAAGTTACAACAAAAATAGATCTGTTTAATTGTTTAACTTCTAAAATATACGAGCATTCTTTCACAGTACAAAGATTTATACGGCACCATAAGTGGGGACAAACTTTTTAAAAAATCATTTCAAACATAGTTTCCAAATTTTAGGACAATTTCACTTTTTTTACTCGATTTAGACATTCCAACACACACACACACACAAAAAAAAAAAAAAAAAAAGATTAGTCAAAGTACTTTATGTGTGGAGTGATAATCATACACAATACAGTAGCAGTAACTAAAACAACTACTTTAAACTAGTAAAATAGCATGTTATAATTTTCAGTAATAAATATTTCACAAACACATTTTAAATGTACATATTTTAAGTAGACTTGACTTTAAAAATCAATTGAAACTTGCAGCAAATCATAAAGAATTTAAATAACTCAATTCAATTTTTAAAAAATTATGTAAAATAAGGGAATTTTTAATCATTAGGTATTGGAGACTTCAATAAAGGAAAACTCAGTAAAAGATTGTCATTTAGAAAGGAATATCGAAAAAATTTTCCTGCCTCTCAATAAATTTTTAAGACAGAATAAATGGAATTTTTTGTTAATTATTGGATTTTTGGAGCAAATGAAGAAACTCCATGGGGAGAGAATGTAAAGTTACATTATTTCTGGGACTACCATGAGAGAAATCGCATATACTGAATGCACGTATTTTTCAAATGATACTCTAACAGTACTTATATTTAAACTTACCCTGTAAACAGCTGTTTACAGCCGAAAAGGATGAGAAGACCGCCTTCAAATTTGCACATGGACACTACATTAGAAGCGCTTAAGTTTTTTTTTTTTAAGTTCAGAAGATGGCTGCTAAGCGGCACTTTGCAACATGAAATTAACTTTAAATATATTAGCCAAACTAGCTATAAATGTGCTCAAAAACTATTGAATCAATGTTGAAATTGTTTATTTTGAAGGATCCATTTCCAGTGTTCCATTTGCCGTTTTTTCAGTTAAAAAATATATCTCTCTGATTTATGAATCATTTTATCGAGAATGTTTCAATATAATTTTCCATCCTATCCCACGTGTATCGCACATAGAATTTTAATAGTATATAGCCGGATATACGACAGCATTTCCGATACCGAAAAATCAGCCAAATAGGCCCGATACCAGATATCTTACATCCCTCATCAATATACAAACACGCTGAAATTAACCTTACCTACCTCACGCATAATAAATAGAACTGCAGAAAAGGACCGATTTTAGGGTGCATGAATAGTCATCCTAAATAATTATCTAAAAACTAGCCGTTAATGGCTGCTTCGCGGCCAACATGTGCAACCTAGAGCACACGGGCCGCTTCACAACTGGCTTGTGCAACCTACGGCACACAGGCCTCTTCGCAACCGAAATTTGCCATCTACGGGCCTTCAGCAACCAGCGGGTCCGACCGCTTCACATCCAGCCTATCCAATGTACGGGCCTCTTTTTACACATTTCGGTGAGCTTCGGTTCGACCACATGGTCTGCCGACAGCCTCTTCGCAACCAAAAAGTGCAACCTATGGGCTACCCCCTTCTGTGATCACCTCATCTGCCGATGGGCCACTTTGAGAAAAAAAAAAAATGTTCAACCAACAGGCCACTCGCCTTCGGCGACCAGCTGAATAAAAGCTCAATAGTTTGTCCATAATCGTATATATTTTTAAAATTCAATATGCCTACTCACGGAAGCTGCATGAACGACCACACCTGATAAATGTCTGTGTTCTAACAGTCATTTATCACTAATACCAATGCAGCTACTAAAAACAAATAGAGTCCAGTCGTCGGTATAATAACGAGTCTTCCTACTGGAACACGAACAGAGAAGAGAAGGAGGGGACGTTAACTGTGTCAGTTGAAACAACTACGTCTGCATTTTATTTTTTAAAAATTTGAGTCCGAGTTTCAACAACAACTCTGGAATTTCTGTTTTCTTAAGATATCGGATTCAACAGAAAGAAATTCTAAAGTTCAGAGTAGAGTTGTTGAAACGAGATTCCAGTTTTAAAAAAATAAAATCATGGACGTAGTCGTTAGACTGACTGACAGTTAACAGAGGCATAAAGTCTACCTTAATGGTGGGCAATTTTTTAAAGCGAATTTTCGCGGGTCAGCGATGCTGGATGGCTTGCCGGCTGGTCATTATAAATTTACGACAAAAATAAAATAAACGACACCCAAATTACCTAAAAAAAGCTATGATCCAACAACGTAGAAATCAAAATCCATCCGGTTAAACGAATTCAAAATGAAACGCTCATGACAAAAACATGTATCTCCAAAAACCATCTAAAACACTCAATTAAACACTTAAAAGTGAAGTCTAAAATTCAGAAAGTTCGAAATTTTTTTTAAAGGGACCTCTAAAAATGAAAGGGTCCATTTTTAAAATATATTTTGTGAAGGGACCATTAACGGACCCCTGAATAGTGAAGAAACGCTTATGAATTAAAGAAACGCTTATGGATTATGACAAAAATAAAACAAATGTCCCAAAACAATCAAAATGCATCCAGTTAAACGAATTCAAAATTAAAGAAACCTTGTCACCAAAACAATCTAAAACAATTTTAAAATACGATTTCACAAATGTCACGCCGCTAATATTTAAATACACTCTAGTGAGTGCTATGAGAGAGAGAGGAAAAAAAAAAAACGCAACTTCCAGAAACAAGAAATATTTGTTTACGTTCTTATTTTAGACTGCTGCCAACTTCTAAAAAAGAATTCCTAAAAAGTGGCGTTTAAGTTTTGTGCAAACAAAATTTTGCACATTCTCAATAAATATACCCAAAATCTATCAAATTTTCCAGTTAAATAGAACTTAAATATTAAATAAAACTGTCCTTGCATTGCTTGTCACACAAAAGGAGTATTTTCGCCAGTATATGACGTCATTTAATCTATTTACTCTACGCCAGAGATTAAGTTCTGTGAGGCAAAGCTTATTTGCACCCTTTCTGGCAACCCTATACGCCTCGTGATTGGCTCATTCGGAATTGTCTCATTTGCGTGGTCTGCCAGAAGAGAAAATGAATCGCGGGGTGTACATAAGGTTTCACGCCAATAGGAAGTTCTTATATGCACCCTTTGCCTTTCCTTTGCTGTTTGTTTACATGTCCTTATTTGAACCCCTGTCACGTATGATATTAAAAACAGTGAGATTTACCTAATTTTTAATTAAAGATGTTGAGAATAAGAAATGATTTTGTTATGTTTATAAAAGTTATTTATGCTGTTGTAATTTTATTCGCTGTTTAAAATATTATATTTTAAAAGAATAAAAAATTGATTTAAAAACTTCTATAATAGCTATTGTTTACTTTGATTTCATGTTCTAATCTATGTTAGCTTAAACGGCAAGCGTATTAACCAAATTGTTGCATTGATCATCTTATTTTTTTAATTATTATTATTATCTATTTTTAATATGCATCGTTCAAATAGTTATAATCCTTACCTTGCCAACCTTTTATTAAGTAAAATCCTGTTTTTAACGAAGAAAAATATATATCGATATTTTATTATGTCAACGGGTAAACGTCATAGTTAATTATATTAGGTGAGAAATCTTAAGTTTTGATATGAATTGTGCACTGGATGTAACTAGCATACTGTTTGGTTTACTTTTTGAATACTCTTACTGAGTTTAACTAGCAGTGAAACTTGTCTTTTCATTTAGTCTATCTTTCCCATATATCATATCTATCTTAATTAATATTAGATTAATTTAAATTTAATCTATATATTTTAAACAATGGCCAATCATAATTGTGTAGCCACAAAGTTTGTACTTTTTTTTTTCTTTTCCCATTAAAGTTGCTATTGTTGTTTATGTTTATTTTATTGTAAAATAGTTTGTATTTTAATATCTGCAATCAATTAATATTTAGTAGAATAAAGCCCTATAATCAGCAAAAAATCCTTACATTGTTTACACCTGTCAGGGCTATTCTATTGTTAAGAAGATAAGAGCATTATGTGTTTTATAAGAAAGTGCTTACGCTTAATATTTAAGTTCCGAAATTTTTTACTAATTCTATTTAGAATAGGAAGCTTTTGTACATTGATAATTAAAGGTTCTTATCTTAATTTTATTTATGTAAATGACTGAAATTACTATGTTATTGCTGTTTCTTAAAGCCTTTTCAATTTAGGTATTTAGATTAAACCAAACATAAAATTAATGTTTGCTTCTAGAAAATGTTTAGCCATACTTGGATTGGAATTTTTTGAAAAACTGCAGAACATTATTTATATAATTATATATACAATTATTATATATATACATCTACATTAAATTTCTAAATTTGTATCATGTAAAAAAATGGTATTAAACTATTTATTCTTAATGAGCAAAACTTATGTGTTAGTATAATTGTTATTTTCAGTTTTAATTATACATTTAGTTATGCCAAATGTAAATATACTGCATGAGTTATCATATTGTTCTCTTTCTTTTATGGATTAGTTTTTGACAGTTTAAGCCAGCTTTTGATGCTTGTCATCAGGCGCGTAGCCAGGAAAATTTTTCGGGAGGGGATATGCGCCTGAAAAACCTTTCGGGGGGGGGATATGAACTTAAATCTGTATAAATAGACTGAGTTTCATCACTAATCCAAAAATTTCGGGGGGGGGGGATATATCCCGATATCCCCCCCCCCCCCCCCGGCTACGCCCCTGCTTGTCATGTCAAAAACCCAACCCAAGCTTGTTGCATATATATGCTTGTCATAGGCGCACCCACGGAGAGGGCTATGGGGGGCTAAAGCCCTCCTAAACCCGGAGAGTTAGATGCACTTCTCCCAGAGCTTTCACAATTGTTAGAAATGATTCTGGAACTCAATTTCTGAATGATGAGCAACCATGCCATCTCATTCCGTATGATATCTTCTATAGACACAAATCAGTTTCATTATGATAATGCCCATTTTGTGCATTTGATTCAGGCTCTCCTCATCAAAAACAACATTCTTGTATATCGTCAAGCTCCCTACACACCAGACTTGACTCTGTGTGACTTTTCGCAATTTCTGAAGATAAAAATGCTGTGCAAAGTAACCCAATTTCAGTCAAGAGAAGACATCCTGTAGAATGTGATGGCATGTTTGCTCACCATTTAAGAAATTGCAATCTTGTTTTTTTTTTTTTTTTTTTTTTTTGAGAGGGGGGCGGGGTTGAAAGTTGACAATGTTTGCAATTTTTAAAGATTTTTTGCTAAGTCTGGTGCCAAAAAATAAGAGCCCAAAACTAAATCTCGCTTGGTGAGAATCTTGTTAGAATATGCCTGACAAAGATTGTAAAACAATTTTAATATAGATTTCAGTTCCAAAGAAGTGTTTTATGAAACAAGGAAGGCAATTATGGTATACTCATGGATTATGATACACTTTCCAAACAGTATATATAAAAGTGAAGTATAGTTAGAATCTGCTTGATGAAGAATATAGTACAGTTTTATAGTACCGATGATTTTAATGTAGATTTTGATTTAAAAGAAGTTTTGGTTTTAAATGGTAAATTATAAATTGCATCCTTATAAATTATTTAGTTTAATTTAAAAGCATAATTAATAGTATAAAATTAAAGATTTAAATGAGTTGAATCAATTAAAGTTTACCTCTGGGGGCATAGTCTCCCCCCGCCCCCATCCTGTTTATTAGTTCAAGCAATTGTGCACTTAAAGATTGCATTCACCAAAACCTTGACTTGCATGTTAACCTATTTAAAATGTCGAATGAACGTATGCTTAATGACTTAGAGGAGATAATTCCTTTACAGTTTGAAGTAAGGTTTAACCTGTTTACTACCATTGTCATGAAGTTGCAGCTTCCCAGCATTGCATAAATCTGAATCCTCCACTGGATGCAGAAGGGAATCTTCACTGTTGTACCTTTGTTATGATAGAAGTGAAAGGTTTCAACAATTTCGACAATTCTTGCTTATTGTGCAGATTGCGTAAATTAGGCGTGTTTGGGGATGAGATGTTCAGCACTATATAATTGCTTCTTCTATATATCATCTTTATTAAATTAACATAATCACTAATTTGGTCTTTCGATGCACTATTTTTTCCTATATTTATGCCAAAAATGCAGTCATCAAGCTTGATTTCATCTATTTGTTTAAAAACATAGTCTATTCCTTTATTGTTAAATCCCAATCTGTTAATTACCCCTTGATCTTTAGTTAAATTCTTGTTTTTTTGTTTCCATATTGTGGATTACGAGTTACAGTACCAGTTTCAATAAACCCAAAACCGCTCTTGCAACATTTGAGTCAAATGAATAACTACCTATCAATCTTGAGCCTTTAGGTATTAAAACTGTATCACCAGTTTCTGCATAAACATCTCTACTCACCATAGCATGCAATATTCATTGCAGATCAGAGTTTATTGCAGTTTCAAGAACAGCATCAATAATTTTACCTCGAGTAACCATTAAACCAAGCTTTTCTACTCTGGTAGCTTTGCTTGAAGGTTTAAGGTTAACAACAGGGTTTATGGTTAATAACATATTTATATTAATTTTTAAAAATAGGGGTAAGATCCATTTTCCCGTGTCTGTCTCTCTCAATTTGGGAGGTATGGACTCCTAAATCCTCTCTTGGCTATGCCACTGAGCACCCTTTGATAAAATTTCTATACACGCAACTGAGTTTAGCCAATTTTAGTAATATATGAGAAATAAATTTTGATAAAAGCAACTATGGAAAAAAAAAAAATTGAAATTTTTCATGAGTGGCAATTCTCCGAATCCTTCTCAAGAGACCTTCATGAAATATTGGAGGAAATATCTATGAGCAAAGGAAGTTTGCACACAATGCTTCATGAAAGGTTGGCCCTTTCCCTGAAGCTTCTCACCCAGGGTATAAATCACCTCGTTGACCTCTGGGACACTTGTTTCATCCTACAATGTGACTTTGTCTAGCCCAGTGTTTCTTAAAGTGTGTTCCACAGAACCTTAGGGTTCCGCAATGACCCTCCATGGGTTCCGTGAGAAATTTTAAAACACCATCAAAATTTTTAAGAAAGTCCCTAAATTAATTCTGTAACCTAATTTTTTCACCAAGTTCTTATATAGAATTAACCTTTTGGTGATGGCGGAATTACAAGAGCTCCAGATATATTTTGGACTAAAACTGGCTATCGGAATCTCTGTTGTTATGAGAATTCCCCCCTTTACCTATATATTTTCAAAATAGATGTACTTTTATGAGAGTTTTCCACATCATCTTTCTGCATGCATCAACAAAAATGAAACACCAGAATAATTTGGATGAAAAACATGATATGAAAATAAAACTTCCTTCTATACAACCAAATTTTGAAGAACTTTGTGACAGAACAAAGCCATTCATCCCTTTGATACTTTTCAACAATTAACAGTATAAATTCAATAAAAATTTCGTGCCTGCAAGTCACCTTTTATAAGTATTATATATGCATTCTTATACTGCTTTATATTGTTTAGTTTTTATGTTTGTCTAATAGGTGATAAATAATAGGCCTTAGTTTCTCCTTAAGTAATATTTATTCAAGGGTTCCGTTCCTAAGCATGTGGTAGGAAAAGGGTTCTGTGGGATACAAAGTTTGAGAACCACTGATCTAGCCTATCTGTTACACCTGTATTGCCTCTTTCTTGCGAATGCTAATTTCTATTAATTCTATTAAACCATTTTTCAAACTGCCTGTAGTGCCACTTTCATTTGGGCAACCCTAGCATATAAAAGCATAGTTATTTAAAGCTGCTTATTGTTGTGTTTAAGTATATCAAAATGTTGGTAGTTAAATAAATCAATGGCAACAGCTGCACTTTTTTAGCATTGGGCAGTCTATCTACTTTTTTTTCGATACTGATGTATGTAGGCGAGTCGGAAAATGTTTCCCTCAGCGACTGTGGACAGAGGTGTGTATGAAAGTCAAACAATATAATGAGATATGAAAGATATGACACAACTTTATTTGTCGGCATAAGTAGTAACTAGCTGCCTTTGGTGACCAGTTTTGGCCGTTGATGGCTGCTTCGCAGCCAAAATGTGCAACCTAGAGCACACAAGCTGCTTTGCTACTGTCTTGTGCAATCTATGGCACACGGGCCTCTTCGCGACCGAAATTTGGAACCTACAAGCCATCTGCCTTCGGCAACCAACTGGTCCAACTGCTTCACGTCCAGCCTATGCAATGTACAGGCCGCTTTCACACGTCTCGGTGAGCACCCGCATCTGGCAACCAGCTGGTCCACCTGTTAGCCCATTACTTAATTCATGTATTCTATTTTCTGTTTACAAAACTGTTAATCTCAGCTAAGTAGAAGTTTAAGTTCTTCTCACTTTAATTGTATGCTTAAAGTTTAAATCTCTTACTTACTTTCATCTTTGACTTAAAGTTGCTTTTCTGGCTCAACACATTTCGTTTCGCAGTAACATGGCCATTTTGTTTGTCTTGACTGACTTGTTGAACTGGCAGCTTGTACTGCTGGCAGTGACGTCATTTGACCCGTTCAGCATAAGCAGTGTACATATTTTCTACTCGCCTGGTGTGCGCATTGCGGCTTCCATTCCCGACAGTATTTAAGCAGCAATCACCGCGGGATCGGCAGCTTCGCTTTGTTTGTTATGTGTTAGAGATGCATCGTAACTGATGTTGTTGAGCCTCATCCTTTTAAGTATGTAAACTACGATGTGAAGTATCTTGATAAAAGTGACATGCTGTCAATTTTATTAGTTTTGATGGAAGATGAAGTATATTAAGTTTTAAATTAAAGCCTCCGGCGTCCTGCTGTAAATCCTGATGTTGAAAGTAAATTCTGTTTGTTTTATTGAGCCATTGAACCCTGATAGCAATACATTTAATTATTTTAGTGCAATAGTTTTTAATACTCCCAGACAGCACATAAGCTTAAATCAAGCTTGATATTTCTTTGAATTTGACGTATTAATACAAGCTTGACAGTTCAACTCATTTTAAGCTTGCAGGAGTCAAGTTGAATTGTCAAGCTTAAATACAGCTTGATTTAAGCTTGACAATTGATACTCGCTTGGTTTTTCAATTTGGAAAGCGTGCGTCGATGGCGCCATCTGTGAAAGAGAATGGACATTAATTGTCTTATAGCGTTTCTCAAATTTGCTCAATAAAGAAAAGTTCGTAAAAGTTGTGTTTTATTTTATTATAACACGAGGGGAGTTTTAGTTTTATTTACATCTAATTAACATTAGTAATTCCATTAACAAATTAGTTAGCCCTAAAAATAAATTTTAATATAATTAACACAATTTAGTTAGTTAATATACTTCACTTTATAGGTATGGTAGAATGAGGCGTAATCCGGCCTCCACAAGATAATTAATCAGTCATAAATGTACTTGAACATAGAATTAAAAAAAAAAAAAGAGAAAGATTCTAAATTTTTTTCTAAAGATTCTATATTTCCAAATATGGAAATTCTTCAAAATAAAATACAATTATACTACGAAATTGATTTCAAAATCAGTCATTTGTCTCGATTTTGGCCAGCAGTATTGCTCAACGATGAGTGTTGCAATATTGAAAGTTTTAAAACGTGTCCTGCTTTTAAGTTTATATTATGCTTATTTCCCTATTAGTAGAGTTATGAATTACACATAACATTATTTAAATTTTGATTCATCCCATGGAAAAATAAAAGAAACTTATCAGCATCGCCCATACTTATCGATCTGGGGTGACAACAGTCACTTCAAACTTTAGTCATTGCTGCCCGAGGCAAAATAGCCGAGCGGTTAGCACGCGAGCCTGCCAGCCTAAAGATCCCGGGATCGAACCTAGCCGCTGACGTTTGATGGAACAGATTAAAATAACTTAAAATTTCAGCACAGAGGGGGAAAATGCGTGGAAAAATAAAGTACGTAGGGCGCAGACGCCCCGTGTATTTAGAAATTTTTTTTTTAGGAAAATTTTTTAAGCTTGAAATTAACTTGCTATGTCAAGCTTAATGCAAGCTGGGCAAGTGTAAACTAGAACACTTGATTCAAGCTTGCATTAAGCTTGCACGCTTGAAATTTTCAAGTTTATTGACTTGATAAATCAAGTTTTCTGTGCTGTCTGGGCTTTACCTTGTTAATTGTTTCTCCTTTTTATGTAACTGATTTTAATATAATTGACAGTTAATAAATTGAAGTTCGTTATTTTAAATTAAAAGCCTATTTATTGAGTCTATACATGCTACATATTCTGGTAGTCATTTTTTTACAGACTTTTAAAGACTTTACAGCTACGCTGAAATTGGGTATTGCTCTGCTGGTTTAAAAGTTAATAAGTTAAATCTCTAATTGCAAATTAGTGAATGGGCCACTAAACAGTTAACTCTTATCGGGGTGTAACACCACCGATGGCCTATTCACGACCAAAAAGTGTAACCTACAGGCCACCTGCCTTCGGCGACCACCTGGTCCGGCAACAGGCTGCTCAATATGCCCGCTCGCGTGAGCCATGTGCAATGACCGCATCTGATACATGTCTGTGTTCTAACAGTCATTTATCGCTAATACCTATGCAGCTACTAAAAACAGAGTCCAGTCTTCAGTATAATAACCAGTCTTCCTGCCGTAATGCGAACACAGAAGAGAAGAAGGGGATGTTAACTCTGTCAGTCTAACAACTATGCATCTGATTTTTATTTTTTCAAAATTGGAGTCATGTTTCAACAACTCAACTCTGAACTCTAGAAATTCTAAGTTCAGAGTAACACAACTCCAATTTAAAAAAAATAAAATCATAGATGCAGGGGCCTAGTCAGAGGGGGGTTTGTAGCCCCCCACCCCCAAAATGGGACCCTTTACTTAGCTTACAGTTTGATACTTAGTTTACAATTCAACTTTAGCTTACAATTTGATGCACCCCCCCCCTCCCCGCAAAATTAAATCGTGGCTATGCTACTGCATAGATGCATAGTCATTAGGCTGACTGACACAGTTAACAGAGACATGAAGTCTACCTTACTGGTCGGCAATTTTGTAAAGCAAATTTTCACAGGCCAGCGATGCTGGACAGCTTGCCGGCTAGTAATTATAGATTTACGACAAAAACAAAATAACCAACACCAAATTAACCTAAATAAAAGCTATGATCCAACAATGTTGAAATCAAAATCCATCTCGTTAAACAAATGCTTATGTCAATGTCCCAAAACAATCAAAATAAAAATTATGATCCAACAACGTTGAAATCAAAATCCATCCAGTGAAACGAATTCAAAATAAATGCTTACAACAAAAACAAAATAAACAATCTGAAACACTAAGACACTTTTAAATTACGATTTCTCAAGTGACACGGCATTAACTTTTAAAAACACTCTGGTGAGAGCAGTGAAAAAAAAAAAAAAGTGACTTCCAAAAAACAATAACAATATACAATAAATAAAAACATACATAAAATGTTACTTATAAGATGTATTTTTTTTTTTGGGGGGGGGGGGGACTATTAACACTCACTTTTGTTCTGATCTCCTTTCTTTCTTCGTGTTATTTTTCTTGCTTATTTCTTTACTGATTTTGTTTTTTCTGTATGGATTCATCTTTGTTTAACCATTTTTCCTGTTTATGTTTGAAACATTCTCGTTTCTTGAATCATTTAGGTTTTCTTGTCCAATGCAAACGCAGTAATGTCATTCCTAAGTTTATTGTCATTAAGTGACACCTGTGGTTATGATCAAGGTGATTATGTTCTATGATTTTTTTTCACAGAATCAAGGAATGAATCATTTGTTTCGCTTCTCAGTTTACTTTTTCAAGGCGGGATATCTCGCTAGATATTTAAAGTAGCTGAAAGTTAAAAAAAGGTTACTTTCTTAGAGATCTTTCGAATTGTATAAAAAGTTTTTGCTTTTAGTTAGCGATAAAAATGTCATTTTTATCAAAATTTCAACATGGCTGCAGATGGCAGATGCACTGTGAGTAATGAGTCAATCCCCGAATCATTAGGAACTGGACTTTTTTTATTTAAAAAGCATATTAAGCCTTTGTCATACCATTTGATAAGCTTCAAAAAGCCCTCCAGGAAAACATCAATGCTTTGCATATGGATAAAGCATTGAACGGTTATGAGCGAAAGACGACACAGCAAGTGAACGCGCAAAACATTGATACATCATTGGGTAGAGGTTGATTGCAATCAAGCAGATGGCGCTGTTGTAGTGCCTCCTCAAAGCAGAGACCAGCCTCTCAGTGTGGTCCCAGTAGGTTTGGAGAGAAGGTGCATTTTGAATTCGGGGTCAAAGGAGGAAGTGAGAGCAGTTATTCACTATGAATGAGCACGTGGAGTATCAGGAGCATAAATTAATAACCGCCTTGTGGAAGTCTATGCCCCAGGTGTGATGTTGAAGCAAATGGTGGGGAGATGGTGCCACAAATTCAGTGATGGACGTCAGCAAGTGCAGGACATACCGTGACCTTGACGGACGTGCATGGCCACTACAGATGTAAATGTCAGGAAGATGGATGATATGATTAGAGTGAACCGGTCTATCACCATTGAGGGAGTAGCAGAAGAACTTGGAATCAGACATGAGGGAGTTCATAAGATCATCCACAACAATCTTCGATACAAGAAAGTGTCAGCACAATGGGCCTCCAACACTCATGGAACATCTTGTGTGTTACCATGAAGATGGCAATGATTTTCTGTTTCGGATTGTGATAGGAGATGAAATGTGAATCCACCATTTTGCAACCGAAACAAAGGCCGCATCGATGGAGTGGAAACATCTGTCATCACCTGTCTGAAAGAAGTTCAAAACAACTCCCTCTGTAGGTAAAGTGCCCTTCACAGTTTTCTGGGACACCAAGGAGTTTTGACGTTGGACTTTTTGGAGGTTGGAACCATCAATGCTACGTGGTACTGTGACACCCTTTCGAAATGGAAAGAGGTAATTCAGAAAAAGCGGCCTGCCCTTCTCAGATCTGGCATTCTGATGTTGGATGACAAAGTGAGACAATGCTCGGTGACAGCAATGCAAAATCATATTGCAACTCTTGGTTGGGAGCACCTACATCATCCCCATATAGTCCTGATCTTGCACGAAGTGACTTCCATCTCTTTCCGGCTTTGAAGGAGAATCTCGACAGAAGGTGCTTTCGAAGCAATGCTGAAGCCGTTAAATGCTTCTTCCGTATGCAAAGACCTGAGTTTTACCTGGAGGGCTTATTGAAGCTTATCAAGAGGTATGACAAATGTCTCAATGTACTTAGTACTTATGTAGAAAAATAAAGTTATGTCTTATCTTTAATGTCTCATTCTATTTTTTGACTTTCATACACAACTCTGACCACAATCGGCAGGGGAAACTTATTTTCCGGCTCCCCTTGTATATCTTCATCATATACTGCAGTTCTCAGCAGATGCTGGTACTGATAAAAATAATTCTGACATCCATTTTACAAATAATCAAGAATTTTTATGGGAAATTATCTGTGCCAAATAGAAAAAGGTTCTCGTGAAACTACACTGAAGAGCCAAAATATTATGACCTCGTACTGGAGGTACAACCGAGTTATTGGAGACAGGTTGCACTAAATATTTAAGTAGTGGTCACCCAAAGTCGAGATATTGGAACATGGTGGTGTTTGCTGAGCTGCTGCTCCATACACATTAGGTGCATAGCACTGCTTCCAAAGATGCTCTATGGAATCAAGATCCTGTGAATAGGTAGTCAGGACATTAATTGGAATTCATCACTATGCTCCTCGAACCACTCCAACACAATTCCAGCCTTCTAACAGGGCACAAGATTCCATTTCCTGTTGGAAAGATATATGCTGTATAAGAGTGCAACCGATTTGTGATTGTGTTCAGATAGTCCACCACATTCCGGGTCTGTTCTACCACAACTATGGGTCCCAATTCTGCCCAAGAGAACATCCCCCGAAGCATAATACCACCAACCTGTAATCTGTATAGCTTGCTGTACAAGAGGGGAGCAGCTGTTCTCCTGGAAGACACCATGCCCTGACACGACCATTAGCATAATGAAGAAATCAGGATTCACTTGACCAGGCAACTCTCTTTCACATATCTATGGTCCAGTCTCGATGTTCTCGTGCCTACTGTAAGCATAGTTGGCAAGCAGAGATTCAGGAGTGAGACGTGCTCCACAGTTACCAACATCCTACAGTGTCCACTGAACTGCTTGTTCTAAAACATTTGTACTTGGGCCTGCACTGCACTGTATTGGACTGCCTGATGTCGATTTTGCTGTATTAGGCGGGATAGTCTCCGACATCCTCTTCCTTTGATGATGCATGGATGCCCAACATCTAGATGTCTACTGCTGGTTTCACTGTCATTAATAACATTTTTATAAATACTAACAACGACAAATCGTGAACAACCGACCAGTTGTGCTGTTTCAGAGATACTCGTTCGGAGTCTTCGGGCCATTACAATCTGCCCTCTATCAAATTAGCTTAGATAAACAGCCTTTCCCATCACTCACAAACGTTAGTGCAAAAATGATTCCTTACCTTCTCCAACAACAGATAAATGCCATTCCCACTTAATTACTTGCTCTCCAAATGATCCAGACTAGTTCATTGAAAATTGTGGGGGTTGGTCATAATGTTTTGGCTTGTTGGTGTATGCCTAGAGTATTATATTGAAATCAAATTTATTTATCATGAATGGAATGCTAGAGTTGTGTGCTAGAGAGGACACGGCACGTTGAAGGGTTAATGCCACTGCTGCATTGCAGCACATACATTTGCATGCAAATACTGGCCCGTAACAAGAGCATTCAAAGATCCAAGCTGAGTAGTTGTTGGTACGGGAGGGAGAACCGTAGCTATCATTTCCTTGCAACAATTGGAGTAAACAGGTTAAAGTCAGTAAGACTAAGATGAATAAATTTTCGAACCAGGAATCGGGGTCAAATCTGTGTAGTGTCTCTAATTATGAAATAAAATTAGAGACAATTTATAAATTCAGTGCTTTTCTCAAATAGGCTTCTATTCCTTTAACAAAAGCAGTTTTAACATTCATAGAACGAAGGAAACATGAATTTTTTTTATTTGTAGAAATATCTTTTAATTAAAATTCCCCCCCCCCCATTTGTGTTACATTTTGAGGGCAAATTGAAAAAAAAAAAAAAAAAGTTCTGAAATTGGGGACGTTTGGTCCCCAATTTCATACTAAAGTATTTATTTTGAATCAATCACCCAACTTGAATTTAATACCGTTATTGACCGTTAAAAAAAAAAAAAAAAAAAAAAAAAATTGGACAAATCAGCTTGGTGTGCCCATTTCATAAACAAACATTGAGGACGTGTCCATGTTTGAAAAAAGTTTTTCCACAATTGATGTTTTATCTTTTGGGGGACAAAGTGACAGATATTTGAACATAGAATCGAGGACATGTCCTCGACTTTGAAACAAAACTGCGGACATTTATAATTAATGAAATAATTAACAGTAATTTAATAAAAAACTGCAATAATTAAAAATTGTCCCAATTCCTGTTTTACATTTTGGGGACAATTTGAAAAATGTCCTGAAAATGGGGACGATTGGTCACTTTACCATACGTCCCCAATTTAGCATAAATCGGAAAATAACACAGAAATTGGGGACGTATGGTAAAGTGACCAAACGTCCCCAATTTCAGGACGTTTTTCAAATTGTCCCCAAAATGTAAAACAGGAATTGGGGATACTTTTTAATTGCATTGTTTTTCAATTAAATTACTGTTAATTATTTCATTAATTATAAATGTCCCCAGGTTTGTTTCAAAATTGGGGACACGTTCCCGATTCTATGTTAAAAAATCTGGTCACCTTAGATTTGTCCCCAAAATGTAAAGAAGCAATTGGGGACAATTTTTAATTAGATTACTGTTAATTATTTCATTAATATAAAATGCCCCCAATTCTGTTTCAAGTTTAAAAATATGGTCACTAGGTATTATGGTTTGTTTGTGGATTAAGGCCGATTGACTGCACTAGGGTCCTAGGCCTATAGAGGGAATGCCCACCGTGCGGGACTTTCTAAGGGATCTTAGCCGGTATTTACGCGAGGTTTTGGAGAAAACCACGGAAAACTCCGAATGGCTAGGTCGACAGGCGTTGTATTTTGGCAGTCGTATTGTATAACCAATCACAGAAGGCAGGTGACAGTACATTGCAGTGGAGCGCATATAAAGTTAAAGTGTACAAACGTCCCCAATTTCTGGATTTCTTTTAGTTTGTCCCTAGAAAGTAACACGGCAACTGGGGACAAAATTTTTAATTAAAATGGCTATTTCTTTCAAATTAAAAAAAAATCTATCATGTTTCCTTCATTTTATGAATATTAATGATGCTTTAGTTGAATAAACAGAAGCTTACTAGAGAAGATCATTGATTTTATAAATTGTCCCCAATTTTTTTTTTCAGAATTGGGAACACGACGCTAATTTGTCCCCAATTCTTTGTTCAAGACTCTGGTCACCTCAAAGGGTGTTCCAGCAACACCACACTAGAGATAATGCCTTCGGACTGCGTTTTTATGTCAGAGTTGTTACTAGGAACTGTAGGAAGAGCGTGTGGTGAGACCTGGGTTTGAACCCAGGGACTTATGAGTGGTAAAATGAGGCGCAATCCGGCTCAGCCAAAAGGTATCCCAACTGACTGGCCTTCAATTGCCGGGTGTTGTGTGCGCAGAGGTAATCTCGTGCCACCACACAACTCCCCCCCCCCCTAGAGAGTCAGTCAGAGGCTGACGAACGATGTTGCAAGCGTTATGGAACGCTGCCACTCGTTGTGGACTTTGTGAGGTCGATGATACTCGTGGACTTTTGTGAGGTCGCTGCCGCTCGTTGCTGAAAGAGCCGAACGAGAGATGGAAGAGGTCGGTGCTGGCGCCATCTGTCGCTATTGGCGAGAAGGAGAATGCGTAATCGTTGTCCGGGTCATCAATGTAGGAAGAGCGTGTGGTGAAAGCTGGGTTTGAACCCAGGGGCTTGTGGGTGGTAGAATGAGGCGCAATCCGGCTCGGCCAAAAGGTACCCCAATTGACGTGCCTTCAATTGCCGGGTGTTGTGTTCGCGGAGGTGATCTCAGGCCGCCACAGAACTTTAGCGCCTGGGGAAAACTGATGATTTTGCGCCCCCTCCTATTTGACAAAATGCAATGGGGAAGGTTATAGAATATACAATTTGGCGCAATTTGGATCCTGCGTCGGAGGACAGATGTCCCTCCACCACTGTCTCATGTCACAGAGGTTCAGCCGATGCGCTGTCGGCAATTAGTCTAGTTAACCTTTGCGTGCAATTGCCGACAGGCCATCGGCCGAACCTCTGTGACGTCTGAATGCAGTCCAGAAATCATCTTTAGTGTGGTGCTGGTCCGAGGAATATAAATGTGGTGTTACGGCCAATTATCTGAGCGAGGGATCTAGGGCAAGGAGGGGGGGATTGCCTCCCGTGCGGGACTTTCGAAGGGATCCTAACACGTATTTACGCGAAGTTTCACAGAAAGTCACAGAAAACTCCCAGCGGTTAGGTCGGCGGACGCGACCTGGTTTTGAACCAAGCATCTTCCGTCTCCCAGTTGAGAGCGCAAGCGCGCTCAGCCACTGGTCGAGCCTTGGTTGGAGGGAATCGGAAAACATCGGCATCAAAAACGGCAATTTTTGGAGAAATGCGAAAATGGAGCGATTTATCCGACATCTAAAAGAGTGTGATCATTGGATCTCGGCCAAAGCTGGAAGGATTTCTGAAACGGGTAGTTTTCTAAACTGTTCGCGTACCGCCGTGGTAAAAGTATACCGTGAGAGGCAAAATGGCATTATCCAAAATTAGCGACATGGCAAATGTGGTGAACAACGTTCCATAAAGACAGATTTGAAATACGGCTGCGGTAATGCGGTTGGGCGTAAAGCTAATGTGCCTATTTCTACTTGTGTTCCTTGGGCACGGACCCCTAAATGTTAGAAGTTATTATATACTACATAATCTACCCCCAAGTGCTCCTGCTATTATCAGGGACTGCCTGGGAGTGTTCCTAATATTCTATTTTACTTGAAATATTCCATCATTTCACAAAACGATAATCACCCTTACTCATTTACTGCACTCGAATGATTGTTAAAGGGAAAAACAATAATCCTATAAAGGCAGTTATAGTACCTTTTTTTCGTACGGCGCTGCTGTTTAGATTATGTTTGCGAAAAAAATGCTGAAAAACTACAAATTCAGAATAAATTTGAGGCAGCACGAGATCGCAAACTACATCTCGGCTATTTGGAACCTTTTGCCTGGTCGGACAACGCCTTAATCTATCTCGCAGGATCAAAATCAGTCCACGCCCCGCGCTTCTCTTCATTGATGACCCAGACAACTGAGCACGCATTTCTCTTTCTCGCCTTCAATGACAGATGGCTCCAGCACCGATCCCATTCATCGCTCGCTTTTTCAAAGTCCACATACAACGCGTGGCAATGTCCATAACGCAAGGAACATCGTTCATTAACCTCTGACTGACTCTCGCAGAGCGGAGTAGTGCGACGACACGAGATCGAAAACGCACGCACTACACCTTTCCCGGGAAAATGACTACCGTTTGTCCGGTCGGATAACGCCTTACCACGTGGAATTCGCAGGATAAAAACCAACCAGTCCTCGCCACAAGCTTCTTTTTAAACTTAATCTTGAAAGCCTCGTCATAATGAAATATACAAGATAGAGGGGACCGATCATAAAATCATTAAAAGAAAGAGCCCAGACAGCACAGCAAACTTGATTTATCAAGTCAATAAGCTTGAAAATTTCAAGCGTGTAAGCTTAATGCAAGCTTGAATCAAGTGTTCTAGTTTACACTTGCCCATCTTGCATTAAGTTTGACATTTCAAGCTTAATTTCAAGTTTAAAAAATTTTCCTAAATACACGGGGCGCCGGTCGGCGAACTCGCCCCACATATTTTACTTTGCCACGCATTTTCTCCTCTACGCTGAAATTTCAATTTAATTTAATCTGTTTCCATCGGGTGTCCGTGGCTAGAATAGAACCCGGGACCTTTCGGTTCGTAGCCGAGCGCGTTATCCATTCAGCTACCAAGCTTCGATGGAGTTATGACTAAAGTTTGAAGTGAATTATCAAGCGGTTTTCTGGCCAGATTGATAAGTGGGCGATATGTTATTTATTTATTTTTTTTCCATGGGATGCATCAAAATTAAAATAATGTTATGTGTGATTTAGAGACTCTACTAATAGGGAAATAAACATAATATAAACTTAAGAGCAGCACACGTTTTAAAACTTTCGCAACACTCATGAGCAATACTGCTGGCCAAAATCGAGACAAACGACTGATTTTGAAATCAATTTCGTAGTATAATTGTATTTTATTTTGAAGAATTTCCATATTTGGAAATATAGAATGGGTTTACTTACTTAAACACAAATTTTGTGTTAAGTAATCTGAAATCAAAGAAATAGATAGTTAAACGTTACTTCGAAATGCTATATCACAGTTGCTAACATGTATGGAATACACACTTTAGTCATTTTTGTAAATATTTCTTAAAATAACAAATAATTGAAAAATTTTGCTATTTTTTAATGCTAAAAATTCTCTTTTCAAATGTGGTTAGTTATTTTCCTACATATTGGTATGCTATATTGATATAGAGCATTTCGAAGAATTAAAAATAAGTTTAAATTAATTTATACTAATGTAAATTTGAATTATTTTCATTGTTCATACTTTATAGTTAAAAAAATTATTTAACTTCTGAATTTTTTTTTTTATCCTTTGTAATTTTATTTTAAAACTACAAAAGTGTAAGATGTAAGATTTTTGGGCCCTAAAATCTGTAGGCCCTGGGCAGTTGCCCTGTTGGTAATATGGCACTAGTAATATAAAATAAAACACATCTTTTACGAACTTTCAGTAAATTTGAGGACGCTAGACAATTAATGTCCATTCTCTTTCACAGATGGCGCCATTACTGCACACTTTGAAAGCTTAAATCAAGCTAAAGCCAAGCTTGCATTAATACGTCAAATTCAAGGAAATGCCAAGCTTGATTTAAGCTTATGTGCTGTCTGGGAGAAGAAAGCTCCATTCAGAAAAATCACGAAAGCCCATTTTATTTCTGTAATTTATGCTCTGAAGATTAGCTGATTGTTTAAAATCGTGTTATTGCTTGATAATTTCTGTGAATTGGAAATAAGATATTTTTCATTAAATTTCTACAGCCAATAAAGTTCGTGTTTTGTCCTGTCAACTAGACTGATTACTGGAACATTCCTTACAAAATAGACTTTTAAACTTATAAATCAGACAGATAAAGAAAGATGTCTGTGGATTATTTTATGCAGATGTCAGAATGGCTGCCATTGTATTTTCACTATCAGTACATAAGATGACATTTCTGTCAAATACATTTTGAATATTAGGCATGGTCCTTTAGTCTCATTGCTAGAATGGACAAAATACTGTGTTGCTCAGCCTCATAGGTTCATTGCTCCACACAATTAAAGCACAGTCAGTAACATTGAAAATAGTGCCCCAAGAAGAAAGCATCAGATGCAAATGAAATTTAATAGACATAATGACATAGATGAGAGATTCACTTGATCTCAATTAAATAAATACAGAGAGTGCAATGACATAAATACAGGGAAACTTCAATAGCGCGTTGGACCGCTTCTTGCTGCAATATATGCCACAACATGGTTTGGCATTGAGTTGATTAGACATCTGATATAGTGCTGAGGCAGATGGGCCCACAAATTCTGAACAGCCACCTTCAAATCATATACAGAGTGACATGGTGGCATCTGGCATTTCAGCTGATCACGTATATGCTCTACAGGGGACAAGTCGGGAGAGCGTCCGGCTATGGAAGAGTCTGAACATGGCATAGAAAGTCTTGAGCAACTCTAGCTGTATGCGGATAAGCTTTATCTTTCTGGAAAATTGCCCCTGGGAAAATATTTAGGAAAGGTCCCATGTGGGGTTGAAGAATGTCATAAACATAACAGTGGCCCATTAAGGTTCCACATACCACAATTAGAGTGGACTGGCTATCATAAGCAATGGCCCCCAGACCTTTTATTACAGACTTTATGTGCCACCTGTCACAGGATCGCTAGTGTCTAAGCACAGAAGTGTGCTGTTTTTTCCATTAGTCTTCATTGTAGAGAAATGAAAGATTCGAGTTTGTTCGGGTTATCAATAACTAGGGAGCACATGGAGGAAGTTGGTATTAAACCAAAAACTCAAGAGTGGCTACTACAGGCTTTATCCAAATGGATAAAAAGTACACATGCCATTTTCCTGAGTTTGTGGAGGTGGTGATCACATGCTCTACCTCAGGATATATGATACCAGAGAATTAATGTTCATATTTGTTTCATGTAAGAGGTGTTCTTTAAATATGAATTCGAACACAGGTCCTTTGATCTGGGTAAACTGAAGTATGAAACTTCAGAACTTGTAATCTTTAACTCTTTACTGCACAAATTTTTCTAGAAAGATCATTATTTATAATACATGCACCCCAAAACGTATTTGATTATGAGAGAAATTTCCTATGTTAATTTTATGAGCAACTGATTAATTTTTGAACAAAGCATGCAGCTGATAATAAATGTTAGAAGTTATTATATACTACATAATCTACATTTTATAAAGAACAACCCTTTATAATAAAATTGACTTGCAATCGAATATTTTTTGAAAGGGTGTATGGATATGCAGCTTTGCATAAATGCACTGCAAAACTGTGTACTAAAGGGTTAAGGTTTGGGTAGACATGCTAATCGCCATCTTGACAAAACTGAACATCGGCATTTGAAGGCTGGAGAACTGGTACTACTGGTTTAATGCCTTAGACACTACTTGTTATATCTCAGGTTTGATTCCAACTCCCACCACTCACTAATTTTATTGATGATCTATAAAAATTGAACTCATATCTTTCAGCTCAGCAGCAACTATTTGTGGTGCCCGAGTTTGATTCGCTTAAGACCAATGTCAAAGTCTATGGCATGTGGCACATAAAATTTATAATACGTGGCACTTATAAAGAATGACTTTCTAGGAATGGAGCGGTGACACAGACATGAGATTGCCAAATTGCAGTCTCAACAAGAGGGTCTCTGAATGCTTTTCAAGAGCTTAGCATGCTTTTACAAGGTTGTGTATTTTTAGTAGAGGCATACCTGTGAAGTAGAACTTTCAATAGACAACAAAACTGTGCATTCATCCATCATACATAAAACCAAGTATAGGTGCAGTTACCTATGACAAATTTTTATTTTGCACTTGATTCCTTTTCTATGTTCATTGTTTCTTCCTGGTAAAAAAAGATTAATAAGGACTGAAAGAAAGTAAACAGGTTTAAGCAAATAAGATATTAAAGTATATCAGGCCTCGCAGTCGGTCCTATTTTTTTAAAATTCCTACTTCTGTTCTTCAACAGTTGTTAAATGTTCTTTTAGATGTTAAGGTTTCACCTATCAAATCACTAAAATACTAGGTGTTTCCACCGTAAGTGGACTGTAGTATTTCGAAAAGTAATATGAAGCAGTAGTAAGCAAAAGAAATTTTTTATTTCTGCAAATCCAAGGAAGCTAAATCTAAGTGCAAAAAAAAAAAAAAAAACAAGCAAGTGTTACAAAAAAATCCGAACAAGCAAGTGATACAAAAAAAATTCAAGTATAGGGAGAGGTGAGGTGAAACGAAGCAAATCTAAAAAATAACTCATCAAATAAAGTGCCAAACATAGGCATCCTGTGAAGGCGCAAACACTAGGCTTTATAAATAAAACTTTGATGAATGTAGGAATTAAAAAAAAATAGGAACGACTGCAAGGCCTGAGTATATGCATATTATTTTGAGCAAAAGAGCTATATAAATGCTATAGACATTGTTTTTTTTTAAAAAAAGCATTCTTTTATAAACTCCCCCACTTTTTTTAAATAGATGAGCATCATCATAAGACATTTTAAGCAATCACTTAATAGAGCTTAAAGTGGAGAGAGAGAGAGAATTAACAGATGTGTAAAAAAACTATTAATGTCATGCAAATCATTTTTAGAGTTCATATTAATTCATTACATTAAAAATTTTGTAGCAGTTGATGCATTTTTATAGCAAATACAGCATGATGGTCAAATGTAGAAAAAATCATGAATACTTTATTGATAAATAAAAAAAGGTTTTTGTAAGATATGGTCTAAGATGTTTCTAAGCCATTTTTTAAAGGTTGCTGGTATTATAGATTAAATGCAGTGGACCACTTACAAAAGAAAATTCTACTTGCCTTCATTACTTTGATTAAGTGATAAATTGATTCTTTAGAAATTCTGACATTTTATTATTATTATTTTTTTTTAACTTGTGTTCAGGGATCATATTATATGCAATCTCTGAATGACCAATATGCACCTATTAGAATCTTATTTACAACAATCCCTTATATTGCTCCTCCTTTATAAGAATCATCTTTTAAGTTGTGATTACTTTGTTTACACAGTCATTGATTTTGCCATTGCTTAATCAGATGGTTGTTTCACCGAGAAACAAAATATTTTAGAAGTATGCAAAAAAAAAACACTGCTGAATGCAAGAAAAGGATGTTAGACAATACTTACATGGTATTTTTGGTCACGTCACAGACAGTCATCTGCCCCACTTGCAATGGTCTAACAGGGTTTCTACAGATTTCATAGCTTTTGCTTCCCTGACATCTATCATGCTCTTCCCTGACATTTTATTTAGCATGCTTTCCCGAATTTTGCATTTCTATTTTTAATATTACATCCTTTAATTAATAACTTTTTATATATTTTGCCCCTTTTTTACAAATAATAATAATAAAATCAATAGACACAAAAATATTATTTGACATCACTGGATTCTAACAAAAACCATGTTTGATAATAATTTAGGATAAAATTAAGAATATTTCAACTGAACAAGATATGTTAAAGGACACATTTTAAAATTATTTATAAGGTTAAATAAGAAAATGAAAATAATTTCTACAATTAGGTTCAAACAGGAAGTATTTTCTTGATTTTGCCGAAAAATTCAAATATTCTTGCATTTCCCTGACTTTCCAGGTCTGTAGAAACCCTGTCTAAATACAACATAGCTTATGATACTTCTAGGGGTGGCGCCAGCAGGGGGATCAGGAGGGCCATGCACTCCCCTTCGGGGATTTTTTTAGAGAATTTGTTGGTTTAGAAAAACGAAGGAAATTTTGCAACCAGATAAAAAATTCCATTCAAAGTGTCTGACCCAACCGTAGAGGTTCCGTTCACTTCCATTCTCATTCTGCTTGGAATTATACGATATTCATATACTGAATATTGATTATGTGCAGCTCGGAGTATGTTTCTCGGGATTCGGAGGAACCAGCGAACAAGATCCACATTTCTAGGGTAAGCAGGGTTGCCCGATCTGCTGACAATTGCCTTCGTAAAGACCTTTTTAACTTGAAAATCACTGGGCTTTCCTGTTAAGCAAGAACAGATAATTAATGACCATCTCATCATAATAATTTTTAATATATAAAACCAAAGTAGGAAATATATCTCTTACTCGAATACTTTTTTGAGAGGCTGTGCAAGTACTGATTTTGGGGTTTTATCATTTGGCCCCCTGTCGGGGAAGATGACTCTCCCGTCAGGAAAGTCTGGCGCCATCACTGGATACTTCACAGTTGTACCTACCAATGATGTGAAAAAACAGGTTATTCCTGTGTTCACTGGTGGGTTTAGCCACTTAACAACCTCCTTCTTTCATACACAAGCATATTTTTCCCTTTTCCAAAATTCTCAAAGGATTAATTATTTTCAAAACTAATTCATTTATGCATTTTCTTCAATTTTACATATCTATTTATAATACTTCATGTTAATATCCATTCCAAAATAGATGGAATTTTTTTATATGAACAGCTTATTTCAGAAAAAAATAACAGATTAAATTTGGATGATAAAAGTATTTTTGTAATAAATAAGTAAATGTTTCATAAGCTGAGCAACATGAAGGTTATTTTAACAATATAGTTTTAGTAGCATAAAGTTTACTTTTTAAAGACCTACTTCTGAAGCAGATGCCATATCAGGAATCTCACTGCAAAACAATGATGTTGTCAGCATTCCATTTTACAGGTTCAAAGATCCCCCTTTCTTCATCTTTTTATGTGCTAGCAAGACCACATTCAGAGACTGGAAAAGAAAATCATCCAGACTCTGAACACAGTCCAGCTGGCTTTTCTTTCAGCTATATGTTGTGTGGCGAAACTTGACTTTTCAAAAGCAATAAATGGATGAATTCACAACCTTAAGGAAACAAATAATACAATGAATAAATGATAACTGAAAAATTTTAACCACAAGGTATATTAAGCAAAAACATGATTGGGCTAGTATTTTTGTATTATATATATGTTTCATATTCACATAATTCACAAGACGGTAAACAGGTAAGTTGTACTCCCTACCAAAAAGTATTTTCTTTGAGTCAAAGGAACTGGCTGTCCATAATAAAGTTTGATCTGAGAGGTGGGGGAGCAAGTTCGACTGTTTTAAGTTTTGTTTTGGCAAATTTGCTTGTTTTTAGGTATGTAAATCTTTTGTCTAGGTATGTACTATTTTTATAGAGCAATGTGCTCAACTGGGCATGCTGAAAATATTATTTTTTTAACTGAGATGTATGAGAATAAATGGAGAACTATTCTAATATCAACCATATTATGCTTGTCGAGTATGAACAACACACATGCCTAAATCATCATAAAATCTCCAGAGAATGAAAAGTTGTCATAGATGGCACATATCCAAGCAATTTAAAATCTGTATGAAAAATTGTTCATCTTTAGTATGTAATAAATAGAAGGAATTAATCAAATAAGCTACTTACAGCAAAATTCAAAATTACAACAAACACATTTAACTTATTTTTTCAGAAAGGGAGGGGGGGGGGGAAGGCAAGAAAAAATCACAGAATTAAATTACCTACTTTGAAAGTTTTTAATTAGATTTTAACAGGAATTTACTGTGTGGAAATGCAAACTATTTACAACAGTATTAATTACTACATGATTCACAATATAACCATAACAGATTAGTGAAAAAAATCATTGATTAGAATCATTATACTTCTAAATGATAAAGAACAAACGATTTAATTAATGCAACAAATTATACTACAAATGAAAGAGAATAAACAGATATTGTTTAAATTGATGATCTAATTGCAATAAATTCTAATCGCTAAATGAAAATGTTGATTGACATTTTACACCCATTAAATATAAATTTATAGTTCATCTTTTAAATGTACCTGTATTATTATTAAGCTTGATTTTGAGTAGGAAATGTCAGCATAGCTTTTGTCACTGTCCTTGAGTGAATTATACAAATATTAAAAATTTCGCGAAAATATTACAGACATGTTTT